>CM033649.1:7724600-8178850 GCA_019512145.1 Engystomops pustulosus
ACAGGAATCATCCAGAAGCTGGAAACAAAACGACAAAAAACAATCCAATAGACTGGACAGTAATGACAATATTTAGGGGTTAAATAGACATATAGGTAAAATAATAAAGTTTGATTATTCCTTGGAATATCATATATGTACTGATTATGATCTGATTGGTCTGTTTTTGCTGTATTTTTCATTTTCTTGTGACTTTTTTTAATACCAATTTTTTTCTGGACTATAAGACACACCCAAGATTTAGCCATCCAAAAAAAGAAATAAATATATTTAACACCAATTAAAAATTCCCTGGTGGCCCCACACAGCTCTTCTACATCACTTCACTTACACACAGCTCTGCTTCATCCATTCACTCACACACAGCTCTGTTACAACCATTCACTCACACACAGCTCTGTTACAGCTATTCACTCACACACAGCTCTGTTACAACTATTCACTCACACACAGCTCTGTTACAAGCATAATTTTAAATGTTGATTTTAAAACATAGAAGACCATGAATAACAAATATAAGAAGATTACCACAGTTACGGTGCCTGGATCTATGAGTAATGTCCCTGTTTTTTTGAGTTTTCATAATCTATTGCCATTACAACATATTTCCACTTTTAGACTTTCGGTTTATATTGAAGGTGGAACGCGGGGTCTACTAGATCTTGTGGAGAATACATAGAGGACTCTGGAAAATAATAGAAAATGTAATAGCATGAGTTCCTTCCTGCTCGGAGCATTCAGTCATCGGGACGCGTCTGCGTTTGACTCTTTAAAGACATCAGCACTGCTTTACTTGGGGATGACAGGTCTGGGGTTTCTATCCAGACAAATGAGATCCAGGTCTGAAAATAAATCTTGATCTACAAATCCTCCTCTGTCAGAGATGACATTGCCAAGAATCGACAGCTGCCTAGAGGCTACCAGGCGGAAGCGCAGAGATATCAATCTGCACATATTACATTGCATTTCTTTGGCTCCATTAGTGTATCAGTGTTGCAGTTAACATTTGATCTTAGATTCTTGGCTCAGATTATTGATCTATTGTATTCATTTTTGCTTACTCCGATATCCCATAGCAAACAATCAGCTATTACTTCTGATTAGTCCGGGGGAATAGAGACGGCTGGGATCGATCATGCGACTGCGTCATATACATGTATGATACTGTATTCTATGTATAGGGTGACCATGGGCACAACCATAACCTCACCACCGAGACAATACGGTGCATTTATTCTACATTGTTACTAAGTATTTATTCTGTCATATTGTTTGTTGTATTCTTACTAGCAACCACAGCATAAATCTCTATTCTGGTGTGAGAACCTAAGCAAAAATACTCTTATGTAACCCGTTTACTGCACTTTCTATCACTTTACCCCTTTGCAGCTTCTACCGTTAACTTTCAGTTGTCTCTGAGCTGTTAAGAGTAGGCTTTATTGACATCCCCCTCCCCTCTCCATCCTCTTTTGTAATCTGGCACCTTAAAGGGGTTTGTCCACAAAACATGTTAGGCCCTATCCACAGGATAGGGCTAAACTTGCTGATCGGTGGGGGTCTCAGTGATCAGACCCCCACAGATCACGAAAACGATGGGTGGGTGCTATGAGCTCCGTCTGACCCCTAGTCACTCCCTGTTCTCGTGATCTGCGGGGGTCTCATTCTGTGGATAGGCCTAGCTTGCTATGTTGGAAAACCCCTTTATTAAGTTATTGTTTCTGCTTGTAGCAAGATTGAATTCAGCAGAGATTTCAAACTGACAGACCATGGGAAGAAGAAAGTATAAGAATTCTTTCTTCTAATAAGATTTATCACATAGTTTCTTGTCTTCAATCAAACTATTAATTTATGCAAAGTTGGTTAAAGTTCAGGGTATGGGATGAGAAAGAGTGGCTCCATGGTTTTGCAGGTAAGATTGACCTGATTTAGCTGAAAATCATATGTTAAATGTTATAGAGCAGGAGGAGCTGAGCAGATTGTACATAGTGTCCTATCTGCAGTCAGCATGTTATAGAGCAAGAGCAGCTGAACAGATTGTACATAGTGTCCTATCTGCAGTCAGCATGTTATAGAGCCGGAGGAGCTGAGTAGATTGTACATAGTGTCCTATCTGCAGGCAGGATGTCATAGAGCAGGAGGAGCTGAGCATATTGTACATAGTGTCCTATCTGCAGGCAGCATGTTATAGAGCAGGAGGAGCTGAGCAGATTGTATATAGTGTCCTATCTGCAGGCAGCATGTTATAGAGCAGGAGTAGCTGAGCAGATTGTATATAGTTTCCTATCTGCAGGCAGCATGTTATAGAGCAGGAGGAGCTGAGCATATTGTACATAGTGTCCTATCTGCAGGCAGCATGTTATAGAGCAGGAGGAGCTGAGTAGATTGTACATAGTGCCCTATCTGCAGGCAGCATGTTATAGAGCAGGAGGAGCTGAGCTGATTGTAAATAGTGTCCTATCTGCTGGCATCATGTTATAGAGCAGCAAGAGCTTTGCAGATTGTACACAGTGTATTATGTATTATCTGATTAAAAGTGGCTAGAGGTTGTTGCTCCCCAGCAGTCAGGGAAGAATATTGCCAGTAGTAGAGTAACTATTTATAAACGTTTTTCTAATCCTGTACAACACCTTTAAATGTTTCTGTGTTAATACATATTCCACAACTATGAGCTTTCCCAGTCTGGGATATTGTATCTCACACATCTTGTATCTGTACATGAAAGTGTTAAAAAAAACCCCTCTGAATTAAAACTCCTGGAAAGGTTGAAATTATCGGAATGAACAAAAGGTCCTTTTTCTGAAGAGACATTTCTCTATATAGATGGAAAATTACCATTAAAGGAACCTTCTGTCCTTAATTTACACTTATATTAACTCCCATTAATAGTTTCCCTGGCAACCATGTAATTGCCTAAAACAAAAGAATGTTCCTGTACTGCAAATCTGTATGAAAACAAAATGTAATTGTCCGAGCAGGACACCGCGGTGTTAAGTATGTGTCGCACATCGTAGCAAAGCGTTCCGGGCTTTACTAGTACTTATCTGGTTATATGATCCTCCATACATTTATATTCTATGTAACCGATACCGTACACCTTAAAGGGATATTCCCGGTAAGTAAAAACATTTCATAATTGAAATGCTTTCTGCTCCCGGTATTGGCGGATACAGTTAGGTTTCTACACAAGGTAGAGATGAGGGGGGGGGGGGGGGGGAGGAATACCAATTCCTTTTCCTCTCAGGTCACTTTTTAGTAACTGTTGGTGATACTTCTCACAATGCCAGATTGGGGTTTGGGCACCACAGACAAGGGGTTATACAAGGGCATAAACGCACTTTTTCGTTGGGTTTCTCAAATTTTTCCAATTTGCGGCAAATTGCCCGGGGTTTTTGGCACACTCGATCGGATTGTGGCGCATCGGCATGCATGCGACGGAAATCGGGGGCGTGGCCGTCGGGAAACCTGGCGGATTTGGAAAAAACGGAATAAAAAAAAAAAATGTGTCACTGGACACGCACTTATCTGCACCCAGGATATCACGGTGAACTCTAGCGAACTCCGGCGGACTTCAGCGCAGCAGCGACACCTTGTGGACATCGGGCGCACTACCTTAGTGGATCGCTGGAGTCGCTCCGAATCCTCGTCGGAGAATGCGCCGATGGATCACTTCAGGACCGGGTAATTAAATGTGCCCCAATGAGTAAGAGGGTTCACGCTACATCGAAACCTAACTGGGTTTTCTTAAAGGAAACCTACCATCAGGAATCGGCCTATTTAGGTAGATTTGATGGTAGGTTCCTAGTAACACACTAAGTCCTAAACTAGCCTTACCCAACCCTCTTACACTTTCTAATCTTACCTACAGGGTGGGTCATTTATAGGGACACACCTAAATAAAATGGGAATGTTTATTGATATCAGCTTCCTGTTTGTTGAACATTTGTATATGGGAGGGGGGAAATTTTTCAAGATGGGTGTTGACCATAGCGGCCATTTTGAAGTCAGCCTTTTTGTATCCAACAATTTTTTTCCAATGGGAAGTGGGTCTTGTAACACATCAAACGTATTAAGGATTTCACAAGAAAAACAATGGAGGTCTGAGCATTCCTACATGAGCTGTTCCCTGGAAAAGTGGATTGAGTCATTGTGGGCCAGTTGAATGACCACCAAGGTCTCCCGATCTGCTCCCTTAGACTTTTATCTTTGGGGTCATCTGAAGGAAATTGTCTATGCTGTGAACATACGAGATGTGCAACATCTGAAACAACGGATACTGGAAGCTTATGCTCACATTTCTTCTCTGTCATTGCTATCAATGTGTCCGGAGTGGGAGAAGAAGGGAGCATTGACAATCCAACACAATGGGCATCACTTTGAACACATTGGGGCTCATTTACTTACCCGGTCCATTCGCGATCCCGCGGCACGGAGTCTGAAGTTGATTCTCTAAGGTCGTGCGCGTGATGTCCACCAGGTGTCGCTGCTGCGCTGAAGTCCGCCGGAGTTCACCTTCTTCATCCCGCTGTATGTGAGTGCTATTCTTGCGTCACAAATTTTTAAAAAATTCTGCGGGTTTTCCGACGGCCGAATCCGTCGGGTTTTCCGACGGCCACGCCCCCGATTTCTGACGCGTGAAAGTCGGTGCCGATGCGCCACAATCCGATCACATGCGCCAAAATCATGGGGCAATTTGTCGCAAATCGGAAATATTTGAAAATGCGCGATTCAGACCCCTAGTAAATGAGCCCCATTATATAAAGGTGTAAATAACTAATGATAATCAAGCATACCATTGTTTTTCCTGTGATATAACTATGATGCCTTACATGACCCTCTTACCATTGGACAAAAAAAGTTGGATTCAAAAGTTAGATTAAGTGTAGATCAAGTTATGAATTGTTATAGGATTAGATTAGGGCTTAGAATGCTTCTACCTTATTATGTAGATTCCTGATGGAAGGTTTCCTTTAAGATAACACAGTTCGATTTGGATGTAGTGTGGATCCTCATAATCATTGTCTGTTGGGCCCAAGGACACCAAAATCTGGCACTGTGTGAAGTCTCACCCCTTGCTACACACACTTTTCCTAAAGGTTGGGATACATTTTTGAGTTAGAGAATCTAGACCGATTGGAAGATTCCCAGGTACACTGGTCGTCCAGTCAACCCTGAGTTACAATGAGGGGCCATGGGCAGCTGTAGCTCAATGGTATGTAACCTTCCATTCTTGCCAATTGTCCCATTTTTTCCATAATTTTTAGAGACAGCCCTAACAATTTTGGGCATGTTCCCATCCAAAAAGGTGGAACACATAAAAAATTTCACCCAACAGTGAGTGACCCTAGGCCTCATGCAGAGAGCCACATGTTTTGGCCATGAACTGGCCGCACAAACTGCGTCTGGCTCATGGCTGTCACAGACGTACATTATACGTCACAGTGCGGTGAGCACACCGCATCTCACTATATTGTGACCAAGATGGGCGGCTGTACCACAAAAGATAGGCAAGGTCCTATTCATCTCCATATTACAGCGCAGACTCCTAACTCCTTATGGAGGTGGCAGGTGTGAGGAGCTCTCACCCTTCTATCCCCAATGGACTACAAGCTACCCTCGGTGTACGGTCTGTATGAAGCAAGTTGTTGTGCATTTAGTCTAAATGACTAAGGGACAGGATCGGAAGTCCAGGTGCAGGTCCAAGGGAATTCCAGGAGGCAGGACTTAAATATCCCAATTCTTCCAAGTTTAACCTTCTCAATTTTAGTTATAAGCATTTGAAGTGCCCTATATATATGAGGAGTCTTTGACATCCATCCAGGAAACCACGATGGCCATCACGCAAGAGCATAGATGTTGGTCGGGAGGTGATTTACTACAGAGGAAGTGGGAGGTGGTAGACTCCTAATCCTTCTTCAGGCAAGGGTTAAAGGGTGGATACTGCCAAGGTCACTTGGAGAAAGCCCACGGGATCAGCTCCAAGCCCGACCAATCTGGTGACGTAGGTGGTCCACGTAGACCAATCTGGTGACGTAGATGGTCCACATCCCATCACGTCTCTAAGTGGGCATCCACATTTTGGATAATATTTAAGATTTGAGTAGAAGGTGCAGATATTTGCTCTTTTATATCCCTTCTATAGGTCTTGGGCATATATTGTAGGTAATATTTTTGGTTTATATATTATATACTAGGCAGTGAAGAGCCTGGGGAACATCTGAAGGCTCCACATATGACTGGTCTCAATGGACAGACATAGCTATATGATATTTGTGCCGCATCTTTTTATAAATCTCTCTATCCAAATCTACACGTCTCTCAGGTCTATTTTACGGTCCGCGAGCAGCATCCATAATTCCCATCCAATGGCGGGCAGTGCTGGCGGAGAGGCCCTGGATGTGGATGTGTATTTGTGAGTCTCCTGCTGTCATCCTGTGTATTTGCCAGGTGCAATCGATCTTTGGGAACTTTATCTTTCCTGCAAGATGTTCAATTATTCCACATTAATCAAAGCCTCAAGGCATTAACACACAGGCAAGCTGAAGTTAATGGAAGTAAAACCCACAAGGCATTTCATGCAGAAGACTCGGAGAACATGGAGAGGGGAAGTCTAAATTTATCAAAATTCAACTTTAGACTGACTAAATATGGGAAATATCATATAGACTGTCGGGGGCATAACCACCATGGAGATAGGGCATGCTACTGCTATCAAGCCATTGCCATCTACTGTGGATTTTACCCTGTTCAGAGGTGAGAGTTGGGTGGAGCTGTTTACAGTATGCAAAGAACACAGAGCACAGCAGTGTGAGGACACGCCTCAAGTCATGAAGAGAAGCTACAATCCTGGAGTATAGCTATCACAGAACTACTGTTCCAAATAACACAGAGAGGTATGATCTGTTATATATATATATACTGTATATTGTAGGGGTTCAGCTCAAATGTGGGGTCGGCAATGACAAAGCTCTCTTGGACAGCAGGATTAAAGTTGAAACTGTGCATTTATTCCAGCAAAAACAGCACAGTTGAAACATACATTCAGTAACCACGTGTCACTCACATGTGGCTCTCACACAGTCCAGCTTCCGTGCCTCCAGGTAGAGAGCGACTTCTGGCTGCTCCACTGCTCCCCTTCTTTAAGGGATTGCACACCTGGTGCATTGTTAGACTCATTAC
Source organism: Engystomops pustulosus (assembly GCA_019512145.1). Taxonomy (NCBI): domain Eukaryota; kingdom Metazoa; phylum Chordata; class Amphibia; order Anura; family Leptodactylidae; genus Engystomops; species Engystomops pustulosus. The sequence continues at coordinate 7,731,777 of CM033649.1, forward strand.
AATCTGGAAGCTTTGGTCTGGAGCAGTGATCACACTTCTGTCTCCACACCAGCAATTAGAGTCCTGTACCAGATCTTCCCAGAGACCAACACATGGAAAACAGCTTCCAGTTTGACCCAATTTACATTGTGGTCGCTGTAATACACATAAACCTTCATTTTCTCTCCAATTCAATAGTGACCTTGTCACAATATATATATATATATATATATATATATATATATATATAATTACATCACATAATGCAGCAGAGTTTTTTTTCAAAATCACACACTTCAGGATTTTCCCTAATTTTGCATCAATATGTGTCTATGATAAATGCAGTTACACACAGGACTATATTGGGGCAGCACGGTGGCTTTGTGGTCAGCATTTCAGCCTTGCAGTGCGGGGGACCTGGATTCAAGTCCCAGGGTCAACATCTGCAGAGAGTTTGTATGTTCTCTCCGTGTTTTCATTGGTTTCCTCTGGGTCCTCCAGTTTCCTCCCACGCTCCAAAACATACTGTTAGGTTGATTATATTGTGAGCCCCATGGGGACAGGGACTGATTTGGCAAGTTCTGTGCAGCGCTATATAAATAAAGGAATTATTATTACTTGTCTTAAAGGGGAATTTCCATGTTTACTATTCCTGAATTGGATTGAGCAGATCCAAATCAGGTTCCAAAACCAAACCTGTGTAATCTGTGTGCGCTATACAAATAAAGGAATTATTATTATTATTATTACCATGCTGTAAGGAGGAAGAAAGCTGTCATGTTTTTCGACCTCTGGACAACCCATTTAAGTGAATATTCCCCGTTAAAAATAAAGAAAAAATTATACTGGAAAATATTACATTGGAAAAGAAATACTGATCGATAACTACTACTAATAATAATAATAATACATTGAAAAAGCTGTTAAGAATTAGAAAAATAATATAAAAAAATAATAATAATAATGTACTAATAACTGAAGTAATTGAAATAATAACAACAATAATACAATTATTAAAACCATAATTAAACTATAATATTTAAGAGTAACACAAACAAAAACAACATCAATAATAATAGTTATTATTATTATTATTATTATTATTATTATTATTACTATAATTATTATTTCATTATAAATAATAATAAAAAGAATATAATGTAAAAATAATAATACATATTAATGATAAAAATAATAAAAAGTGAATATTAATGTACTGCTCCTACTATTTATAACAACAACAATAATGATACAAATAACAAAACAGAACTTGAAAATAGTTAAAATGGAAGTTAGTAATTTTACAAATGATAATGGTAATTCATTTCATAATAATGTAAGGATAAAAAAAATCACAATAATAATAATAAAATTAATAATAATAATAATAATTCAATAACAATAAATAATCACACAATAAAATTACTAAAAATGTACATGGGGAGGGGATGTATATAGGGATTTTATAAAGTAAAACATCTACAATTTTATACATCCAGATGTGAAGATGTCTCCGCGCTCATCTCTTGCATCTTGAACATTTTTTGTTTCTGCCTTTATTCATCTTCTCTCTGTCACCATGAATAATCTACATCTGCACCATCTTTACTGTGACAGCTACAGACCCATAAAACAGGTTTGTAAATTTACACCCTGAAGATCATAAGGCTCGCAGTTAAATTCCCGGAATAAATATGAAGCGTTGCCGGCATTGGACGCCTCCTGTTTTGTTACCGTAAGGTATAATTCCCATTTTTAAGAGAGACGCCTGGCGCTGGAGGCCACTGATTGCCATTAGAAGACAATTGTTATAAAATGAGTAATTGTGACCGTATCTAACAAACCCGGCAAAAACTGTTTACATCAGTATTTCACCGAAATTGAAAACCGCTGGAGCGCGTCAGTATGCGATATTAGAAAAGAAAATGTAAAGACAATTTATTTATGGACTAGGGGAAAAGTTATGTGTAAGCGCGGAGGTTGTTCTGCTGTCATTATGCTGATGTTACATTGTATATAATTACAGGGCACTGAATTAAAGGCGTAGATATAGGGAGTGCGTAGGTAGCATGCACATGGATAGCATTTGGAGTCATCACCATGGAGAATAGGAATGGGTGGTTAGTAGTAAGACCCGAAGCACAATGCTGGGAGATTCAGGTCTGACGTTCGGCTCACACCTCCACCTATAGCACCTGGGATCGATGCTGGCAAAGCCAATCATAGGGAAGGCTGATTCCGGTGCTATTTAAAGGGTAACACCCTTTCATATGCTCATGTGCCCTTAGCTCACAATGGGACAGATCTATGTTTGGGCATATGCAACACCCCTGCCAAAGCAAGGGTTAACTGGTGTTTTGAAACTCTAAATTCTCCTCCGTACAAAGGGTTAATCTGTGAGAGTGATCAACTCACTGAGGGCATCCAATGTTGAATCATGGGAATGCAGCTTTAAGTCTCTGCCTGTGAAGTATTGTTGACCAATGGAATGCTCTGTATCATTGTAATGGTAAACGCAATCTGGTTGGATATTGGAGCTGCCATCTCACAAGGGTTTCTAAACCCCCTTGTGAGTGGTTAAATTCAGGTCAGTCTAGAGGGTTATTGAAGTCTTTTGCTAGAGGGATCTCGGGAAAAAGAGGTGTCTGTGGTGTGCTGCCCTGACACCTTGGCCTGTCGGGAGACCAGGCCCAAAGCAGAGGTCCACCATCAGGACTCTGCTCCAACTCTGCTGCTGAAGCTGTCTACTCTCCCACCCCAGCCTGAAGCTGTTTATTCAGGCTGTGCACATCTTTATGAGGACCAAAGATCCAACAAGCCAGCTTTACCCAGCTGAAGTTTGCTGCTGTTGTGGCCGTTGCTAAGTCTCCAATAAAGGACGGTAAGTTATTTTGCACCAACGTGCCTCTGAGTGATCCCTGGATTAGGCGCCCCATCCTCCATCAGCAGGGATCCCTATCCACACATCGGGGTTGCCCCAGGGAGAAACCTACGCTTTCAGCCTCTCCCTCCGAAAAAAGGCCCTGGCGGGGGATGTGTGTGTGCATATGTGATGTATGTAGGGGGTACTGTATGTGTGTGTGTGTATGCTGTATGTATATGTGGGGTGTATATGCTTCATTTATGTTGTATGTGTATGTATTTAAGTAAATAAATGTGTGATTGTAACTCGTATGTGTGACTATACAAATATGTATATTTATGGGGGGAAAAGGGGTCCCATTCAGAAGACGACTATGGTGCCTAGTTATACCCCTGGTTAAACATTTGGACAAGTATTGTCATAGCTACCATACCAGTCTATCTAGTGAAAAACAAGATCCCTGCCGATGCTTTTTTTTTCTACAAAAGAAGTTAATGGCATAGGATTTAAGCATATGGATATGCTAAAAGCCCAAGTTTACATGTCCTCCAAGCAGACATAAAAATCTAATCTAGTGGCTTCAGTGCAGCATCCAGCAACCATAACCGGGCGGCTATAAACTTGTTACATTTAATTATCAAACTGGAAAATGAGAAAGACCAAATTTTAAAGAATCAGCAAACAAACAACCAAATTTAACAAACAATCCCCCTAACATCCCAGACATCTTATTAAAATAAATTTCCTACAAAAAAGTCGTACTTAGCTCCATGATAAACCTGAAAGTATGTGTACCAAAGTATGTGTACCAATCACAAGAGATATTCCAGATCTGATTGTGGAAATTCTCATCTTTGATCTGTTACATGACCGCCTTCCCGTTGGAAAAACTTGTTCTGGATCCAATGTGGCCCCATCCAAGATGGCTGCCATGTTCCAAACAGAGTCATAAATATAGGCCCCTCACCCATTACTTCTTGGGGATCAGATATGTCATTTTTCCTTTTGTTATTGAAATAACAGGAGGTCCTGGGACTTAGCTGTCTATCTAGATATATAAAGTTAAAGCCTCTGGTGAACATCTTGGACATCTTCAGTAGAGTCCTGCTATGGCAGGGAACTGGTAGAGGATAAGATTGTGAAGCTACTCCATGCCTTACAGCAGGGCCAGGACAGTTTTGGTGCTAAATAAAAATATACCAGCAATTAGTGACTGCACACGTAAATATATATACCAGCAGTGAATAACCAGACATAAAAAAGGCAGCAACTTGTGGCAACTGCAGTTATCCCCAGCCCCTGCAAAGGGTAGACCTCTGCCTCCTGCTAGATCACATGAGGATAGAGAGAGTCTCTCCGCACATGTATATAATACAATCCTTGAATGAACTTATGTCTTGACTCGGGTCAGGGATTGTCCCAGCCATGTTCATCTGGAAACATGGGATGAGGGTAGTGACATGTTTTAGGCACCTCTGCAAAACCTGCTCATACTTGAGATTCAGGTAGTGGCAGCTAAGTCCAAACATATGTGTGAGCATATAAAAACCCAAGATTCTCTAGAACCCCCATTTTAAGGATGAGAACTTATTCACACACTTATTCAAAATGGCTGCCATCACCAAAAATAGACTCCTTTTAGTGTTTTGTACTGGCAACAACCTGAGATTGTATATATTGACCTATAATGGGCTGCAGCAGGCATTCACTTAAACCGGATCTCCACATCTAGTAACCGTGTTTGACCACTACAGGGATATGGAGCCAATGGCTACCATCAATGCGGGGTCTGTATTTGTGGTGCTTGGCTTGGCCTCCAATCGATCAACGATTGATGACCTATCTTGAGTTCATTAATAATAATTCCTGGAACATCCCTCTAAATACTTCTTCCTTCCCTCTGGCAGAGACTGAGATTATATATATATATATATATATATCTGTTATTTTCCTGCCTTCCCAGTGATGTTTCAGTTTGCTGCTCTCATCCCTGAGATCTCCGATCTGAGTGGTTGCCATGGACGAGTGCTCCACTTTCCCTCTGCTCTCGTTCCGATAATTCTCCATAATCTCTCTTCAAATACATTTTTAAATGGAAATGCCCTTTAATTGACGCCTGCATTTAACTCCCCTTTTCCTGGGTGCACACTCTAATACTATTGATCAGAGATTATGTGGCACACCCATGACAGTCCTCCGGGCGGCTTAATGCCTTGTTCATGTTCCCCTTTAGTGATCATTATTTCTCTCATTCCGTGTTTATCTCGCCTCGTCCTCGCAGTTATGCGGTGAGTGATTTTCTCTGTCATCTCGCACTAAATTGATGAATATTGCCTGCCGATGGCGTGCAAAACACGGCTAATATATCAGTTAAATGGGAACTGCAAACACCACCTGCTCATCCAGGCAAGTGGCTCTCTGGAAAATGGAATGTATAATCAATGGAATGAAAGACAAATACCGGGGTGTGGTCCCGGGGTGCTCGATACTAATTCATAGACAGCAGCCATTGATGAATGCGGGGCACCTCGTATGTGAACGTTGCCGGGGTTTTAGAATGATTTTATGATATCCTGTTAATTAGGTTTCATAAAAACAGTAAGTAAGCCAAATTCTGTCTCGAGTGAATATTGGCATTAACCAGGGGTGCAAGCAGGAGAAGCAGGGGCCCATAGCAGACTTGTGAATGGGGCCCCCTTCCTACTTAAAAAATATGCATATAAACACTGTATACACACACATACAGCATAAACATACAAACAGTATATTCACATTATATACATAGATACATACAGTACCATATATAGCCATACAGAATATACATATCCCATATGCACAAACATACAGCAAATGCACACACATATACAATACCATACACAGACATACAGCATATACACACATACAGTATATAAACACCATACACACATACAGCTTACAAAAACCCAATACACAAAATGCCGGGGCCCCCTGACATGTGGGCCCTATAGAAGCTGCTATACTCTTGTACAGTGCAGATTTCATTAAACCGTGGCTCTGCAGTGCACATTTAATTAAAGGGGGGCTCTGCAGTTGATATTTCATTAAAGGAGCCTCTGCTGTTAATTAAATTAAAGGGTGGGGCTCTGCTGTGGACATTTCTGTAAGGGGGGGGGCAGTGGGGGCTGTGGTGGTGTCCTCAGGCAGAGGAGATTAGGCCTCTGGGCATGAGGTTGGTTTAGGTACTGGGGTAACCCTAGTTCTGTGTGCAGCCCCCGACGCACTGAAAGGAAGTGACCTTCCATGGTCAAGGAAGTGATGTCATGCAGCCTGAAGAGGCCAATCATTGGCCAAAAAGATTTCTGCAAATCCTGGATCTTGCAACCATATTCAGGGAGAAAACTACAATAACCAGGGGAACGCAGAAGAGGGAGCTGTCTTCATTTTCTTCCTGTTCTCCAGAATTCCTTGGGGAAGGGGACCTAATAATACACGACTGTCTTAGGTCTTCTAGAGAGAAGACTCCATATTTTACAGTGTGAACCTAGAATATTTATCAGATAAGCCTTGGAATGGTTCTCTCTCGGTAGTCATCCATGCTGCTTTGGTAGTGATAATAAAATTATTGGCTTGATCATTAGTGTTAGTCTTAATGGATAACAACTTCTCTTCCAATAATAGAAACTTTATTAGTAATATTGTCGTATTGGAAGAGGGATCTATATATGAATCCATGGACTGGCCCCACTTGTACACAGATAGCACTGTAGGGTTGGTGAGCTGGAGATTTGCAGGCAGCACACTTTTATAATGCCATTATTATTCAGCTCCTTCTCTGTATAGGGAAGTATAAATCTTTTAAGACTTGTGCTATGAAACTACAGGCTGTGAACTCGGATGGTAATGAGCTTTAGCATGTTCTATGTGAGAGAGCAGTAAAAATGAGAGGAAACCTTTAGAATGTTTCAGAGAATTTCCAGCTCAATATCACGGCAATGAAATCTCAGGCCGGTTTGAAACCGGTTTTAATGCTTAAAAGAAAAGAATTGAGCAACTTTAGGAAAAGGATTGATTAAAGATATACCACCGTTTTTGTCTACCCATCTTACACTTACAATGTCGATGAACCTTGGGTGCAGTAAATTTCTGTAGATATTGGGGCTCATTTGCTAATGTGCGCCGTATTTAGCAGGGGATTTTGGCGCACGTGATCAGATTTTTGCGCATCAGCGCTGGCTTTCATGGGACACAAATCGGGGGCGGGCTGTCGCACGCCTGAGTCCCTTTCTGCCTGTTTGGTGCCACATAATGATATCTCTTGATCCATCCTGAACTGACACCACTGCACTGGCAATACCTTTGGTTGTACCCTGAAGCAAAGACAAAATAGGGGTTAAGGGGTGAAAGGAAGAGGACCACCTAGACAATACCTTCTATGTTTACACTCACCCAAGGTGAAAGAGTGGAATGTATAGAATCATTTGATTTGACAAAGAGTTGCCACCTGCCTCCCATTCCTGGTCACAAATATGGTCTAAATGCATGGTTAAAATTGTCTCCTGATGATATATATTCATTATAGGGAGATGTACATCAGGGGCACCTGGCACCAAATGTTCTCTGGAGGCCCGCTCATCTGATATGTGTAGATTGGTCCAGAACAATATAACCCTGACTGACCACAAGAATTGTGTTTTCTTTTCCCTCCAGTTGAATAGAGTGAGGGTCTTCCAGACTCTTCCATTGAGTTGTGTGGGCTTGCCCAAAATAGTTGAGTACTGTTATACTCAACTACTCATTACTAAAAAAATCCAGTTTTTTATGGTAATTTTTTTAAACCTCTTGAAGACCCAACATCAATAAGTAGGATAGGACAACCTGTTAAAGAAAAATAACTTAATAAAGTATATATATACATACACTCACGGGCCACTTTATTAGGTACACCATGCTAGTAACGGGTTGGACCCCCTTTTGCCTTCAGAACTGCCTCAATTCTTCGTGGCATAGATTCAACAAGGTGCTGGAAGCTCCTCAGAGATTTTGGTCCATATTGACATGATGGCATCACACAGTTGCCGCAGATATGTCGGCTGCACATCCATGATGCGAATCTCCCGTTCCACCACATCCCAAAGATGCTCTATTGGATTGAGATCTGGTGACTGTGGAGGCCATTTGAGTCCAGTGACCTCATTGTCATGTTCAAGAAACCAGTCTGAGATGATTCCAGCTTTATGACATGGCGCATTATCCTGCTGAAAGTAGCCATCAGATGTTACAGGGTACATTGTGGTCATAAAGGGATGGACATGGTCAGCAACAATACTCAGGTAGGCTGTGGCGTTGTACCAAGGGGCCCAAAGAGTGCCAAGAAAATATTCCCCACACCATGACACCACCACCACCAGCCTGAACCGTTGATACAAGGCAGGATGGATCCATGCTTTCATGTTGTTGACGCCAAATTCTGACCCTACCATCCGAATGTCGCAGCAGAAATCGAGACTCATCAGACCAGGCAACGTTTTTCCAATCTTCTACTGTCCAATTTCGATGAGCTTGTGCAAATTGTAGCCTCAGTTTCCTGTTCTTAGCTTAAAGGAGTGGCACCCGGTGTGGTCTTCTGCTGCTGTAGCCCATCTGCCTCAAAGTTCGACGTACTGTGCGTTCAGAGATGCTCTTCTGCCTACCTTGGTTGTAACGGGTGGCGATTTGAGTCACTGTTGCCTTTCTATCAGCTCGAACCAGTCTGCCCATTCTCCTCTGACCTCTGGCATCAACAAGGCATTTCCGCCCACAGAACTGCTGCTCACTGGATGTTTTTTCTTTTTCGGACCATTCTCTGTAAACCCTAGAGATGGTTGTGTGTGAAAATCCCAGTAGATCAGCAGTTTCTGAAATACTCAGACCAGCCCTTCTGGCACCAACAACCATGCCACGTTCAAAGGCACTCAAATCACCTTTCTTCCCCATACTGATGCTCGGTTTGAACTGCAGGAGATTGTCTTGACCATGTCTACATGCCTAAATGCACTGAGTTGCCGCCATGTGATTGGCTGATTAGAAATTGTTAACGAGCAGTTGGACAGGTGTACCTAATAAAGTGGCCGGTGGTAGGTGGTCCCCAACTTAAGGACACCCGACTTATAGACGACCCCCCCCCCCCTAGTTAAAGACGGACCCCTCTGGCCACTGTGACCTCTGGTAAAGTCTATGAATGGTTTACTTTAGTCGCAGACTGTAATAATCAGCTTTAAGGTGTCTGTAATGAAGTTTTATTGATAATCCCTGGTCCAATTACAGAAAATAATTTTAAAAAATCCAATGGTCACTGGGACAAAAATAAATTTTGCCTGGATCTGCATTTATAAAATATACAGTTTCGACTTACATACAAATTCAACTTAAGAACAAACCTATAAAACCTTTCTTGAACGTAACCCGGGGACTACCTGTATATAGTCAAGAAAAAACCTCTCAGCTATATAGACAGTCTATGCAAAAAAGCAGGCAACCAATAATGGAGGATACGTACATTCACCTGCCTTAAAAGCCCGAAACAGGAAGTTGATTGGTTACTAAGCAACCTGAAACATCACATCCTGTAGAATACAGCAAAGTGAACGTGTTCCGAAAAGAAAGCAGAGAACACAATTTCCTTCCATACATTTTTCACCTGTTTTGGCCCCGTTTTTCCAGTGACTGACTTTGATAGATAACTCCCGTGACGTTCTCGACTTATTAACCACCGATAAAAAAAATAAATAAATTAAAATACATCTCAATAAATTAGCATAAAAAGATAAATAAAAAAAAAAACAGAAAGAAAGAAACGCACGCAGCAAATTATCTGCCCTTCATTACCGCCGCTCGACGCCTCCTCAACCTTATAAACAGAACGGCGGCTTTAATAAGTCCTTGCATCAGCAAAGGGAAAACAGTCCGGGCTAATGGGCTCCTTTGAATATAAACATCAATATATATTTGAGGGACTCGGCTCAGCACATTCCATACGGGTAGTAATTTTAAAATTAGCAGTTGCAGGGAGAGATAAGCACCCTCCATGAATTACACTGTAACCCTGCGGTTTCTTCGCGAAAAAAAAAAAAAAAAGGTTAAAATAAACTTGTGCGTGATTGACTGAGAATTTTAAGCAGTTTTTCTTCAATGTAATCAGGGCTGTACCAATGTCATTGCTCATTAAAAAGAAAGATTTTCATTCCAACCTTTGATTGAGTGTGTCCCCCCCCTTCTTCCTTCTTCTCATTTGCATTTAGCTTTCTACAGCGTAAGCATATTGCCTTCGCGAATGATTACACCCCCCCCCTCTACCTCTACCTCCACCACCGCGCACCCCACCCGCCGGCCCGTCTTCCACCCGTACGTCCCTTATCTGTCTATAAAGTCATAGACTGGAAGGGAACAGTGATTTGCAAGCCCCCGCTCCATAAATGATTGAATGAGGATATTGACGAGAGAGTCCTAAGGCAAAAACCGGGCCGATGGATGGACTCTCTTTGACAGGATGATGGAAAGGAGCCTTGGCTTCTACTTAGCTGCCCTTCTAATTGGCCTTTATGAATATTTAATGAAATCAAGATGAAATTCAATCAGAGCTTTTAACCACTGAATCTTAAGGAAAGAGGAGAAAAAAAAACAAAAAAAAAATCCCCTAGCATATTATTAGATTTCGCCGTGTACACAGCGAGGCGGTGCCGTGCGCCCTCTGTGCTTTTAGAATGGATGATACGGCCTTATCTTGATGAAATGATTTATCCGTCGCTGCTATGCTATGAAATAAGATTGCTTCAGCGTTGATGAAGTAATGGCGGCATTAAAGGGGAAAAAAACAACAATGGGTTATTAAAGGGTTTTCTGTAAGCAAAAATGGTCAAATTTAACTTGTTAATGACACAATGTGAAAAGGCTTTAATGACCAGGACATTTTTTGCGGCGCATTTTCGGGACACATAGGGCTAGTTAGAATGTACTAAAAGTTTAAAGATCCTGTCGCGATCCAACAGAGGATTCTGTTGAGGATTCGGGTCTTCCGGCAATTCACTAAGGTAGTGCGCCCGATGTCCACCAGGTGTCGCTGCTGCGCTAAATTCCGCAAGAGTGCAGGGAAGTTCACCGTCCTATCGTGGATGCAAGTAAGCGCGTGTCAAGCGACATTTGTTTTTTTTAAATCCGTCGGGTTTTCTTACGCCCATGGCGCTGATGCGCTACAATCTGATCACGTGCGCCAAAATTCGGGGGGCAATTCAGGGAAAATTGGTGCAAATTGGAAATATTCGGATAACCCGTCGGAAAAACGCGATTGGGGCCCTTAGTAAATGACCCCCATTTTGTCCTTCGTTCTCTCGGCACCTTTGTGTTCTCGCAAGTGAAGCCCACCCTAACTTTACTGCACAAGCACCGTAGGCTATCCAGGGTCGTAATCTACTGACTCTTCGGACTCAAATTTGTGAGGATAAAAATTTAGCTTTTTTTTTCATTTTTCTTTTAAGGTCAATTTGGGACCCTAAACCACATTTCCATAAGGACCTGTAGTTGGTTTAGAGTCCCAAATCGACCTAACAGATCTTCTTTGACATAAGCCAAGTCTGTTCTAAAATATTTCGACAAAATTTTGTCAAAATTTGATGAAAACATTTTGGCAAATTTTTTTCACACGTCCCAGTATTTTTTAGTAGAATTTCTTCAAATTTGTCTGCATTTTAAATGTACAAATTTCTAAGTTAATTTCTACCAATTGTATCAAGAGCCCTATAGGACCCAATCAAGACTTATACGACCGCAACTCCTTTATCCTAGAAGTTCAGTATAGGCTCCGGCCTTAGTGTTGCGTGACATGGCTCAGTGATAACTAGATGTGACATATATTCACAGTTACTTAATATGCAAAAAGTAATTACATTTTAATTATTACAAATAAATTGTGAAACAATTGCCCCCCTGGGATCCCAGTGCAGTCACTGCTGCCATCCCATCACCGGTTGTATGGACACTGGAAATATGGCTAAGGCTATTCTTAGTCAAGTCATGATGAGCAATAAATCAAACAATTAGCGGGTGACACTGATTGTCACTCACTAATTGTCATCATTTGTTGCATCATGTCACCATAGAGAAGAGCAGCAGATCCCCCCCCCATTATGTATTTGGGTAGCAGCAGACTCTATGTGCCAGCCTGGTCTGTGATGGGTCTGTACAACTTATCCCCAAATCTCCCATGAACCATATAATCCAGTCTTATATCTATACATTTACAAGCTTGTTCTCTAAACAATCTCAACTTTTCATTTTTCAGGCTCGCTGGTCTGTTTAGCTTCGTCTTCAATTTTTTTCCCTTCCCCATTACAGCAGGTTTATGTTGGTTTCTATGTCTATTTAGAATATTGTAATTGGAACCTTTCATTCATTTGGAAAATTCAGCGCATGCGCAGAGGGGCGAGTCTGGAGAACCAGAAATAGGATGAGGGTCATGTTTTCCACTAAATTAATTTATCCCTATGCACAGGGTAGAGGATAAATGTTTTATGGTGGGGGGAGGGTGCTGGCAACAGAACAGGGGGCCACATGTCCTGTTTGATTTCTATGAAATTTTAGAACTATGAATAAGCTTAAAATGTCAATGGAAACTATTAAAGGAATCCTACCATTTGATTTGGTGCATTATAAACCAAACATACCGTGAGAATGCTGTACACTGATGCAGAAACATATCTTGTTTAATCCCTGAATCGAGCCAGGTAATGTAAATCAAACTACTAAAACAATACGGAATGATGACAAAGCCATTTTTAAAATCATCGTAGGGTCACCATCTAATAATCACATTCCTTATGTTCCCTTTAAGCAATATCTGTCCTCTAGTTCTTGTGTGGCTACCTATCCGGCGGGGGCGCTTTCATACATCTAACCGGAGATCAAAAAAAGTTGCCTACCTGTTGGGTAGACTTGAGGTGGCGGTTCTCAGATCCGGCCCCGGGTTGCGCCATTCTCTTTTCCCTTCATTTAAATGGAGATTTTGTTTTCGGAAAATGCAATGGCAGAAAATCTTTTCTTTCATGGAAACACAAAGGGAAGATTAGTATATAAATGGAAAAGTCACACTGCAGGAGAAGCTCTCTCCATTTTAGGATTGCAAATGTGCCTGTGTCTCTGTGGCAGATAAGCTGTTCATTGAAGCAATGTGATGCCTTTATGCAAAGTAAAATGCCTTGTGTCGACAGCACTCTCAGCTTAAGGAAGGCTTTTTTGGTGTTAAACAGAGCACAAAATAGAACCAAATTGGGGACCCCCCCTAACCCCCCCCCTCTCATGTACCTGAAGAAGGCTTTATTCAACGCAAGGAGATGTCCAAACAACATGCTTATCTTCTATGGCTACACTGAGATGAAAACAACCATATACCGCACAATTATATGACATCAGGACCCGTTTATGACCAGGATGCAGCTAGCACAGACCTTCTCAAAAGCCAAACTGACCTCATGGACCACTTAATGTTCCATTTCAACTGCCTGCCAGTACTTCCCTCTCTGCATTTCATTGTCCGGACCTCTATATCATATTGCTCTAACACTGACCCACTAGAGTCAGCGATTAGTTGCAATGATATCATGCAGGGGTGCATATAATTATAAAGAAACTCAAGCTATTGCATGGGTCCCCAGAGATCTGGGTAGTGGGGACACACAGTGGTGGAATGTGGCCAATTCTCACAGATCTGGACAGTCACCTTCCTTATTAAATATCCGGCCCCTTCCTGTGTCCCCAGCCGAATCTTTGTGCCTTGTGTTTGATACCCCGTGCGTTTATACTGATTTCCCGCTGTGACCTCGATTCCGTTACTGACTTCACTCCTCTGCTGCCAGCTCTGACCTTCTGCATAGCTATTGACTACGATCCTGTGCTGCCTGTCCTGACCTCCTGCCTGTCCCCGACCACGATTCTGCTCTGCAACTCTGTTCTTTGCCTTGGCCACCACCACCTGTGGAGCGACCTTACTTCATTGCTCACGGTGGCATAGTGGGTCCTCTACCCGTGATCCTGACACAAGTCTTCACAGCAACTGCTTTTGCTGAATTTGCTCAAAAATGCATTGGGGCTTTGAGGATAAGAGGCAAGTCCATTTCTTGGCAGTCAAGTGATGTCTCAAAGACCAAAAATAACATGTGTATTCTAGTCCCCCTCTCTCTTCCTATCAAAAACTTGTACATCTTGGACTAGAATGGACTATAGGATTTGGCAATAAAGGACCCTTGACACCAGGGATCTCATTTGCTCAGTGGCACAGCATATGTAGCTGCACATGTTAAGGTGTTAGGATTGGTTTGGAGATAGAATTGAAACCCAACACAAGGTTTGTTCCATGTAGAGTCAGTTGCCAAACTGATTCTAGTAGCTGCGGGATCTCTTATAAGTTTTGCATCAGGACTTAGGGGTGAATACATAACTAGTAACCCAGGCAATCCCTCTGTGACAAATAGGGGCACATTTACTTACCCGTCTCGTTGACCCCATCCAACGAGGATCCGGAGCTGCCGTGATTCACTAAGATCGTGCATCCAATTTCCTGCATGTGACGCTTCCCCGCTGAGGTCCGCCGGAGTTCACCTTCTTCTTCCCGGTGCATGTGAGTGCTGATCTTGCAACACAATTTTGAAAGTTAAATTCCACGGTTTGTCCGAATCAGTCGGGTTGTCCGACGGCAATGCCCCCGATTTGTGTTGCATAAAACCCGGAGCCGACGCGCCACAATCCGATCACATTCACCAAAAACCCAGGACAGTTCAGGGCAAATCGAAAAAATCCGGGAAACCCCACGGAAATGCGCCCAACGGACCCTAGGAGATGTGCCCCATAAAGTTAAAAGACTGTTTACAATTAGCAGATACAGCTGGGAGCCCTTTCACAGATTTTGCAAAGGGAGTCCATGACCTTCAAGCTATACCTTCGATTGGATGGCGGCAACATTTCTGGTCAATGTTTCCATATAGAGAGCTGTAATATGTACAATTAAGGTTAAGAGAAGATGTGACCAAGGTCCGGTGACTCAATTCCCAAACCTTCATATGCGCTTACACACATCATTCAGTGTTAAACAGTCACCAACCTTCACCAGAATATTCCTCCACCATCCAATGTCCTGTTTTAGCTCAGAGAGAGTTTGAGCCTAGAAGAAAATTAAAATCAGTCAACAAACCTAAATCCTCTTTCCTCTACTGCTGTCTCAGCTCAGTGAACAGCAAACTTCTCTCCATGTTATCAGTGTCCCTTGGTGTTGCCCGATTCCCCTCTCTCAATCAACGCTTCAGCTTCCAAGCTGCCACATTTCTTCTTCGAGGAGTTTCAAGTGATATTTTGGAAAAGTTTATAAGTATAGATTTCTTATTTTAATATAGGTTGTAATGAAGCACTAGAACAACAATTAGATTGCCCGTAGTTCTATAATTTGATTTTTTTTAAATACCATATAGTAACATTCCAAAATATCAAAGACATTGGAAAAATCTCTGAACATTGACTTTTTGCCCCACAAAACATAATGTAGGGTCCCCCTTAAAAGGAACCTGCCATTTGAATCAACCCACCCAAAAGAAATCTTTCATAAAATTGTTTTAAATGCACTGCCCTTATACCTCAATTGTTCATTTCCATGGCTGCAATGTTAAAAAATCAGTTTGTAAACTCACAATGATATTTCTGGAGTCCTGCATATTAAATTTTACTTGCATTGCCCTGCCCTGTCATGTGACTAGGGTGATGTCATCTAAGGTCCTTTTCTTTTCCCAGTAAAATTTGCAAAATCTACCTCATGTATATATCTGATCACATGAAATCACAGCATGCTTTCATGGAGGTATGGGGAGGAGTAAAAGTCCATGGAGGCATTCTGTGATTTCATGTAATCAGATACATACATGGGATAGACTTTGTAAATGTTAATGGGTAAAGAACCTTAGATGACATTACCCTAGTCAAAAGACATGAAGTTCTTAATGGTGAGAAGGCATATGGCATGGGGAGAAGTAGATGGGAGAAGACAACCTAGCAGGGCACACACCCCCTCTGTTGCTAGGGAAGATAAAGTTGATTTTATGGGAATGTGAGAGAAACCATTTTAGCTCATTTAGACATTTACTTAATAGGGCTCTATGGGAACCTGTCATTAGCTGCTTTTGCGAAAAATCTGGCAGGTTCCCTTTAATGTTATTAAAGGGATAGTTTATTGGGACATTATAAAGAAGGTCTCCGGATGCACCAGATGTGCACGAGACCCCAATAGCTGGATGTTTGGAGATTTTTTGCTTCTGCATAAAATAAGTCTTACAATAAAAGCAAAAAATAAAAAATAAAAAATAATAATAATAAATCATACAGACCAGATACAGTGACAAAAATATCACTCATCCTGCAAAAATCAAGCCCTCGTTCAGAAACCTGAACAGAAAAGGAATAAAATGATATTTATTGATTTCAAGATGAAAATTTCGACTATTTGCTCAGACCTTACGAACCAAAGCCATTTACACCTTGAGGGGATATATATGGTATCTTGTTTTTTTAGGATGACTTTATTCTTGCCATTACCCAATCCAAGGCCAGCCCTAGATCCATCCTGAGCTTGTGTGCCGCCAGTACTATAGACAGAAGGACAATTTTTGTTCTACTCACAAATCTTTTTTTTTTTTGGAGGATTGTTTTACAGTTTCAAATCTAAGAAATATATAAAATGAAAACCACCAAATAATAATAAAAGAATGACAAGAAGGTGAAAGATGTGGAAAGGGAATGCGGAGGATTTGATCGGATTCGTCAGGCTGCTGTTCCCCAAGCGTTTCTCTGCTCCTGGTATACTGGTCACTATTCAGGCATAAGTCAGCAGTGATTGATTAAAATGGGTTTATTCCATCTAATGGATTGACATAGAGTGTCACAATACAATAATAACTTGCCAACTTGTCCCTGAGACGTGGCGTTGCTTTCCGCAGGCAGAATTGGTTATCACACTTTGCACTGAGAAATACGTTTTCGAGAGATGTTAGTGAGTTATTATCCTAAGTCTCAAATGACCCCATTCAATTTGTGACTAAACTTCTTGCAGCGGGAGGAATAGATGGCGTGCATCGCCTGTCTATAACACAATGAAGTCATAAATCAATAGGGGTAGATTCATTAGAATTATGGATGGCTTCATTTTAATTATTAGTTGAGTTATGTTGACACATATAATACTTAAAGTGAACCTGTCCCCGGGATTGTCATTTTTAGCTGGTAACAGGTTCCAATAGTCTGTGGTATATTAAAAAAAAGACTTTATCAGCATTCTGAATACTTTCAGTACTTAATAAAATTTTGTTTCACATTATCTGGCTCCCTGCCAGCAGTGTGTTGTGAGTCCCATGAGGTGGCAGCTGCAGCCTGTGTCTGCCTGTGTCTCCTAATGCATTTTTCCTCTACTCCACACCATTCCCCTTTCTCCTTTGCCTGCTCAGTGCACGTGAAGTACAAATAGAAAAAAAACTAACGAGTTAGGGCGGTGCCTCGTGTATTATCGCTGGGGAAAAGAAGGTAATATTCAAGCAGGCAAATCGAGCTGCTCATCTGAATTTCACCTGCTACAGTGCAAAGTAAGCCCACTCCGGGGTAAGATGTCCTTAGTCGCAGGAGAAATTCCTCCAAAGGTCGGGGGTTGAAACAGCGGCTCCCAAAGCTCCGAGACCCGGTACCCGTAATGGGACCCGTAATGGTGATTACAGGTAAAATGGAAAAAAGGAGTTATCATAGGGCGCTAAGAACCATCTGAGATGGAGTGTCAACACCAGGAAGGGCTGATTCTTCTGCATCTGAAAAGGGTATCTATTTATTTAAGAAAAACTAGTAAGGACAATATCCATCAACAATAAAACCATACTAAGAGAGATTAAAAAAAAGTATATAAAAACACGGAAGCTGTCAACATGTTTCGGGAATCTACCCTTCATCAGACTGCTCATAGGACAAATGCTCAATGCACATAACAGAGATAGATGAGTGTGGAGGAGAGGAGACTGAGACACAGACACACACAGGTTGCATCTGCCTATGTGAAAGAAAGTTTTATAAAGTACCAAAATAATTCAGAATACTAATAATGGCATTTTTTGTGACCACCATTAGGTACACATGAATTGTTCATTTCCATGGCTGCAATGTTAAAAAATCAGTTTGTAAACTCACAATGATATTTCTGGAGTCCTGCATATTAAATTTTACTTGCATTACCCTGCCCTGTCATGTGACTAGGGTGATGATTCTTTTCCCAGTAAAATTTGCAAAATCTACCTCATGTATATATCTGATCACATGAAATCACAGCATGCTTTCATGGAGGTATGGGGAGGAGTAAAAGTCCATGGAGGCATTCTGTGATTTCATGTAATCAGATACATACATGGGATAGACTTTGTAAATGTTAATGGGTAAAGAACCTTAGATGACATTACCCTAGTCAAAAGACACGAAGTTCTTAATGGTGAGAAGGCATATGGCATGGGGAGAAGTAGATGGGAGAAGACAACCTAGCAGGGCACACACCCCCTCTGTTGCTAGGGAAGATAAAGTTGATTTTATGGGAATGTGAGAGAAACCATTTTAGCTCATTTAGACATTTACTTAATAGGGCTCTATGGGAACCTGTCATTAGCTGCTTTTGCGAAAAATCTGGCAGGTTCCCTTTAATGTTATTAAAGAGATAGTTTATTGGGACATTATAAAGAAGGTCTCCGGATGCGCCAGATGTGCACGAGACCCCAATAGCTGGATGTTTGGAGATTTTTTGCTTCTGCATAAAATAAGTCTTACAATAAAAGCAAAAAAAAAAAAAAATAATAATAATAATAAATCATACAGACCAGATACAGTGACAAAAATATCACTCATCCTGCAAAAATCAAGCCCTCATTCAGAAACCTGAACAGAAAAGGAATAAAATGATATTTATTGATTTCAAGATGAAAATTTCGACTATTTGCTCAGACCTTACGAACCAAAGCCATTTACACCTTGAGGGGATATATATGGTATCTTGTTTTTTTAGGATGACTTTATTCTTGCCATTACCCAATCCAAGGCCAGCCCTAGATCCACCCTGAGCTTGTGTGCCGCCAGTACTATAGACAGAAGGACAATTTTTGTTCTACTCACAAATCTTTTTTTTTTTTGGAGGATTGTTTTACAGTTTCAAATCTAAGAAATATATAAAATGAAAACCACCAAATAATAATAAAAGAATGACAAGAAGGTGAAAGATGTGGAAAGGGAATGCGGAGGATTTGATCGGATTCGTCAGGCTGCTGTCCCCCAAGCGTTTCTCTGCTCCTGGTATACTGGTCACTATTCAGGCATAAGTCAGCAGTGATTGATTAAAATGGGTTTATTCCATCTAATGGATTGACATAGAGTGTCACAATACAATAATAACTTGCCAACTTGTCCCTGAGCCGTGGCGTTGCTTTCCGCAGGCAGAATTGGTTATCACACTTTGCACTGAGAAATACGTTTTCGAGAGATGTTAGTGAGTTATTATCCTAAGTCTCAAATGACCCCATTCAATTTGTGACTAAACTTCTTGCAGCGGGAGGAATAGATGGCGTGCATCGCCTGTCTATAACACAATGAAGTCATAAATCAATAGGGGTAGATTCATTAGAATTATAGATGGCTTCATTTTAATTATTAGTTGAGTTATGTTGACACATATAATACTTAAAGTGAACCTGTCCCCGGGATTGTCATTTTTAGCTGGTAACAGGTTCCAATAGTCTGTGGTATATTCAAAAAAAGACTTTATCAGCATTCTGAATACTTTCAGTACTTAATAAAATTTTGTTTCACATTATCTGGCTCCCTGCCAGCAGTGTGTTGTGAGTCCCAAGAGGTGGCAGCTGCAGCCTGTGTCTCCTAATGCATTTTTCCTCTACTCCACACCATTCCCCTTTCTCCTTTGCCTGCTCAGTGCACGTGAAGTACAAATAGAAAAAAAACTAACGAGTTAGGGCGGTGCCTCGTGTATTATCGTTGGGGAAAAGAAGGTAATATTCAAGCAGGCAAATCGAGCTGCTCATCTGAATTCCACCTGCTACAGTGCAAAGTAAGCCCACTCCGGGGTAAGATGTCCTTAGTCGCAGGAGAAATTCTTCCAAAGGTCGGGGGTTGAAACTGCGGCTCCCAAAGCTCCGAGACCCGGTACCCGTAATGGGACCCGTAATGGTGATTACAGGTAAAATGGAAAAAAGGAGTTATCATAGGGCGCTAAGAACCATCTGAGATGGAGTGTCAACACCAGGAAGGGCTGATTATTCTGCATCTGAAAAGGGTATCTATTTATTTAAGAAAAACTAGTAAGGACAATATCCATCAACAATAAAACCATACTAAGAGAGATAAAAAAAAGTATATAAAAACACCGAAGCTGTCAACATGTTTCGGGAATCTACCCTTCATCAGACTGCTCATAGGACAAATGCTCAATGCACATAACAGAGATAGATGAGTGTGGAGGAGAGGAGACTGAGACACAGACACACACAGGTTGCATCTGCCTATGTGAAAGAAAGTTTTATAAAGTACCAAAATAATTCAGAATACTAATAATGGCATTTTTTGTGACCACCATTAGGTACACATGATATGTCACAGGAAGCTCCATTGACTGACCAATTCATTGACTTAGGTTTGCAACAAGGGATGAGCATCTACGGACACTCCTTCCATGTCGGTAATACCTGTGATCGGTGCAAGCACATTCCACCATTTTTCTGAGGATACTCACTGCCGGTAACATCATCGTAGAGCAACAATAATAGAGGAAGAACCGATACCGGTTGAGTTACCAACATGGCTGGAGGTGGGCGAATCCCCCCCCCCCCCAGCAAGAAGGTCGTGATTATCAAAAAACTAAACTTAGCTTTATTTGTTGCTAGACTAACCACTAGTAGGAAGGGTTTTACCATTTTTTGAAATGGCTGGTGCCCCATCGTGTGCTAAGACATCAGGGGTGGAAGATTATTCTCGTGAACTGCTGAATTGTTATCACATAAAAAAGGTGACAGATAAGGAGTAGATCAATCATCATCGGGAGAGGGAATTTGCTGTATTGTAACCAGGGTCAGATAAAGGCTGCCATGGGCCCTGGGCTGTATGAATATTAAAGCCCGTCTGGAAGTCACTTCCTACATATGGGACTAGAATCATCTTCTTGGGGGATGGAGGACCATCAAGGTCCTGAAATGACTTTAGTGTACATGTCTATTGAGAGCAAGATTTGGGTGGCCATGGACCTCCCTAGAAGACTTGGGTCCCGGGCTACCACCAAATTTTAATCTATAATCTAATGTCCCAAATGGAGTATATTTAGACTCACGGTCCTTGCAACTGCTGTAAAGCATATCTCTTGCTGTTTAGAGAAAGCAAGATGGACTCCTCTATCATCATGTGCCGAAAATAGAATAGGCAAAATGTACAATCCAAGATGATAACAAATACTACAATCTGGTTATAGATTATTGAGAAGAAGGTAGGAGATTCAGTCCCTTACAAGGAGCTTATTTTAGCATAGTCTATAGAACTTGGAGAACCTTATAAAATACATACGGTACATAATATAGTATAAAAGTTGTACGTCCCCTTATAACTCAAGCCCAAAACATAGTAGGTCCAGCAATTACTGATATCCAATACATAATAAAGTGCTGAGATGAGTCTGGCGCCCCCTACCTTTGTAACTTTCCCAATCACGAGCATCCATAAAATACCTCTGACCGTCCATCAGTAATTATGAGCCATGGGAAACCCTTAGTTGAATCCGTTTAGTCTTAGGGGCAGTGATATTTTTTGTAAGAAGGTGCAAATGCGCCCCACGTCCTACAATCCCTGCGTAACTTGCTGAAGTTGCACATTTTGCTATCGCTACCTCCTGAGGACCTGAAATCTCTTAGAATGAAATGCATTGCTCTCCGGAGCCTGGGGGTATGGCAGAATATGAGAGTACATTAATATAGTACCTCCTGCCATTGGTGCGTGTTTATGGGGTTTGACCGGACTGAATTCCCTTTCGGCAGGAGGCAATTTTCGAGAAGAGCGAGGGACTTCACTTGCAGACACTGTGACACATTGGCTTCCACCACCCTCCCTCATCCTTTATATACTGCATTGCGACACTACCAAGGTGACCCTGTATTAAAATAATTGAAAGGCAGAAGCTGTAATGATTTCTGCCTGTTCCATTTTTGGCATCTAATACAGAGGTGGAAGTGTTTTGTAACAGCTGTATGGGAACGTACGGCTCCCCGGAGCACAATATATTTAATACCCAAGTAAACATTAATAACGTAGGCTGCCTGTGTTTTTGTAACTCGCAGAAAGAGATGTGGATTGGCTCATAAAACAAACTGCTCGCAGCTTTCCCTGTGATATATGCAGGTCCGGGGATTCGGGCAGTGGGCAGTTTTAGGGTCTGCATGGATGCGCCGTCATAGGGAAACGTACCGTGTGTGGGAGCAGATGCCCTGTCACACAGTGACTGCCTTAGAGGTTTAACCAATGGAACGCCAATGACAGAAATTTGGATATCTGGTTATAAAAATATCTCGAAAAATAATGCAGAATTGAGTTTGGAATTTCCATTTTCGAAACTACAGATCATAGATAAGCCCCCTATTTACTTGTATTGGGCACGGTTCGTGATCGCAGGTGCAGCCTGATAAACAATTAAAGGGATATGCTCCTGGCTGAAGCATTGCAGCACCTTTAAGTTGTGGCACGTGAAATCAGAGCTGCACCGATCTGATAAAAGCAGTCCCCCACTTAAAGGAAACCTACCACTTGAAGTGGCAGGTTTATGATGGAAATACCGAGCACCAGCTCAGGGTGAGCTGGTGCCGGAGCTTATTTTTGTTAGTGTTTTTAAACCGCGGTATCGCGGTTAAAACACTTTTTAAACTGTAATAGCCGCGCAGGAGGTACGCGCTCGGCGCTTACCATGTGCGTGCGACCGTGCGCGCGCTACCATAGGAAGTGAGGAGAGCCGCGCGCAGGTAAGCGCCGAGCGCGTACCTCCCTGCGCCGGCTATAAAGTTTAAAAAGTGTTTTAAACCGCGATACCGCGGTTTAAAACACTAACAAAAATAAGCTCCGGCACCAGCTCACCCTGAGCTGGTGCTCGGTATTTGCATCTGAAACCTGCCACTTCAAGTGGTAGGTTTCCTTTAAAGGGGTGTTCCCATTTCAGCAAATTAATGTTATTGTTTGCATTCTGAAAAGTTATACGAGTTTCCAATATACCGTATTTTCCAGACTATAAGGCACACGTAAAATCCTTTGATTTTCTCAGAAATCAAAGGTGCGCCAACACAGACAACAGCTGCCTTGAATTGTGCACAGGTTTGCCACCTGCTGGTCATTCATCCTTATAATCAGGTGTGCCTTATATATGAACCTAGATGTTTTAGCAGGCATTTATTGATGATGCGCCTTATAATCCAGAGCGCCTTAAAGTCCGAAAAATTACAGAAATTTCTGTATCAATTCCTCATGATTTTCTAGATCTCTGCTTGCTGTCACTCTGCAGAAAGCTTCTATGTTACTTCTAGTGGATAGGAATCTATCCATGGTCACACAGGTAGTCATATAGGTGCACGGCTCGTTAGTATAACAGAGTAATCAGAGCTGTGTGATACTAATGAGCAGTGCACCTGTGTGACTACGGACAGATTTCTGTCCCATGGAAGTAACATAGAAGCTTTCTGTAGAATGACAGCAAGCAGAGATCTAGAAAACCGTAAGGAATTGATACAGAAAGTATATTGGAAAATTGTAGAACTTTTTATGGTAAAAAAAATTAACATTAACATTAATTTGCTTAATTGGGAATACCCCTTTAACAACACCTGACTTACAGATGACCCCAAGTTACAAACAAACCTCTCTTCCCACTGTGACCTCTGGTCTCTGGACGCTGGTAATTTACTAAACTTTAATCCCAGGCTGCAATGATCAAGGTTCGTTGTTAATCCTTGTTCTTTAGTCAAACCCAAAATTTTCTAAATCCAGTTGTCATAGGGAACAAAAAATACTTTCTCTGGCATTATACTTACTAAATATACCTGTTACCACTTACATACAAATTCACTTTAAGAACAAACCTATAGAATAAACCGGGAACTGCCTATACTATCCCATACTAAGTACCAGTCACTGATGTATAGGATGGGAAAGGAGCAAACATCTAGTAAAAAAAATTACTTTGGGCAATTTCCAATTTTTTGTTGTCCTATCTACTGCAATGTGCAATCTACTGGATTGTGCAAAATATTCATATTTCATCACTAGAAAATCTATATTCTGATATATATTTTAATACATTTGTCACCATTTATTATCTGATATTTTTAATACTATGCCCCTACACAAGATGGAGCCCATATTTCCAGCATAAGAGTAGATGTCTAGTTGTAGCTTAAAGTGAATCTGTCACTTAAAGTAACCCACACTAACTAAACATATATTTGAAAACTGCCATTATACAGCAGTACAACTATCCATATATTGTTATTCCCCATACCTAAAAGTATTGTATTGTACTACTATCATACAATAGTACAACTATCCAAATATTGTTACTCCCCATACCTTATTCTAGCACAGCAAGGCCTAAATATTCTTAATTGACAAGGGGCCTGCTTTCTCTTCAACTGTGCCAACTCAGCTCTGCTACATGATTCAGATGCTGGCTGTGTGCCTGTTGAAGAGAAATACTGAGGGTGAATGAAGGGATTGACAGAGACACTGGCTGTAAGTGATGGGATGAAGAGAAATCAACTCAGGAATTCCTTTCAGTAAGGGGAAACTGGAGGCGTGGCTGAGCAGGAAGGACATGAATACGCAACTCTGAGAAAATACAATGATCAGACTGACATGGGGTAATTTGCATAGATTGTGATTCAACTTTACAAACGAACTGTGGAACTTTTCAGGCATGAGAAATAACAATATATGGATAGTTGTACTGCTGTCTTTAGTTAGTGTTGGTAACTTTAAGTGACAGATTCACTTTAAGCTACAACCAGACCTCTAATCTTATTATGCTGGAAATATGGGCTCCATCTTGTGCAGGGGCATAGCTAATGGGGCTTGTGGAATTACAGTGGGTGCAAATAATCTACTTGTCAAGACAAGAGAAAAACTTCCCATAACTTCTGTCCCTGCTTACTTACTGGCCCTGCGATAAACTGCGGGTGACAACTGGGCGACGGTCCCTACCCTGTATCCATGCACAGAACAGTATCACATAAAAACAAGAAAAACAAACCAGACAAACAATAGGGTCAGTCAAAACAAATCAAAACCAAGATGGAGACGAGGTTTAATCTAGGACTGTACATTCTATTTCATCCCCTCTACAGATAATCAATTGTGTATTTTTACAAACTAAAAACATGCACATCAACATCCTCGATAGAAATCATTGGCCAATAAGAAATAATTATTTTAATTGAGAAATATTCTTTCCGTGTTGATGGCGGCTATAGGCGCGCTTTGTACCTGGGTTTGGCACACACTTTAAAGGCTCACTGTTTTATACCCAGTGAGTTCCCATCTATCTTTTTTGTTTCTTTTTCTGCTCTTTTCATGAAGAAAAAAAAAATATCAGAGTGACATTCACTTTGATTCATAAAAACGTTACAAGAGCAGGCTCACGCTGGCTCGGGCGGCACATTAGGTGGGGCTGTCATGTGCAGGTCCTTGATGTTCCCCTCTAAACTCTTACCACCCTGACAGTTAGACACATCTATATTCCTACTGAAAATAAAGTTTTTTTTTGCAAAGTCCTCCGAGATCAGGCTGTTGTCTACTTCCAGTCATGTTATTCCAACTCCGGCACAGTTCACATCTCAGTTTTGGCAATGACTGGTTTGTGTCCTGGAATAACTCTTGGCATTTGCACCAAAGGTGCACGTACACCCCCATGCACCCACCTTATGCCACAAGAGTGGCCAGTGGCATATGCTGAGTTGGCATGTTTTGTAACTATATAGCGAAGCGTAGTGTATTATGTGTTCTCTGCATCGTGGGAGAATAAAACAAACATCTAGAAGTCGATAAATGGCACTGTATGGCTACACATACCGAAACATCGGAGGTATATGTTGGAGGACAGTGTAGAAGAACCAGAGGATTTTAGTCAAATGACTCAGAGTCCAAAGAATGGAGAAAGGTGCAGAGGTAACATCTAACATCTGGGCTCTGGTGGCTTTTGGCCCTCCGCTACCTACTAGGAGTAAGTACCCACCGATTTTGATATGATCCTAAGGACTAGTCAGCAAAAACCCCTACAGGTAGATAGCACATGGTATATATTGCATTAGGGTCATTTTTATCTTCTCCATAAGTATACACTTTTTTTTTTTCCCGATGTTGGTCATGGATGAGTAGCAATGACCAATCACTGGTCTCAATAGTAGTGAAGAGTGGACCCCGAATTGCAAGGGTAACACAAGAAAACGGTGCCAGCACCAATTGCGGTTGTTACTGGTGGGCGTGAGCGTTCGGGTTCAGTAACCGAACCATAACGGTCAAGTTCAGGTCCACTCATTACAACTCAACAGTCACATGGCAAGTATGGAAGTAATGGAAATATAAGCAGGAAGAACATATATACCCCTTACAAAGACATCATTAATAATAATAATTGGGAAATAATTGAAAATATGTTAAAATAATAATAATTTATTGGAGCTGCAAAAACCTAAAAAAACTTCAGATTATCACAACATTTAACAAAACCAAACCAATATGCAAAATTAAAAGTGATGAATAAGATTTGCTTAGCTGAAACTACAACAAATATTTCAGAATATTCCAATGTTCGGGTCCGAACTGACGTTGTCGCCGATTATGATGGACACGACAGGAGAGCAAGAAAAAATCATAAGCGACAGCGTATGATAAATCTCGCCCCAATGTTTGAAGAAGTCATCTTACCTAAAGTCTATGGTGGATAATATCAGATACACACCAGCAGAGACGCCCCGATACACGTGGTAACCATCTTGCCCGTTTGATGTCAGACATGGGTGAGCAGCGATGTACCATGCTGTTGTAATGAGTAACCATATGTGTCCAACAATATGCTGCATCAATCGAGCATCAATGTCAAACTTCATTTCCGGATCATAATTCTGTAAGAAGATGAACTTCGGACCCATCAGACCAGTCAAAATGTAAAATATGCAACGAGCCTCTTTGGTAGGGATGAGTGGACCTAGTCCGAGTATGGCTGAACCTGGAACATAAGTATTTGGGTACCCACACACAGCGCTAACACCCGGCATCAGTATTATTTGTATATTGGCGGTGTGTGCGTGCCGCCATTTACCCTAGAACTGTCCTTCCCTGTGACCTCATAGGAAAGCGATGATCCTAGGGAAAATAGTGGCATGAATGTGCCATCGGATTAAATGCCCACAGTGGTTTTGCCGGCGGCATTGAAAGGGTTGACACCCGTGATCGGTGCCAGAATGGATCGTGGGTGATAGCGGTGGGTGTGAAAAACTGGTTGTGGAACTAGCTCTTTCCGAACGTTGAACTGGAACTCAAGTCAAGGTTTGGTGACCCAAACGTGGAGTGTTTGGCACAGACCTGAACATTGTGCTTTGAGTCCACTCATCTCTAATCTGTAGCCATTCTCTGCCATCTTCTGTATAAGGCTACATTCACACGATATGTGCCCGCCGTACTGTAGCACGGCGGGCGCACGTCGCCCTTCTCCATAGTGATTTGTGGTACACAGCACCATATTCCGGGGAATGATAGGACATGACCTGTATGCTGTACCACACCGCTCCTGTAAGGCGCCATGAGCCCATTGCCATCTCTGGGGGACGTATATACGGCGTATATACATCGGCCATATATATGTTGCCCATACGGCTGTGTGAATATAGCCTAATTCTGATGTCTTCTTCAAGCATAAAGGTGCTTAGGTGACTTCTACATCTGCCCCCCCCCCCCCTTATGGCTTTGCCTCCTGAACAATCCACCGGTGCCCCACGCTGCCGAACCTCAGCCGCAGGAAACCATCAGAACTTGACCTGCAGCTGAAGCTGAACAAGATGTGCATATAGCAAAGTACATGCAGAATCCTCATCTCTGGATCTAAATTGTAAAGTGCGGCTCTGATTACAAACGGCTTTTGTCACCTCCTATCGAGCAGCTGTGAATCTTGTACCCAAGCGATGACGCGCCTCAATCACATCTCACCCATCACATTATAAACTAAGGCATAAATGAAGGCAAAATGATGCTTGATAAACCTCAAGCGCAGGAGGCGGCGGCTAAATAACTGCGCAGGAAAGTAGCTCTTCTGTCATTAGGTTTAATAAATGGAGTAAGATTTCAGAATTTCCTCAGGTGCTTTTTATACCTTGGAAATCAGATCCCAGACTTACTAAATCAGATCATATTAAGACGCGCCATCTACGCTGCAGGGAGGTTTATTCTTCTGCTTTTCTTTATTAAAATACTGAAGGAGGGAAGAGCAAACGGCTGGAATCACCCAAGCCGAGGCATCAGTAAAACATAACAACCGGCAAATCATGGAGCCAAAATGTTGTGTCCGAAAACTGAGAGGGTCAGTATAGACAAGATGATTTTGTAACATGGTTCTACACAACAGATAAGAAGAGTAATATATAGTTATTGGACCCACTGGGCCCAGCTCCTCCTGCTCTCTAACATGCTGCCTGCAGATAGGACACTGCAAAATCTCTTCAGCTCATCCTCCTATAAAACATGCCACCTGCAGATAGGACACTATGTACAATCTGCTCAGCCTGCTCTATAACATGCTGCCTGCACACAGAACACTGTACAATCTGTTCAGCTCCTCCTGCTCTATAACATGTTGCCTGTAGATAGGACACTATGTACAATCTGCTCAGCTCCTCCTGCTCTATAACATGCTTCCTGCAGATAGGGCACTATGTACAATCTGCTCAGCTCCTCCTGCTCTATAACATGCTGCCTGCAGATAGGACACTATGTACAATCTGCTCAGCTCCTCCTGCTCTATAACATGCTGCCTGCAGATAGGACACTATGTACAATATACTCTGCTCCTCCTGCTCTATAACATGCTGCCTGCAGATAGGACACTATGTACAATTTGCTCAGCTCCTCCTGCTCTATAACATACTGCCTGCAGATAGGACACTAAGTACAATCTGCTCAGCTCCTCCTGCTTTATAACATGCTGCCTGCAGATAAAACACTATGTACAATCTGCTCAACTCCACCTGCTCTATAACATGCTGCCTGCAGATAGGACACTTTGTACAATCTGCTCAGCTCTTCCTGCTCTATAACATGCTGCCTGCAGATAGGACACTATGTACAATCTGCTCAGCTCCTCCTGCTTTATAACATGTCTTCTGCCAATAATAACAGCAATGGTTTCCTGTAAGTTGAAGTTTTGTGTAACAAAGTTTGCAGATGCCAGACGACACTCGCTTCCATTTTTTACAATCTCAGAGCCACAAACAAAATGGTTTCTCCCATCTGCCTATTTTTATTACACTTTCCTAATAAATAGTAACAGATTGCACATAAGTAACTGGTGACGAGTAGAACTGCGCATTATTTATCAAGACAGCTCAATTTAAAATGAAAAATATAAGTCATTTATGCCAGAAGCAGGTGCATTAATTTCTGCTGTTAAGTACATAAATATGCACATTTTCATACAAGACCTTGATGATTTAGTCAATTCTGTGCTCGCATATGAATGAAGATCACACAGCCGTGTAATAAAACCAATGGCTTCAAATCTGTCCCGAAAAAAGCGAATAAAATTATAGTGATAGATGTAAATAATATAAATTAAAGGGAGTCTACAGCTCCCACATCCCCCTACATGTAAAACCAACCATGGGGGACACTTTATAAGCTTTCCAGGCATACCTGCCTTGTCTCTATCAGGTATAGTATTTTATAGAAAATTAAGTTTTTATATTTATTTTTAAAAAAATTACCATCAAAATCCATCATGATAAACCAGGGACATTACTCATAGATCCAGGCACCGGGACTGTGGTAATCTCTTATTTGTTATCCATGGAATCCTTCCTTCTCAAAGAAGATCTCCCATTTGTTTTTATGCATTGTGAGCCAAACATACCTTAAGAATGCTGTAGCGACATTAATGCAGAAACATATCTTGTTTATTTCCTGATCCGAGTGGTTTTGCTAAAAAAAACAATTATAAAATTCAGGACCTCGGGAAAGCTGGGTTGCATACAAGCTGCCTACATAAACACATTATACAGAGCTTCCTGAACTGTCAAGACAGGACTAATCAACCAGAGCTGGATGACTCATACACAGCAGCTGGGAGATTGATTACTTCTGCCTTTCAGGCACAACACAGGGATGACATGTTCTAGGCTTATGCTGGGAAGGACAAGGCTGGAGCAGTGCATAATTAGGGTAAGAGGAGAAGGGCGGAGCAGCCACAGGAACAACAGAGCCTCTATCATAATTTTAGAACAATTTTTTTCAGCAAAACTACTTAGTTTAGGATTAAACATGATCTGTTTCTGCATCATTGTAGCGACAACATTCTCAAGGTACGTTTGGTTCATAATGCATAAAACCAAATAGTAGATTTTCATTAAAATCAACTTTTGTAATTATGCTAATGAGCCACAGGGGCTCCGGGAGGTTTTACTAGAACCGTTCCGTTCTGTAGCTTGACAGGCTGTTATACTGTGCAGGTGCACTCTCCCAACCCCGGTCCCTATGGTACTATGACACCAACTTGTGGACATCATGCTAAAGGTCTCATTTCTTTGAAATCAGGACTGTGAATTAGTGACCATTGTGATTTCTTATCTTATTGTTGGAACCATCTTGGTAGGGTAACATGAGACTGAGATAACTGATGGATGTCTTCCGATTAGAGAGGAACCGGCGGTGCCATATGCTGTAGTGATAACATACTGAGGATAGCTTTGTGAACTGAATGCAGCTAAGCCACAACTTTGTCCGAATTTATTGTGATGGGGACAGTGGTCTCCGGGCAGCCATTGGCATCTGCTGCAGCTTTAGCTCCAGATGGTCTTCAAGTGACGTAACTGATCATATTATTTCTATTGCAGCAACAACGTAGACTTGATCTTCTTACAATTACCAGCCCCGGTAAGTACCATACTAATAGACTGCAGGTGATGGATGACATTACTGGGGAAATATTCAAGCAGCAAAGGAATATCATTCATGTGGTGAAGGACAAGTGTTGGGCATCTTTGTTTATCATTGTTGTCAACTGCTCCTCAACTCATATGGGAACCGAAAACAAAGAGTAGACCTATAGATACAGATAGATACATAAGGATTCTTCTCCATTACATAATTTCAGGTTTATTTTTAATTTAAAGGGGTTTTCCAGTCCTTTGAACGTGAATATTAGAATCTTAGGATAGGCCAATCAATACTAGAGAGTGGAGATCCAATCCGGATTTGGGGCATTTTGGAGCGATATGGCTGCAAAGCATCAGTGCATAATTTTTGGTTTTGGAAAACCCTAGTTGTTGCACCGCTCTGGTAGTTCTAGCCTTTGGGACATCCACGTGGACATCCAATGGAGTTACCTGCCAATCTGTGGTTTCCTTGGACCATGGGAAGTCCCTGTTCCACGAAACAAATGGAGCCCATTCCTTGACACTGCTGACATAAAACACCATTAATAAGTTGCCCATAATTTCATGCTAAAAACTATTTATTGGCAAAATTCATGTGCAATAAGTGTTGTGTTCAGACAATACGAATAACACATTGCAGGCAGATTGTTCTTCACCAGATTAAAAAAAACATCCAATTTACTGTAGCACGTCTCATGACTACCCAACACTTGCAACCAGGATGCAGCCAGGACTTCCAAATTCTGGAAGTACCAAAGCAACCTTGTTCCTTATTTTTGGCACCCCAGACCCCACAGTGTTTTTCAGAAATCCTGAAGAACCCCTCAGGCAATGAACTGCAGATACAGCCACTACAAAAGCTTATGAAGCTGTGGCCAGCAAATACAATGAGGATACAACTGCTCCATGTGGCCCTGACAATGGCTTACTGATGGTGCATCCAAAAAATAGGCAACACTCTTCATGTTATGGCAAAGTACCTAAAAAAAATGTTTGCCTCACATCCCCATAAAATGAACTTTGTGCTCTTACCTGGCATACAGATCCAGCAGCAAGTCAGAGGGGGTGTGGCCTCCTCAGCCAGTTCCAGTGGCCCCTCCCATCCTCACTCTTACACTCCACCCCATCCTCCGATGTCAACTGGTGACAGGTCCCCATTCAAAGGGCTTTTTTAGTGTGAAAATCTAAATTGGGGTATGGGAACAACATAGAATTCACTTTACCCTCTTCTGTGTCAATATCTTGCAGGTTTGGAAAACCCTTTTAGCATATTTTAGTTTTATATATTTTTAGACTGTTTAAGTATTTTTTGCTTCGTTTAAATTTTGACCAGACTTTTACAAAGAGTTATATCTTATGTCTGCACAATAGTGATTTTTATTGTTAAAAAACCTGTTAATATCTTTAGAACCTCAATATTTTGGAAAAATATAATTGCCACATATGTTATGTTTTCTACTTATGGGCTTATTCTTGTTGTGTTCAATTATCCTAAAAAAAAATGTCTTGTAAAACGTAATATCATTTGGATAATTTTTATATTATTTTTGTCTGTTTCCTGAGAGTTATGAGCATTTCAAAAACACTCAACTAGCAGAAAATCCGATAACCACAAAAATTTGACGATCAATCAGGTTTAATGTGCTATCATTTTAAGTTGGCAAACAGGGCTGGGCATGATGCCTACATATAAGAAGTCATAGGAAATCCACATTATAGAACCTAACGTGTTATAGACATTTCTATATTTTGTTCCTCTGGGAAGTTCTGATCATGATGACGAAAATGAAGGGGGGAGATTTATCCAAAAATTTTGTAGAGGAAAAATAACTTAGTTTTTGAAAGGAATCAGGAGCCAAATTAGCCATAATGGAACCAGTTTATGGAGCAGTGTATTATAATATCAGCCGTAGCCTGGAGCCCAACCACTCCATGGGGCCCATGGCTGCCCAAACCACCCAAACCACCTTCATCCATGAAATCCTCATCCATCTGTTCCTGCTCTCAATACACATGTACACAAGTTATATAAGGACCTTTGAAGGTGCTCGAAAGGTCCTATAACCACCGATTGAAAGCAGCAAAAGATTCTAGTACCAGATGTAAGAAGTGATTCCAGACTTGCAGGGCCCCCCATGCTTATATTGTCCCTCCCCTGCTTAAATTGTCCCTCCCTTGCTTATATTGCCCCACCCCTGCTCATGTATCTACTTTCCAGCTTATATTGCCCCCTCTGTTAATATTTTGCCCTTTCCAGCAGCATCCCCCCACTACTAAATCCAATACTCACCACTTACTTTTCCCTGTAGCAAACCTCTTTTACCTCTGTTGCCAACAGTCTCATTGTGATGAAATCGGCATGCCTGCCGGCTTCACAGCCGTATGTAGACACAGAAGAGGAGTGAAGAGTAGAGAGGAACATTACTACTAGGGAACAGGGAATATTCAGTTTGGGATTTTTTTTCATAGAGGTTGCAGCCCGGGCAGTGGTGTAACTAGAAGCTGATGGGCCCCAGTGCAAAGTCTGTGCCAGGCCTCCAACTATAATGTATGGTTTATAGTAATAGTCTTCTCATATGGGAAAGTGACACCATAAGGGCCCCCTAAACCTCTTGGGCTTGGATGTGACCGTACTCTCTGCACCCCCTCAAGTTACGCCACTGAGCCCAGGGCCAGGCTCTCCATAATCCATTCTTGGGCTTAAGGCAGTAGTTGTGGACTGCGCCAATTACATGATATTTTCACTTCCTAACAAAGGTATCTATGCCCCTCCTGAACGTGAACATCGGATAAACGATCAGAACCTTATGTGACAGTGAATTCCATAGTCTCACTGCTCTTACATTAAAGAATCCTATGGCAATGGTGAAATGTCTTTTCTCTAGGTGTAGAGGGTGTCCTATGTCTTGACCACAGGACTAGGTGAAACTAGATTATTACAGTTATCTATCTATTGTAATTAATTTACCCAATCTTTGTATTTCCAAACTGATTTAATAAAGCTGTACACTTTCCTCTAGTCTTCACAAGTTCAACTATGTTTCTCTTAGACACTCTCCATGTGTGGTCATCTAGATTCATCTCATAAGTTGCCTTGGCAGCAACCTGGCTTTGGTTGCTAAAGTTAAAGAGGACCTTTCACCACCTCACATATGTGGAGATGCACATAGTATACTGTAGGGGCTGCTATGCATATCCAGGAGCACTTTGATTTTTCTCTCTAGCCCCCACAGTTGCTGAGATATCAGTCACAGTATCTGACCATTATAATCCTCTCTGCTGTCAGAGGGGAGGAGCTTGGAGGGGGCGTGTTTTATAATAATCTTCTCTGACAAGTCAAGATTATAATAATCTTCTCTGACAAGTCGAGATTATAATAACACACGACCCTACCTCTGCTCCAGCTCCTCCTCTATGACAGTGGAGAGGATTATAATGGTCAGATACTGGGACTGGTATCGCAGCAACTGTGGGAGCTACAGAGAAAAATCAAGGTACCCCTGAATCTGTGTAGAATCCCCCTTGTATAATTTAACTCCACATGTGTAAAGTAGTTAAAGGTCTTCTTTAAGTTTATATGTATTCACCTACCAGCTCAAATATTTCTCCTTTGCTCACACACTTTTTAAGAACCGTTCCTACACAACATATGTGAATGGCAGCAGTGGAAAAAGTTGCAAAACTTGCACTTCAGGTTTAATGATCCTTTTAAAGATGCATCAGCCTGTAATTGGTGGGATATTTTTTCTCTTTCAAGGCAACGCGAATATCAACCAGCATTGCCCAGAATTCACAATGTGCATTAGCAGTCCTGGCTCGATCTGACAGATGTTGCCACCCCTTGGCAATAGAAACATTTTATGCCTTTTAGCCGTATTCAGTATCCAGTAATCAAGTTAATGTATGCTCAATGCTTTCCCAGCAATAAAACTAATGATGACATCCAGCTATTACCGACAACTTCCCAATGATCAGATGTTCAGAGGCACCAAAAATATAGATTTTTTTTCTCAAAATGTTTGAATATTGCTGTAAAATTTGGGAAATTCAAGGAGCATGGATATGCATAATTCCATCATTTCATTTTCAATCCAATAATAATAATAAGTTGATTTGGATTAATTTACAGATTTTGTCGCAAGATAATAGTAACGGGATAATTAACCATTTTGTCTACCATATAGCACACAGTGGGGCACATATACTTAAGCGGTCATGAGGGTTCACCCAAAGTGCATTGTCCGGCCGGAATGCACTGTGTCGCGATTCACTAAGATCGTGTGCCTGATATCCTGCATGTGTCGCTTCCCCGCTCAGGTCCACCGGAGTTCACCTTCTTCTTCCAGGTGCATGTAAGTGCATTGGATGCGACACAATTTGAATGTTAAAGGGGTATTCCAGGAATCAGCATAATTCACATACAAATGGGCACTCAAAATATAAGCTAATGTGTAATTAGTTGTTATTTAAAATTTTGCTCCCCTTAGCAGAAAATGCTGGTGACATAGACTGTAATGAATTATTAAAATGCTACTGGCCCTTTAATCAGTCCGTTAATTTCCTCCACGCGGTCCGTCACAGAAAAGAAGATGGCCGCTGGTCACATGTCCACATCACATGTCCTGTACCTGCCTGGGCAGGGTCATGTGATCACCACTACGTTTGGCTGTAGTCGGTTGGTTGCAGTGCATCCAGTATGGCCAGTTTTGTGGTGATGGCAGTTACACATCATTACTATGGTAACAGAGCAAGAAAACCTGTTACATCATCACTGTTAGCAGAGCATAAGTGGTAGGAGGAGTTACTGAGAACTAAAGGATCATGGAACTTGTAGTTTCCAGTGGCGGCCATCTTAGTGATAACTCCACCTACTTTAGAGAGGCCATAAATTTTGTAAATCATAAAATCATATTATTTTAGCTCCGTTTTGTGACTAATGACATTGAGTATTGTTGTATTCATTTATTTATATCATCAAGGGTTTTTGTGTCAGACGTTCATATTCCCGGAATACCCCTTTAAATCCCGCGTTCAGTCCGAATCGGTCGGAATGTCTGACGGCACGCCCCCCGATATCTGTAGCATGAAAGCAGCGCAGCTTCGCCAAAATGCGATCCCTTTCTAAATACCTGTCAAAGCGGCGCAAATCCCGAAAATGTCGGGAAGTCTGATGAAAGTGGATCTGATGTGCGTAGAAGTACCAGTAGTATTAACCATAAATGTCCAGATTATGATGGGTCAGGTCTAAAGAATAGGGTCTGTTTTGTTTTTTGAAAAAAATAGAATCATCTCTGCCCAAAAGTTGTGTCCTATCCCCTGAAGACCCAAATAACCTCTATCTGGTAAGGATTCTTTGACACAAGTAAGCTAAGAGCTATTGCAGAAAATGTAAAAAAATGGTAGATCTTAAAGGGGTTTTCCAGACAAGAAAAATGAATGACCTAGGTTAGGCCTTCAATATCAGATTGAAGGGGATCTAATGTCCAACAACCCCATAGATCAAATGATGAACAAATAGAAGACGGTCCTCAATATTTGAAAGGACTTTGAAGGGAAAAAATTCAAGCAATTTTCTTCTTACATCAAGTTTTTGCGATTGTGTCTGTTCTTCAAGGTTCTAAAATATACTAGAACATAGGAGCAGACAGCTCCGATCACTGTGCAGTGGTAATTTTTGGTTACTACACATAAGCTAACAATAGTTTAAAGGGAACTAATCGGCAGTGACCTGCTTCAGCCACTACACAGATAATGGCAGTGTCTGCTTCCTATTCCATTCTCTGTTTCTCTGATGATTTGTTGGGGTCCTGAGTGTTGGATCACTACCAATTAATCTGTTTTTTAAGATGTCGACATTTTTAGACCTTAAAATCCTTTTTATGCTGTTGTTAAAGGCTAAACTTGAAGCCTCTAGGGCAGTGATGGCGAACCTTTTAGAGACCGGGTGCCCAAACTACAACCAAAGTACACTTATTTATTGCAAAGTGCCAGCACGGCGATTTAAGAAGTAACTTTTTGCTACCTGTTCTACCACAACTTTCAATCATATTGGCCTCTTGAGGACAACAAAACAGTTGAAAGAAGAAGGGCAAATTTTGACTAATGTTATAGCATCTCCCCCTGTACAGGATAGAACTGAGAGCATCATTTCTAGAGTCTCCTGGGACTGCAGGATGATTCTTTGAGTTCTAAGTTGATGGCTTGGGTGCCCAAAAAGAGGGCTCTGAGTGCCACCTCTGGCACCTGTGCCATAGTTCCGCCATCACTGCTCTAGGGCCAAATGCAAGTCGTTCAGTATGCTACTCATAATGTTGGTGTCTTCAAATGAAGCAGAATGCCTCCTTACTCAATCCTTGCGTAACTACGTCTCCTGCAACCTTTGACTGAAAGGTTACCCCTTTTACTATGACGGTATGAACCAGTCTAGGACTCCCTTTTCTTACATCCATCACAATGTTAGCAAATGAGAGAATGTTTCTGCTCTTGTACAGTCTAATAGAAGAAGAGGACCACCACAAACAAGGTCCTCACATTTCAAGTTGGAGGTCTTTAGAGCGAATGTCAAGGAATGAGATCTTGATAGGTCATTGGCATTAGATAAGTTGGGTTGCAAAACCTGGAAACCATCTAGTCATCTGGTTCTGGGAACCTCTGGCACCAGAGAACCATGACAAATTCGGTCATATGGCTTTTTTAACCTTAGGAACTGCTGCCCAGCTCTTAATCACTTGACCGTACCTAGGAATAGAAGTTTTACAGCTATCTCCAGTGTAGTAGAGTCTTCAGAGTCCTACATTTCACGCCTGACCTTCAAAAAAAATGTATCAATTCTCTGGGTGTCTGACCATATAAATGAATTTCGTATGTTTTATAAACTTTTAACCATCTTGAAGTTTCCAGAAGTTCATTTTCCGACATCTATTTTTACCGACAAGCGTCCTCTAGCCGGATTCTTTTTCCAGGTCACCTCAATGTTTCCATGCACTTCGTCGTGCCCCATTAATTGGATACTTGGGTATGAAAGTCCAGCTCTCTCCATTGAAAGCTGACATTTCTAAGGAGATGACCTTTTCAGCGCTCCGTAATGATTATCGTCTGGCTTTGTTTGGACACAATAACACATACTTCACACCACGGAGCGAATATGGGCTTTGAAAACTATTCAAAATCCGGTTAGCAAAATGAGTAAATTGGGTGCAAACATTCATCAGCCTGTTATTGTTCTCTTATCGATTTGAATGCTCTTTCATCTTTTCCGTTGCTTTATAGAGTTCCAAATTAACTCTTTTTCCCTATTCTTGTTTTCTTGGATTCTATTAAAAGGTCAAATGCTTTCAGTAAGACAGATCTGCGGGATAAAGGCTGGATGATAACCATCATCCTTGAAATAACCTTTAACGGCGACCATCCTTCTCATGGTGAGAGTAATTGATGCGCTCATTAGACAAATAGAAGACGGTCCTCAATATTTGGGTATTGCAAGGACTTTGAAGGCAAATAAATTCAAGCTTTTCTCTTCTTACATCTCCTCAAGTTTTTGCCGGCACAGCAAGTGTGTCCGTTCTTCAAGGTTCTAAAATATACAAGATACATATTTGAAAGGTCAGCAGGAATTAATTGTGGTGCTGAAAAATCAGATAAGGCTTTTACCTTATGACCGGTGTTCTTCTCGGCTCTATCTTACCGGCTGTTTATCTTCAAGCTGCCAGTTCACCTTTATTGCAAATTATTTCTCCTGACCTATTTGCCCTGCACAAGCTGGCAGTATTTCTGTCAAGAGAAAGACTACAAAACTTAAAGTAAAAGTTGATCTCGTAGAACTGTGTGGCTTCTGACATGAAAAAAAATCTACAAAAAACTTACAACCATACTTAAAGGTGTTTGTCATGTAATGTATAATTTCATTGGCCGTCTAATATGCATGCTATATGTTTGACAAAATGGCTTTGTAGACTCTTCTTTAACCCTTGAGTAAATGGTATAACTTATGGTACCCAAATAGCTTGAAAAGAGGTTGGACGTGGACTCTTGACTTCTTCCTTATGGCCAAGTTCCTTATGGCTAACAAGGAAGAGGCTTCTTAAAAGTCATGCTTGATGTTCAAGGGGCTGCCTTACAAGGTAGCCGTAAGAGGCAAGGTTTTCTTAATTCATTCCATGAAAATGTATTTGTACATTTCCCAGAATCCCCCAGTGGAGTGTTTATGGCTTTAAGCCTCCACTCACCTGCAATTGGCCTTATGACTTTATTGCTCTAATTGGCAAAGTCTCCGTAAGGAGAGCTCTTACTTCCCGATCATAAGAAAGAGGGAATTTAAAAAATCAAGAGCATTAATGTTCATGTCCAACTGGGAGAAAAGCTTAAGTCGCTCCCTTTTAAAAGTATCAAGAGGAGTCCTACCAATGTTCAGATGACTTTTGTATTTGGTTCCAATTCCTTTACAGTGAGAACTTTCAATGACTCAACCACATCTTAACGGACATAAATGGTCTCCATCCACCTCCATTGGTCAAATGAGATGTTGGACAAAAGCTATCATTTTCCTCCTGACCCCCCCATGCACATAAATGCTTAAGATGCATGTACTCTCGTCGAGGAGAGGAGGGTATGAAAGGAGACGTTGGGCATGTTAAAATTCAACAAAGCCAACCAGTACTCTCCAAAACATTTACCACCAGGGTATTGTCAGAACTCTCCATTTACATTACAGGATTGGTCAGTTCCACCAAGATCTGGGTCTAGTTGCCATCCATATTATGTGTTGGGCTACCCTTGAAGATCTACCTTCTATTTGCCTTCAGGATAAGGGGGCCCTTTGAAGATTGTGGGCCCTAATTGCATTGCTTCGAGATGAGTATATAACATGGAGACCATCATGGTATGTGTATGATATTCCATGCACCTCTATGTGGCTCCATGTACATGAGCCATAAGTCATAGAGCATTGCAGACTCCCCCACCAGCACAGTGCCGGATAGAAATATCACTATTTACGAGGA
This sequence comes from Engystomops pustulosus, assembly GCA_019512145.1. Classification (NCBI taxonomy): domain Eukaryota; kingdom Metazoa; phylum Chordata; class Amphibia; order Anura; family Leptodactylidae; genus Engystomops; species Engystomops pustulosus. The sequence goes on from CM033649.1 coordinate 7,771,844, forward strand.
AAATGTAGTTGCAGAAACTGCCATTTACATCCCATTATTCCCGTCACTGTCTACAATTTCCTTATAAATTACGGCTTGTATTATAATATCCTTCATCCAGGAAGAGTCCCGCTGCTTTATACACGGGATCAGGACGCACATTACCAGTTATTCTTTTAGATTTAGGCTTCGTGCGACACATAGACGGCAGGCATTGGATTTTAATGGCTGAACAGGGACCCAACATCTGTGAAAAGATCAATGTTATTGCTCATAAGAATGATATTTTACCCGGGGATGGTGTGCAGATTATGCATAATTAGCTGTTTGTTTTGTGTGATTGATCAGTGGAATACCTTCGCGATGCAGATCTGCCGCTTTTCATAGAGATGAGCCTTGATTGCGAACGCTGATTGAGCTCTATTAATATCTCCTGCAAGTGACCAGCTGTGAAACCAAGTCTCTTCAATTAATGTAATTAAAGCCGAACTCCGGCCAAAAAACGGGGATTGGGAAAGGGCTGGTTTTGATTGGAGAACAGCTCTAAGAGAGGAGGCAGGTTGCCAAATAGTGTCTATAGAATCATAATGGACCATAACATCTTCTATAGAGCTTATCGTTCTTCAACGTGCGCCGAGCCGTGGAGCGTTGATGGAATATAAAGCCGAGTGTCATGTTTTCTGTATGATTGAGTCATCAGAGAATCGGGTAGGTAGCTAGAAGGTGCGACCTCATGATTGACTCTGCGCAAACTGCATCTTCCTCAATATAATGGGGGCCTTTCACTTCCTAGATGAACTACAACTCTTTGTTGTTAAAGGTGTTGTCCGAAATAAATAAAAACTTTTCTGGTGGGCTGGGGGCGCTGAGAAAAAAAATTAAGCCTATACTTACCTCCCTCGGTGCTCCTGTTGTCCTGCGCCTCCGTCCATCGCTGACGTGCCTCTGTTTGTTTACTGGGGCATGGCAGCTGGACTTCTACAACTTCCGCTGGCATACCACCCATACCCTGTCCTAGTGTCTGCTACAGTTCTGGGACGCAGGGATGGGTGGGCTTGCCAGACCCCAGTTTTGTAAACAAACAAGGGCACAGCAGCGACGGACGGGGATGTTAGACACCAGGAGAACCAATGGAGGTAAGTAGAGGTTAATTTATTTTCATAGCCCCCCTCAGCCAATCAGCAAAGTTTTTATGAATTTAAGACAACCCTTTTAATAGATGCTACTCCAATAACCTGGTATAGTTAGAATTTTTTTTCTAGCCCTCATCGTTATATTACAATTTTTACTTTCAGATGGGCGGAGCCATGCATTCTGCTACTCCTCAGGACCCCCAATCTGACAGTAGAGAACCTAAATAGAATATTGGCTACTGGAACTACCATGATACTATGAAAATGAGTCTCAATTCTATCAGATAGGTGCAGGTGGTCTTGGGCTACATAAGGTCTGGCTCCACCCATCTGACAGTAGAAAGACTGAAAATAATGATATTGATCATTCAGGAATGGTATGAGCCACAGAGAAAATTCCAACTATTCCAGAATCAGGGATGGCGGCATGGGCATAACTACAGGACCAGGGTCTCAGGGGGCCCAGGGTGTCAGGGGGCCCGGGGTGTCAGGGGGCCCGGGGTGTCAGGGGGCCCGAGGTGTCAGGGGGCCACCTGATCTGACACACCAAAGTATTATATACGTATTAAGCTATGCATTGTGGTTATGAGTAAATAAATGTATGGATGTGTTTACTTGATGTGTATACTCTGTATGTGATGTGTATATGCCCTTTAGGTGTGCATTTGTATTTAAATTCATTAAATATGTGTGTAAATGGTGTATAGTGTGTATATATACTGGGAGGGTTTATTATCATTGGTTTTCCTGCGCTTTTTGGCGTAAAAAAGTCTCAAAATAGCCGCATTTAAGTTTTTTGGAACTTTTCACTGCTAAGAAGTCTCACAGGACTATTCCCACATCTTCATTATTCTGGCGTAAACATAATGCAACATCCTCCAACACCAATGCTGGGTGTATGGGCAGCGAGCCTCAGACCCATGTGCCTTATTCCATAGCAAAGACCCAGAACCTTCCACATCAAAGCTTTATATAACCTTTGGGAGGGTCCAGCCCTGGTGTGTCCTCCAACCAGAACCTCTGTACAATATTATAATAGCAATGCATGTGATTGGTCACATAAATACACATTCCTTCTCAGGCAGGTATAGAGCAGCTGCAGAACCAAATGGAACCTGTAGATGGCTAAGGGAAGGTCATCTCACATTAGGTGTAATACTCTTCCTAAAAGGTGTCCGTCCTATGGCACCTATACAGATTGCAGGATTAGTGGGCCTTACTTCTCCAACAGCTGGAAGGTTCATAATTTCGTTACATAACCCGATCAGCGGGATGTTACATAATACCTATTAAACAATGCACAGAGTCGGACTTGGGCAACGTGGTGAAAGTTCCACTTTAAGTGTTTTTTTTTTCGTAATGGTTTTATAGTTTTCCAGTCTCCGCCTCCCAATCATGTTAGTGGGAAGCGGAGACACTTTTCAGTCTGTGAATGGAAAAGAAAAGAGTGAAATGCCCAAACCTTCCTGAAGCCGTGACAGGATCAGCGCCGAAACTGTGTCAGGTGACTACACGTGTCAAAAACCTATTGGCTTGTACAAAAACTGAGTCACATCAGAAACTATTAGGCAAGTTCTCAAGTTATTTTGCATTTCCTAGATCTTCCCTTTTAAAAAGAACTCCACCCCCAAATATAAGAACTTCTGTTATCTTTATCTGCCACAAAGTAATAAACCCTTAAAGTGAACTTGTCACCAAGAATTTTTTAGCTGGTTACAGGTTCCAATAGCCTATGCTATACTGATTTTAAAAATACCTTTAAAAAAAAAAAAAAATCAGTATAGCATTCAGCATTCTGAATCATTTCAGTACTTTATATAAGTTTATTTCACATTACCTGGCCCCATGCCATGAGAATGACCTCTATATAGATAACACTGACCCATCATTACATCACTACTGACAATAGATGATGTCACAGCTTATCCCCTCCCCCTCCCTGTTCACTTACCTCTATATAGATAACACTGACCTATCATTAAATCACTACTGACAATAGATGATGTCACAGCTTATCTCCTCCCCCTCCTGTACAATGACCTCTATATAGATAACACTGACCCATCATTACATCACTACTGACAATAGATGATGTCACAGCTTATCTCCTCCCCCTCCTGTACAATGACCTCTATATAGATAACACTGACCCATCATTACATCACTACTGACAATAGATGATGTCACAGCTTATCTCCTCCTCCCTGTACAATGACCTCTATATAGATAACACTGACCCATCATTACATCACTACTGGTAATAGATGATGTCACAGCTTATCTCCTCCCCCTCCCTGTACAATGTCTGCATCACTACTGACAATAGATGATGTCACAGCTTATCTCCTCCCCCTCCCTGTACAATGACCTCTATATAGATAACACTAACCCATCATTACATCACTACTGACAATAGATGATGTCACAGCTTATCTCCTCCCCCTCCCTGTACAATGACCTCTATATAGATAACACTGACCCATCATTACATCATTACTGACAATAGATGATGTCACAGCTTATCTCCTCCCCCTCCCTGTACGCGGTTTTAACACTTTTTAAACTTTAGAGCAGAAGACGCTTCGGCGCTGTGTGCGCACGATCGTGCGCGCTTCCATAGGAAACAGCGGAGATGTTGCGCGCGCACAGTCGCGCGCAGCGCCGAAAGTTTAAAAAGTGTTAAAACCGCGATACCGCGGTTTATAACACTAACGAAAGTAAGTACCGGCACCAGCTCACCCTGAGTTGGTGCTCGGTACTTACAGCTTACCCCTACCATTCTAAATGGTAGGTTTCCTTTAAAGAGGTTGTACGAAGATCGACTGTTATCTGCTAGCCACAGATAAAAATCTAATCTGTGGGGGCCAACTGGTGGGACCCTAAATGTTTGGGGGTCCCATTCTCACTATTCAATTTTATGGGAGAGGAGGAATTTGCAGAACATAGCACTAAACTATCTTCGGCACTCTCAAAGACCAGATTTGATGCTCCCATACTATTGAGTTCAGGAGCAGGATACTTGCTTGACTTGCTGTTTCATTCAATTATGAAAGGGAAACTGTCATCAGAAATTGGCCTAATAAACCACTACCAGTATGTTGTCAAGCAGCTGAACATCTTCTAGATCATGTTTATTTCATGACTCAGCTTGGTGGCATTATCCAGAAAATCTACTTTGAAATTGGATGTTTAAAGTCAAGGAGGCGGAGAGTTTAACATTGAGGTCAAGCTCTCCCTGCCTCTTAACACCTCCTCACATGTGATTGACATCATGCAATGGACTTCAGAGGATCTGATCATTGATGTCCTTGGACGTGGGACCATCAATTACTACGAAGGTGCATTTCAAGGCAGGGAAAGCTTGACTTCAGTGTTAAACTCTCCGCCTCCTTGACTTCATAAAACCAATTTACACTTCACCTTAAAGTTGATTTTCTGGATGATGACACCACACTGAACCATGAAAGAACTAGAAGGTGTTTAGCTGCTTGACAACATATGGGTTTATTAGGCCAATTTCTGATGACAGGGTCACTTTAAGAATGGAACACACCTTCTCATGCTCAATATGGTTCCAGTCTCATGATTGGTAGTAACCCAACAGTTGGCCCTCAAGATCAGATTGTTATCTTCTATGGGGGATAACAGTGGAAAAGAAGAGTATTCTTTAATGGGGGAAAAAAAATTACAATTCCGAAGCAAATTACTTGATATAGAGGAAATCAACCAATTGGCTCTATGAATATGTATTAGAATAATGTATGTTCATGTAATTGCAAGAGGTACTTCAGCAGGTGTATACTAGTACTGGTGGCCGTATCACTGTCTTTGTCCACCACTGACCTACACAACGTGCCCATTTTTACACGTAGCTTGCATCATACATAGGGAATCACTGATCTCCATTTAGAACTGCAGGAAGAGTCCAGTGTCGATGTGAGGAGGTTTAAACATGTTCTGATCTCAAAGATCTCCAGTAGTATAACCTCTTCTTTATAGTTGGGGTCTGTTACCGATCTATCATTGGAGCCTAGCAGCAGGGCTGGCACCAGCACTGGGCATATCCGGGCAAGTACCGGGGCCCAGAGCTGCTGAGGGGCCCACATAGAACTGTACATAAGGAATCCATGGAGGTAAAGGAGGCTGTATCTAATAAATCCATAGGGGGCTTATATAATTAACTTGAGGGGACAGTTATTTTAGGGAACAAAAGACTGGTCTAGTTTCTGAATTTTTGAATGCTGCCACGTGAGTTCACTCGAAAGGGGCCCACTGAGGCTCTGTCACCCAGAGGCCTACTGAGGCTCTGTCACCCAGAGGCCTACTGAGGCTCTGTCACCCAGGGGCCTACTAAGGCTCTGTCGCCCAGGGGCCTACTGAAACCTAGATCCGACCCTACCTAGAAGCTTCAAGTTACCCCACCATGCCCAAGCAAGGGGCCACCCCTTTCCTATTTGGAACATCAGGTCATCACTTGTTCTACCATGAAGGCTGAAAATGACCATCAATCTCAATATACAATAAGAATAAGTTCACTTTTTATCTCCGCTCTTTCAAGCACCGACAGCTTGATACGCTCGCGTTTTTTACTCCGGCGCGTGTGTCATTCATGTAACCTTTCTATGCAAAAACAAGCTGGTATGCAAACAAACAAAGAGCTCCCCGGGGAGCTGGCTTTAAATGAGAACGCCACCATGGTTATGTGAATGTACGAGCTGTCAGATCGGAGCTATTAACTGCCTGCTTCTCCCTACTGTGTGCGTGTTAACCTGCCCGCAGACTGAGCACACAGACGCGCACGCAGGCTTTAACACGTTTTATATACAGCAGATGTCTTGTAAATAGGCCTGCGATTCCTCCTCCATAAAAGCTATGTGTGCCTTAACATGCATTATTCATGGGATGTTGCCTGAATGTGTCACTTTGCACAGACGGTATCGGGAAGAGTCGCCTTCGCTTCTTCAAATGGACGAGAAATTCTATAAATACGGGAGGTTTTCCGATTCCTGCTCTGGATGTCAATTCTTCCCATTATAGATGGGTTCATATAGCCCCCTACTGTGTTGTATAAAAAAAACTCTGGATTGTTCCCCTGGATAAGTCTGCACAGATGTTCTCAGAAATAGTTGCCTTAAACTCTTGATGTCAACTCTTCACATCATACATGGGATAATATAATTCCCTACTGTGTGGTATGCTGGTTATTAGCAATGCCTGTCTAGATCATGGAAATCTGAAGGCTTTCGACGTAAGTTGTGGTCACGTATGATGTTTATTATAAGTTTTTTTTTTACGTCCTCCAATTGTTGGACACTTCCATCTTCCTCAAGGTGTCTTCTACCTAAACTTCTCACCTCGCTGCTTGTTACAGTATAGATACGATGAAGCTCTGGTTTGTTCCCTGGATAAGTCTGCACAGATGTTCTCAGAAATAGTTGCCTTCAACTCTTGATGTCAACTCTTCACATCATACATGAGGTAATATAGATCCCTACTCTGTGGTATGCTGGTTATTAGCAATGCCTGCCTGGATCATGAAATCTGAAGGCTTTCTTAGTTTACATAGTAAAGTTATGGTCTAACTTCCTCCAATTGTTGGACACTTCCATCTTTCTCAAGGTGTCTTCTGCCTAAACTTATCACCTTGCTGCTCGTTATAGTATAGATCCGGTGTATCTCTGGTTTGTTTCCTGGATAAGTCTGTACATATGTTCTAAGAAATAGTTACCTTCAACTCTTGATGTCATCCCTTTATATCATACATGGGATAGTGTCATTCCTTACTGTGTAGTATGCTGGTTATTAGCAATGCCTGCCTAGATCATGGAAATCTGAATGGTTTCTCAGTTTCCTTAGTAAGTTGTGTATAATAGTCCTTTCCTCTAATTGTTGGACACTTCCATCTTCCTCAAGGTGTCTTCTGCCTAAACATCTCACCTTACTGCTTGTTACTGTATAGATATGCTGAAGCTCTGGTTTGTTGCCTAAAATCTGCATATATGTTCTCAGAAATTGTTGCCTTCATATTTTCGAAAAGAACAAAAAAAAATCTATAAATCCAAAAGATTTTTCCTTCTGGCCCTTGATGTCATCTCTTCACGTTATACATGGGATAATAGGGCCCCCTATGCTAGTATACTGGGCTCCTCCACCCTTATGCACATGTCTACTGCCTAACCTTCTTGTTAGAGTATAGCTCTACTTCGTCTTATGTGCTGTTCACATTTGTGTTGTAGACATTCCCTTTTGTCTTGATAACCCAAAGGCAACATGACAGACTTCAACTGCTCCCATATGGGGACATGTGCATCAGATACCATTGGATCCATCCAGAGGCAAAGCTTGAAGCTCATGGGTCCCAATGCAAAATCTGTAACAAAGACCCAAACTATAAGGTGCCATATATCAGACTGGTAATTTTTATGTTTCGAGGAGCATTTGAGGTCCTCTAAGGCTCTTGGGCCTGGTAGTCACTTCTACCTCCCCATTCCTGAAACCTATACCCCCTAATCCATCATTTCATCAATGATGGATAAACTGGAATACTGGAAATTACTTTAGATAAAGAAATGTAAGAAGTATAAATGAGCAAAGTTCAGGTTCAACAAAACACCTCAAGAGCCAGTGTATTGATGCAATATGTGAACCTGAACAAAACAGACACAAAGTTAAAAAACAAAAAAAAAATCACTATGAAAATGTGATTTAAAAAAGGATAATAATGAACTCTATGTCATACTATCTTGTTCTTCACAATCATGTACACCCTCCTGGAGTATACCTGGAGCACTATTGGAAGATCTGATTAGTATCATCGGATCGACCTTCTATGTGGACCTTGACTCCTTAGATAACTGTCAAAGTGGATCTAACATTTCAACAAATATTTCATAAACCAGTAACAATGCTTCTGGTCATTATTTAACAGTAACATTCATTCTCGCTGATTCCCCCCACTGCAGTCTCTGTGAGTTTGTGTATAGGGATGAGTGGACCTGAACCTGTGCAGTCCAGGTTTGGGTCCAACGTTCCGACTCAACCCTTCCCCACTGGTAACATCACCCAGTGCACCAGTGCTGGCACCAATCGCAGGTGTCAACTGTTCAAATGTCGCTTTAGGCCACGTGGGTGGCAACATTTTCCTTAAAATCTTGCCAGCACCGATCACGGGTGTCACCTATTTGTGGACTTCCCCCTCCACTCTCCATAGAACTTTGATGTAATCTGACACCTTAGGGCCAAAGTAAGCAGAGAAAGAAGCACTTTCCTCCGATAAGACTGCAAGTAGTGACAAATGGACCAAATGAGATTCAGACTGAACCAGAGTCTCAAAACTATGTTTGGAGTCAGGTTTGCGGACCAAACCCAAACCCCTGCTAATTAACAACTACACACAATTCTGGAACCAATCATAGGTAATTTTCCGGGGAAAATCACTGTCTATGCCGTCATCGGGGAGCAACGACCTTCTCAGCATCAGCAATTAATTGCATGTGATCAGAGTGACATGGTATAAGGTCCTTTTGCCGCCTAACATTTTCAAACTGTATCCCATGAATGGATCTGATCACAAGAAATCCCAAGTGCCTGAATGGAGGATAAGGAGGAGTAGAAGTCCATGCAGTAATGCTGTGATTTCATGTCATCCGATACATACATGGAGTGCAGTTGCAAATGTTAAGAGGCAATAGGACATTAAATGATGTCACCCTGGTCAATTGACATTAATTAATTGACACTGATGCAGAGAAGGCATGGGGAGGAGGTACTGGATTCATCCTAACCCCTTGACTCGCTCTAGATATTAATGTGTGCAAGACAACATTATGAGGATGTGAGGGGAACGATTCCTAGCTAAAAGAAGGGTGGCATTTAGTTAATAGGGCTCTAGGAGAACCTGTCACTAGCTGTATAAGTAAAAAATGTGGTGACAGGTTCCCTTTAAAGATAGTTGGTCATTAATATGACTCGTGGGTGTTGACCTTCCATCATAAGACCATTTCAAGTTCATGGCTGCTATTTTGAAGTCATCTACTCTCCAGTCTACAGAACACAAACAATTTGGAACCAAATACTCCAAACGTTCAGTGTGCTAATGTCCAGCTTCCGGCATTACTGAGCTGAATAATTGGTAATAGCTTGTTTTTCCTACAACTGCTCCCAGATTCCTTGGTTTGTAGCACGTGACCGAGATGAACTTGTATCTCCAATCATCGCTACTTGAGCCTCGAAGACTTAATCCTCCTCCAAATCAAAAGCACCAAAAGGAAAGCCGAGATACACCTCAAACCACTTTAAATTTCTGCTTGAGTTACTTTTCAATTACATCTGGTGGAGCAGAACCGAATTCATGCGGCTTCCTATTGATTGTGTTACTCTCCATTAAGGTGAAAGGGAGATATCTATCATATTTTGTAACAACTTAACCACGTGCGACAACAGAGGGTCCGAGATGTCGGCTTTTGTGTCATTCGGCAAATAACTAGGATACTCTCTGGTCGCTCAAAAACTCAAATTCACTTATTGGTACAGAGCTTATGAAATTCTGGGAGAAAAAAACTGCAGAAAAAGCTTATTGAAAGTGCACTTGTCATCTGCAAACTGTGGAAGGAACCACTTTATGGCCGGAGCCGGAGTCTATCAAATCAGATGTAATCACGATATTACTGAGCCCAGGGTACGGCAAGGGGGGGTGCGATAGCGCCATAATGGTAGTAAATAACTGTTATTTATTTAGTCCTTATTGCATCTCTATGACCCCAATATCTAGAATTTAGTGAATGTTACCTGATTTATTTCTTTTTTTATCCGCAACTTCCAGTGATTTTTCTCTATAGTTGGGTCTTGTCATCTCAAGGTGACCCCTCGAGCAATACATACTTATTGGGGCAAATTTACTTACCTGGTCCAGTCGCGATCCCTGATTAGGACGGTCCGACGAGGATGAAGTCCGGCGCGATTCATGAACATCGTGCGCCCGATTCCCTGCATCCACCGCTTCCCTGCCGAGGTCGGCAGGAAGAAGAAGGAGTTCCTCTTCCCGGTGCATGTAAGTGCGTATCTGGTAACACATTTCTAAATGTTAAATCATGAGCGTTGTCCGAATCCGTCGGGTTGTCCGACGGCATGCCCCTCCCGATTTGTGTCGCGTGTAAGCTGGCATGGAAATCTACGGGAAACGCGACGAAAATGCGCTCCGCAGACCCTTAGTAAATGAGCCCCATTGTCTCCCCATTTAGTGTTACCATTTAGGTGTTTCCACCAGGGTGCACAAACTTCTAGTACAGTTACTAAACATGATTGGCTCCTGTCACACAGTTTTAGTGGAAAAGATAACCGTAAAGCCTCCCTGACTGTATACTTAACGACTTACATTTTAGGAGTATATAGAGAAGTGAATGATCACAATTTCACTCCACCAGGTAAAAAATGGTATTGGTATTAGCTGCTCATGTGATACCGTGCTGAGGCATCATGGAATTGATAGCAGATAGTACTGAAAAGTGAAATCTCACAATCATGAGTATGTTAATTGCAGAGAATTAGGGAAGAGTTTTTTTTGTAGCTTTTGTAGTTCTTTAGAACCCTGCACTAATCATAGACAGCAATAAATCATCATGTAAGTAGTTGTAATATCATTGGATGTTATGGGGCATTATAGCAAACCTATGATTTTATATGAGATACAGCAATATTAAAAGTGGATTTCATTTCTTGGACATGTCCTCATTGTCAAAGAGCGGGGAAGTTAAATACATATTATAAAAAAAAAACTATAAACTATAAGCTTTGCTGTGGCATTTAAAGGAAACCTGCCGTGAGGAATTTACCATCAGAAATAGAGCTGATGGTAGATTCCTCCTGCTGCTTCTGCCCTAATCTGTAATTTAATAATCCTGGAACCTAACTTGTTAAAAACTTTATTTTTGTAATATGTAAATTAATTACAGAGGGTAATGGGGCGGCCGGGCACTGGGAGCTAAGGCTTGTACACGCCGCAGTAGCCTCTGCAGTTAATTTGCATAATATTAAAATAAAGTTTTTAACAAGTTAGGTTTAATTCCAGGACTATAAAAATTACAGATTACAGCAGAGGCAGGCAGGGGGAATCATCAGGTCTACTTCTGATAGTACATTCCTCATGATAGGTTTCCTTTAAGGTGCCCAATCCAGGCCTATGTGTGCTTCCCTGCATCAATGACATGATGTAGAGTCACTTACCTGCTTCAGCCAAGCACATGTACAGAATTGAATCGGTAATGAGGAGTAATAAAGAGTGGCAGGGACCACCAGCTAGAGCAATACCGGTGCAATATTGTGCTGCAAACAGTGGACCTGGGGTAGGTCATTTGCAGCCCATGTATCATAAACATGTGAGATCCACTAGAGTCATTGACAGTAGAAATGGACGGCCGAAGCCACAAACAGGTGTAGGAATGGAACCGGCTCCAACATTTGTGGCAGTCTGCTCATTCATTGGGCCACGGCCGTGTATAGAAGCCCATAGAAATACATGGAGATGTGTGGTAGACGTTGAAACAACGGTAAGCACATGGCCGAAAACAACATTTGTGTACATGAACCCTTAATCTTTTCAACTTCATTTGAAAATATATTTCTCCTCGGTTTCTGAACATAGATCAACTAATAAATGGGCCAAATTTCATCTGCAGAGAAGCTGCCATCAAGAAAAAAGAATTTGATTTGCCTTGTTATGATATACTACAGGAACTTCTACTTCAAACAATCCTCTTTATAAAAAGTTGATCTTTGAGGGCTTCCATACCCAGGTCAACTGTTAAATGGGCCAACATTAGTCTCTAAAGAGGTAACCTTCATGATATGGCCCATAACTAGTGATGACTGGACCCATTCAGGTTACAGTTTTCTGAGTTCAGCCGAATCTCAAACATAAGTTCGGTTCGGTAGTCCGAAATCCTGCCCCTAACACCAACAATTGTTTCTGTAGATAACTCTACTCTTGTTGACCACTGGCGTAACTTGAAGCTGATGGGCCCCAGTGCAAAGTCTGTGCCAGGCCCCCAACTATAATGTATGGTTCATAGTAATAGTCTTCTCATATGGGAAAGTAACACCTTATGGGCCCACTAAGCCTCTTTGGCCCGGGTGCGACCGCACCCTCTGCACCTCCTCAAGTTACGCCCCTGGTGTTGAGGTTTTTGTACCCGAAGCAAATTTTTGTACAAAGTGTGGCCAAACTTGGAGAACCTGAACAGGTCTACTCATCACAAGTTATGGGCCATATCATAAAGGCTACCTCTCTACTGTGTTACTGATGTGGGTGAGCCTGCATGCCGAACCCAAACTTATGACTGAAGATCCGGTTCAGGTACCCTAACCAGCAGGCCTGGCTCCAAGTTTATGTGGGCCCTTGGGCAAGCGAGCATCAGTAGGCCTCTTTGCTGTGAACTCACATGGCGGTATTAAAAATACAGAAACTAAGACAATCTTCTGTTCCCTAAGTTTTCCCTAGTTTATCAGCAAAAACAGCTTCCTCATTGTCATTTTACATACAGCCCCATATGGTTAGACTGAGATTCGGCAGTCTGGGCCCTGACACTTGCCCGGGTATTGGTATCAATACATTCCACATTTTTTGACACGCTCTTTAAACCTAAGCATTTTTGGCAAAAGATTTAATTTTTTGGTGTTGTGTTGACTTGCCCGGGTATGCCAGGTGCTGGGGCCGACCCTGCTAACCAGCAAAATGAACTACAAACCCCTTAACAATCCTATCTATCCCTCCAAGTCATGTCACCTCAGCTTTACAATTTTCTTCCAACATTAAGGTGCCTATTCCCATAGTTTTTTATTTAAAAAATGTATAAATTGATTTTGACATTTTTTCCAAGGATGAGAGCCGATTTGTATTTTATTTGCCTTCACTTTAGGTAAAAATAGCCGTTCGCTCAGATTTCCTGTCTGCCGTGGAAAACCCTCCAGACCTTGAAAAGTGAATAAAAATGTAAAATGAGGCTTTAAGTGAGATGAAGTAAAAACAAGTCAAGTGGTTAGATTCATATCGCGAACCTTGTCCTTCTCTCCAATGTGTTTCCTGCTCTGATGACAATAATCGAATAGGTTTCCACGCGCACATGTGCCGCCGAGAAAAATGTGAGGATTTCATGAATAAAACAAGGAGTATTCTGTGTATGTGTCTTATAGAAGGGAGTGGAGCGTTCGGCTCATCTCTCAGACACTTGTTAACCTGGTTATCTGGTGATAACTTCTTACAGCACGTAGATTTTTACCGCAAAAGCTGTCAAACACGATGGGAACGTGACAGAAGCAAAAACGGACAAATCAAAAACTGCAAAATAATAGCACCAATAAAACATCTGACCATGCATGGACATAGCCGAGGTGTATATACCATATAGACCGCAAGTACACCATATGAAGCCATGTACTCCCCCCCCCCCACCCCGATTAGGTTATATGGATGTCAAAGAAGGGGTTACCACATAGGATTACCCTCTATAAACCAAAAACAAGAAGACTTTCTTATAAAAAGTAGCTCTACTTGTGATGGACTTTTACGATAGAAGTCCTGCCATTGCTTTTCCTGGGAATGAAATTGATCCCCGAGCAATACATAACTATAGGCATATAAAATATAGATTTATAAAAAATAAGTCCAGCATCAAATATAAAATAAAACATAGACTTGTAGAATTGGCTATCATGGCTAGCTGAACTCAGATATTATAACATGGTCAGGAGTATTAGCTAATGTAGGGGAGAGTTCCTATGGTGAGATTACAAAGTGTCTTGCAAAATTATTTGCAAATTGCAGCTTAGTGGAACATGAACACTTTTCATTGTAATTTATATTTTTGTGGCCAGGAAGACTAAAATATCACTGACACAACAGGAAATGTTTCTTCTACCTTCCGTACCTGTAATGGCCCGATGGACGGGTTACATTACAAATTTTATCTGCTTTCATAGGATGTAGGAGATGTAGGAGAAGTATGGCCAGCTAAACCTACAATCTGCGTAGTTGCATAAGAAGTTGCCTTTAAGAACATGTACTTTGCTCTTAATATGATGGGACTTATTTACTAAGGTTCTCGGAAGCACTTTTGTTGGACTTTCAGATGTTTTCGGGTTTTGGACAGCTGTGACAGGTATTTAACAGAGGATTGTGTCGCACGTGATTGGATTTTGTCGCGGTGGCGCTGGCTTTCATACAACAAAAATCGATGGGCGTGCCGTTGGACGATCCGTCTGATTTGGACTGAGCGCAGGATTTAACTTTCAAATTGTGTCGCAAGACCAATCACTTACATGCACCAGGAAGAAGAAGGTGAACCCCGGCGGACCTGAGCGGGGAAGCAACACATGCAGGATATCGAGCACACCATCTTAGTGAATCACGGCACAGAGCATTATCGACGGGTAAGTAAATGTGCCCTGATATGTTCACCCCTTAGCAACATTTCCTACTGGCTATATTTGGTATTGCAGCTACATCACAATCTGTCTGGGATGGAAATGTTATTAATGTATCCAATAGGATGTCATGTTTATTCTGCACTGTACAAGGGTCCTGGTTGGATAACCTCTGACCCAGGGTAAGTTTATATCAACTCCCTGGTGGCTGGAAAGTTCCATTTCTTTCTGAGATCTACAATCTACAATGGGCTAACTTGTTGTCACTGGACAACCCCTATAACATTCATTGCACTATACAAGGTCCTACATGTAAGGTTTAATATATACACAGTACACAGAGTCCCCGGGTTACGTACAGGATAGGTTCTGTAGGTTTGTACTTAAGTTGAGTTTGTCTTTAAGTCGGAACTGTATATTTTATAGTATTGTAACCCCAGCCAAATTATTTTTGGTCTCTTTGACAATTGGATTTTACAACTTTTTGGTTGTCATAACCAGGATTAACAATAAAGCTTAATTGATAAAAGTTACAACTAAAGTACTAAAGTACAGTAAGTTACCAACATCCAGAGTTCCGTTTGTAACTAGGGGTCGTCTGTAAGTCAGGTGTTCTTAAGTTGGGGACCGTCTATATATTTTGTTCTACTAGATTAAGGCTTTTTTTTACCAACTTAATATTCTGTACAAGAAACGGCTTTCTCCATTTTGGAATAAATAGGACAATTTAACTAAAGATCTTTTAATTCACGGAGATGACAGCCTCAGGCCACAAAGAACCTTTTATCCCTTTGAATGTTAAAAAAGAATAGGAAAATATTGATCCCTTAAATAAGATTAAACAGAACACGCAGGTGCTGCCTTAGAACCGAACATGTAGGAATCAGTCAGGTACGGGCTCACTCTGCCATGAAATTTTACTACCTCCTTTTGGAGTTAATCCCAATTGCTAACGCAATAAGTAATTGCTTACAAATTGAAGACTAGAAGCTAATGGTTTTGATGTTTTGTGGAGGTCAGATGTGGAAAAACCAGGCTCCGTTTAATTCTACCGGAGCTTTGAAGGAATCAAGGGAGATATTTTAAGCATTTCCTAATTCACTCGCTTGTAATCAGGTCAAGACTAACACCTGAGCGATAGTGACAAAATGAGAATGGGGAAGTACAGGAACGGTAATGGGCCAGGATAGAGGCCCAAAAATAATTGCAATGGGAACGCTGTTTAATTCCACTACTTCTACAGGGATTAGCGGAACGGAGTACCAGAGGATGAGCCAAGGCCATAACTCAAAGATGGACTCCAGAAGTTGATTTACAGGCTACAAAATTTGAAGGCTACTATGGTCTGTTCCCCAGAAGTTGATGGAGGGTGGGCCCGAAAATCATTTCATCTGGTGGCCCCAAGGAACCCCAATCCAACACTGATAGCATTGGTCTGTATTATCTCAGATCTCTTTCGAGAGACAGTGGGGCACATTTACTTACCTGGTCCCTGTGTGATCCCTGCAGCGATTCACTAAGATCGTGCGCCCGATTTCCTGGATGTGTCGCTTCCCCGCTCAGGTCCGCCGGAGTTCTCCATCTTGTTCCCGATGCATGTAAGTGCTTGGCTTGCGACACAATTTCAAAGTTAAATCCCACTCTCAGTCCGAATCAGTCGGATCATCCGACGGCCCGCCCCTCCAATTTGTGTCACGTGAAAGCCAGCGGCGATGCACCAAAATCCGATCGCGTGCGCCAAAATCCTCTGCTAAATGCGGTGCGGATCGGACTATCTGACCAAAGTGCGGCCGCAGGACCCTTAGTAAATGAGCCCCAGTGTCTTTTCCTTGCGATGGAAGACTCTGTAATGGACATTGACAGAGCAGCCACCTATAGATGGGACAAGAGAGGCAATGTTTTTTCTTTGAAGGAGAAGACATCTAATTCCTAGGAAACATAGCACAAAAGACGCCCTGTGCAGCACCTTAGTGAGAACCATGACCTATTTGTTGTTTAACCAGGTATGGAGTCATATGTTCAATGGTGGGTGATCCTAGTCCTGAAACTGAGTCACTTACCATGTAAGAGGGTCAGGTATAGCACCTCCCCCCTACTAAAGGACATGAGTGGTGTAATTTCTAAAAAACAAAACACATCCCTTTTCTAGTTATGGACAACACCTTTAAAGGGTTTTTACAGAATTAAAATATTGTATACAGTGTCCCTATGATAAGGGATCAGAATCTGATAGTTGAGAACCGAAACCTGCATGCACCCCCCCTGCACATCAAGTGTATTGGCCACAAATTCTGGTTAAAGCAAATGAACTGCAGTACCAAGCACAGCGACTATACGTTGTAAAGCGCTGTGATTGATAAGGAGCCACAATGTTAACAGGTTGATTGGTGTTGGTCCAGGTGCTAAACCCTTTGCCGATTGGATATTGATGATGACATATTCTAAAAGGATATTTCCGACTTGGGGGTTTATGACATGTTTATACTATCCATGTCTATCCTAAGAATAGGGATTTACTGACTGCCTTACTACAGTTGGGCTGAATGGAGAGTTTGACGGACACTCTCCATACAAGTCTGTGGATTGGCTATACATGGGCAGAAAATTCCCCATATGGCTGGGCTGTAGGAAGGGGTTAGGAGGACCAACATTCTTGGGATAATTTCAGGTGCCACCTCTGATGACTTTATCTAATAAATACCCAATCAGGGAAAATCCTGATAAAAGACATCTACCACCAGGATAATGGATTGTAAACCAAGCACACTGACATACTGGTGTGCGCCCCCTCTGACTGAGTCCAGTCTTCTTTTAGCTTCTAAGGCCCTTGTTTTTATGAAAAAAAAAAAGATTTTAAAAATTAGGGCCATTAGCATAATTGTTTTTCGTAAAAACCAGGGCATACTAAGCTAAAAGAAGAGCAGATCCTGCCAGAGGGGGTGCACACCAGTATGTCAGTGTGCTGGGTGTACAATCCTTCATCCTGGAAAGGATTTAAGGAAAGGTCATCAATGTCTATTACCCAGAATACCCCTTTAATCAAAGTGAAATTTCCACATCCCTGAGAGTTTACCTTATTTTAGTCGAGGAATCATAAATCCTGCATTCAGTTAGTTGATATACATGATCCCCACTGTTACTGTCTTCACTTTGCAATTCATATGGAATCCCCAGTGCGAATAGTCGACTGGCGCAGGATAAGCAAAGTGTTGCTTTCGATTTTAAAGAAGCGCTCCCTATCTGGCCCTATCTCCTGCTAAAATATGGAAGGGGGAAATCTATGTATTTTTCAAAACGTTCTTTCGTATAGCAACTCCATATTAACGCGCAATCCTCTCTAAGCCGAGAGCGCATTAACCGCTGCACCACCAACGCACTGTCCTGCGAATTTAAAGGTTTGGCGGTACGTCTCTATACATGACTAGTCTCAGTGAAGTCATTTTCTCCTATGTATTTCATTATCCGGTGACTTCCTATCTGCCCGGACACATTTCTGTCTGAACCTTCACACCAGGCTTAGAAAAGGCGCTCTCGCTCTGTACCAAATTTGCGTAGAACCATCAAACATTTGAATTTGATTAAACGGGAAAAAAAAACTAATCTTAAATATCTCCCAACTGAACCGTGCACATTGCAATTCACAGTCCGCATGGTGTGTTTCCATGCAATCATCTGTCGGAATATTTATTCCAACCGGGAGACTCGAGAGAATATGGAACAGAATAAAAATGGATGTATTAAATTTTTCACTCAGGTGCCCAGTTTTGATATTTGTAGGGAATTTAAGCTGCAGGCGATAGAACCACCTGAACAGTGATTCATGAATAAAAACACAACTAATATAAAAAAAAAATAAAAAAGACGAGCGGAAAATATGTGAGCCATCTGCATGTTCGGGGGCTTGTCATTATTTCCAGTGATCTGATGTAACCTTGATAAACATTGTTGGCGAGCAGTTAACGCTGCGCCCATGCAAATAATGCCCATTGTGTCCTTGTAAATACAGATGAACTCTTTATCAGCCAGCCGTCTTAAATTATTGAAGAGCCAACTCGGAGGACGCGGACCTTCATCTCGTACTGATAGGGCAATGTGTCATTCATGTCTCTCAGCAAATAGTTCAATTTCCAAGATGGAACAGATGGCAGCAGCTTGCATTTTGATTGTTTTAAAGAGGACCTGTCGGTATTCCTGACGTGCCTATTGTGGTAAATACATCTGTTATATAACAATGTGTGATTGTCTTTTTTACAAGCCCACGTTATTATGCTTCTATTAAATATTTTGACATGTGGGTGTAACTATTCCCACTCCTTAAAAGGGGTGTGTCCCTCCTCGTGTTGGACAGGCCCACCGGAGAATCCTCTGATCCTCTGGTGGGCCTGTCCAACACGAGGAGGGACACACCCCTTTAAGGAATGGGAAAAGCCAAAACTTGGCCAGACATACAGCAGAAGACAACCTAATTTGGAGACTAGTAGATTCTATTTCCCAGTGGACGATGAGAATTATTTTATCTGGTGGGTCCAAAGAACCCCAGTCTAACCCTGGTTCCTACACAGTCTAGCACTGTCAGCACTGATTGGATAATGTCAGACACAGCCCAACTTGGACATAACCAGGTGACAATTTATTGAAAAATTTCCAGGGGATACAATGTCAAATTTTTTGGGAAAGAAGCTCCAATTTGTTTTTGTTTTTAAAATGAATAATAAAAGTATTTAATAAAACACAATAAAAAAAAATCAGTTAGGACCAAGGCTCAAATTTCAATGTAGAATAATCAAGGAACACGACATCGTAGAGGCGAAAGGTCCCCATAAAGGTTCTGGTGACTAACACTGTAGTTAACATGGAACAGTTGTGGCACCATGCTTGGTCTGGACCAATCACTGGCTATTGGTATGAACTATTGGTATGAGTCAAGATAATAGCCAAACCATTAAGTCTCGTAAAAAATGAATAGACCCCCAGATGTAAACAGTGTTGTTGACAGTCATTGGTCCTTGTCAGTGCAATGTGTTTGGCTATGTGAGAGGCCATTGATTTATGTCAGGAGTTGAGATGAGCTGACATGAATTAAAAGTTCAGGACCATGGTTCAAGTGCATCCCATACGCCCCAGACATATTTTCGGCTGTGCAAACAGTCTGGCAAATTGAAGCTCCTAGGTACTAGCCATGGCTTTGAGTGGTCAGATGTGTCACCCTGACCAATCACAGCTCTGGCTAGCAGCTATGGGCGTCAATTTTGCAGATTGGTGCATGGCCACCAATCCGGCAATATGTTCGGGTCCTTGCATCTCTAGTCAGGAATTGATCAGGAATTGATTTTTCTAATGGAGATATGCTAAAAGACAAGTCAGGAAGGGGGTCCCAGGACATTCTGGTTTCATTACATGCATAAATTAAGGACTGTAACATTAGCAAACTGATAACGAAACTCAATTTAGATTTTGATGCCGAAACTTCATTTTCCAAAGGTTCCCACTCATTTCGTTAAAGGGATTTGGTCTCAAGGAAACATCATTGTAAATCCACAGGGGCATTATAATCCGCTACATGGTGGATAGAGATGAGCAAATCTCTTTGTTGGCTCCTACAGTCGGTGCGAATCTACGGAATATGAGGTATCATTTTTCATGGACTGAAGCAAAATCCAAATTTTTCTGTTTTGGACAAATCAAATCAAGGCTAATGAATGTTGTCATTATCCCACAGCTTAGTGGAGGGGCAAGGGAAAAGATAGGAGTTTACAATAAAAATCTGTGTTTTAGGGGGCCATAGAGGTTATGTAACAATTTCCAGGACCGTTGGAGCAACATTGGCTCAAACCAAATAGATTTGGTTCTTTTGAAAATTATGTCAAAGCTTCGACGTAGTGAATCTTGGATGATTCACTAATTTCAAGGCATGGGCTATGTAGATTCTAGATACACCCTAGAGGTGTCCAAATATCGGCAGATTGTCGGGAGATTCAGAAGATTTAGCTTCTAAGGCTACGTGCACACTGCCGTTGCCCGCCGCACCGTATCACGGCGGGCACACGGCAGCGCTGCTAAGCCCCGCCCTCTCCATAGGGATATATGGCGCAAGGCGTCGTATGCCGTGAAAAGATAGGACATGTTCGCACACGTGCAGCACCGTATCGATCCCGTAGGGCACCGTGCGCCCACTGCCGTCTCTGGGGGACGTATATAGCCAGTATATACGTCCGCCGTATATATACGTCCGCCATGTGGCAGCCTAAGACTGTGGGACTCAGGACTCAACTTTTTTGGGAACCTCCCAGGATTTCCAAGCAACCATGAACGTGACTGGTTGCAAATGTCCCATTTCCCATTTATTTGATGTACTTCTTAGTGAAATAAGAAATTCTGCAGATTGAATAATAATGTTGGCTGATAAAATTCTACTCCGTTTCTCGTGGATCAATAATCCGTGTACGTGTGTGACCTGGATGAAAAAAATCCAAAGTGGAAAAAAAAAATCATATTTAAAAATATTCAAAACCCTCATTTGGATGCGGCCCGCTCTGCCCGGACCACCAGGGAGGTAGTGTTTACCAATCTGTTAATACTCCGATCAGGCCAGGAACCAGGCAGAGCGTAATATAGATGGAAACCCAATTGTTCCGTATAGACCGGAATATAATTAGTTATGTCTGGAAGGCTGAGCAGTGCACATTGCTTAACCGGAGCAGACGTGAGCACAATATTACTTACACAATGCAACAAATAAGCTCTTTATAGTCACGGGCATTTTGCAGCGAACGCCGCGGCCAATATATGTTATAGATCTCTTCTTCCAATAAAATCTGATAAATCTCAAATTTCTGAACACAAGTTAGTGACAAAAAGGAACCTTCTACATCAATTAAAAATATAAATCCGTGGAAATTCAATATGCCTGCGAGCCATGAAATACTAGCGCTCGTAATAAGGCGGCATTTGGGACAAAAGGAGTGAGCTAAACGCAAGTTACGCCACAGGCAGGGAATCAATATTACATTTGAAGAACTTTTTTTTTTTTCAAGAAAACTTTTGTTGTCTTCAGACCTCATGTAACTTAATTCTCCGTAATGTCATATTTATAACATGGAGGAAGCCGTAAAGCCTTTAAAGCGTCATGTCTATCAAAGCCGTGTACGCTAAAGGGGTTTTCCGGGATTATGATACTGATGAATAGGTCATCGATATTGAATTAGTAAGGGTGTGACCAGGGTCGACTCCAGGTATCAGTAGGCCCCTGGGTGACAACGCCTCAGTGGGCCCCTTTGCAGTGAACTCATATGGCGGCATTAAAAATTCAGAAACTTAAACAGTCTCCTGTTCCCTAAAATATTCCCTAGTTTATCATCCCAAGAAGCCCCCACATGGTTATATTATATAAAGCCTATAGATTCATTAGATACAGGCCCTCTCATTCACATGGATTCCTTATGTACAGTCATATGTGGGCCCCCCAGCAGCCCTGGTATGCCCAGTGCTGGTGCCAGCCCTGGTTGGGACACCCAGAAGCCCCCATAATCAGCTGCTATTCCATAAACATGCCTTCTGCATCCAGGGACTTTGCTTCTATTAGCCACAGGGTCCAGCAGCCGCTCAATCCGATATAAGTGAGGTGCAATACTAAGCATAGCCACTATACAATTTATGGCGCTGTGCTTGGGGATAAGTGAAGAGATCATGATACTTGTCTGAATGCTCCTATCTCCAAACACGTGATCCATATCTATGTACCAGAATACCCCTTTAAAGTGGTCTTGTATTATTTGATAATACTATCCCATAGGAAAGATTCTGGGTTATGGTGGATTTTTTTTTTGTTTTACATAAATCACAATTCAGTGTTGATTGATGTATTGATATCTCTTTATAGTCTGTGGAGCTCTTGTTTTCTGATACAGAGCAAGGTGTTTTCCCCAGTAAAGACCTTTCAATTTCACTTTCTTCACCAACTCCAACTTTCTGACCCTTTAATAGGTGCTGCCTCACTGATTTTGGTGCAGTTGGATTTTTTCTGTAGCCCGCACCGTTCCCGAGTAATTAATACTGCTAGTTTTGTTACTCAAGGCGCTAATTAAATTCTTCTGTGTCATGTGGGCGGTCCTGGCACTGCCCACCTGACTGTATATAACCTAATTAGCATACTGGGTGCTGAAACTCGAGGCATTGATTACTCTGGAACGGTGAAGGCTAGAGAAAAAATTCCAACTGTGCCGGATTCAGTGGAACAGCAGTGATAAAAGGGTTGCGGTTGATGGAGGGTGTGAAACATAAAATATAGTATCCTACCTGTCTCTACCTTTAGGGGAGGTGATGACATGTGTTTTCCCATTGAAGTTATTCATAAAACACTATGCAGGAGGCTCCTAGTATCGCGATAATAGACCTTGGATAAAGTCTACATGTTCCGCTGCAGCCTTTATAGGCAAACACAGAGCAGGGGTGACAGTAGCTGCAGCACTGGAAGGGGGAGGAGAAGACAAGCAAGTTTAGGTTCCTCTCTTTATTATGTAGCCTCCCCTTTTATGGAAAAATCGCTGCAAGTCAACAAAATTTTACTTTTCATTCTTTGTTCTGAACAGAACTCTCATAAAAATAGATTTTCAGAATTTTCCTGATACCAGAATTGATTTGCAATGTTCTCCAAAACTGCTGATCTGTGAATACTCTATGTTAATATTTTTTATTTTACTTGTAGATTTCACTTTACTTGTGCAGAAACAAAAGCTCCAATTTATTGTCTTCCCAAACCTCGGGTCATTGGCTGTTAGGCAGTAATTTAAAGGGGATGTTAAAATACACAAAATTTTTACAGACTGCAGAGCCGATTCACTGTCGCTGCAGTGCTGATCCTTCCATGGTTCTTTGTCGGTCTCTATTTAAAGGGCTTGTTTAATGATGTGGTATCTTGACACAGTTGAAGCCAGGGGTAGGCTAGGGGTAGAGGAGATGTGCAACTGGTGTTGGAAGGGCTGCTAGTATTTATCATACCTTCTTGTCCTCTAAATTTGGATGTTTTTTGCTTGACCTCTGGGGACATCGTTGTGTAAGAGCCTGGGCCCACCGGATCCTTCATCCTCTGGTGGCCCAGTCCAACCCTGTATGCAACATCACTGTCATCACTGAAACATATACGTCCCAGCTGGAGAAAGAAGGATATACATGTATTTTATGTCCTAAGCCACGTCCTTTGCCCCACCTCTTAATCCCACCACCAAGTAACACCACACAATTTAACACCCACCTTAATAGCCCCAATACTGTATTAATCCCCCACATAGTAAAGTGTCTTCTTACCTGAGGTTCACCCACATTGTGAATTGCCTATATTATTATCAATTTATAGAGCTCCATTAATTTTATGTTTTTCTTTACATTCAAGAAAGAGTTAGCATACATTATTACAAGGAAAAATGCAAGTACAAAATACAAAACAACCAATTCGGAGGACCCAAACCTGAGCATTTGGTAGGGTTCCTGTTTTAGGTAAGGGTAAGAGACCCGAGCCCAAACACTCACCCCCAACCAGTAACACCCATGACCAGTGCTGAATTGCAAGAATTGCGGGTGTTGTGGAGGGGTGAGCCGAACCTCTTACTGAACCGAAGTTCATAGTCCATGCTGAACATTGTGGTTTGGGTCAATTCATTACTAGTCTTGAGGGCCCACAATTAAATAATGGGAGGGTAGATGGAGACACGTGTTGAGGGAGCAGAGTGGAGCAGTTATTGCATGCTATAGGTAATCCTAAACAGGTGGGTTTTCGGTTTACATTGGAAGCTTTGGAGTATGTGGGATGCACAAGAGATGGTAGTGAGTTGATAAAATAGTGCAGCAGAAGGTCTTGTGGGAACTGTGGGATGATATTGGCTGATTGGTTCACACATATATGGAGGGGACAGGTATTAAAAAGAATATTTTAAACTGAATTTGTTGTGCAATGAGTAACCAGGGGAGAGGATGGGGAGAAGCATGGAGAGAGTTGGTTTACGTGGGCAGCACAGTTAAGTATAGACTGGAGGGATGTGAGAGCGTCATCTAGGAGACCACAGACAAAAATATTGCAGTAGTCCAAGCAGCAGATGATGAGGGCTTGGACTAGTAATTTTATAGACTCTGGATTGAGGTAGGGTCATATGCGGGAGATGTTCTTGAGATGAAGTCGGCAGGTTGTAGTAAGGGCCTGGAAGTAAGACTTGATGGATACGGCAAAGTCAAAGATTACTCCAAGGCAGCAGACTTTTGGACCCGCTGTGAGTGTAGAGCCAGGTCTGGTGAGAGGGATGTGTTAGGTGGAGAAAAAAATTCTGAGTTCCATTTTGTCCATGTTAAGATTTTAGAAAACGGGGAAGACAAGAAGAAGGAAATGGCTGATAGAAACTTGTAACTCTAGCTAGATGAGAGCTGATTTCTTGGTTAGAGATAAAGATCTGTGTGTCACCCTCATAGGAGTGGTATTGAAAGCTGTGGGACCTAGTGAGCTTGCCTAGGCCAGAGGTGTAAATAGAGCAGAGAAGGTGTCTCAGGACAGAGTATTTTGGGATGACAACAGAGAGGGGAAGAGGTGAAGAACTGGTATACAAATATTAGACACAATAGGCCACCTTTACTAAGGGTCCGAATTGCGTTTTTCCGCCAGGTTTTCAGAATTTTACTGTTTACTGTCACGCGTCGAAAACCGGGGGAGCGTGGCTGTCGGAAAATCCAACGGATTTGGAAAAATCGCACTATTTTTTTTTAAAAAAACGTGTCGCTTGACACACACTTACATGCACCAGGAAGAGGATGGTGAACTCCGGGGGACCTCAGCGCAGCAGCGACACCTAGTGGATATCGGGCGCACGAACTTAGTGAATCGCCAAAAGACCCCAATCCTCGTCGGAGAACACAACGCTGGATCCCGACAGGATCGGGTAAGTAAATGTGCCCCATTGAAAGTCTGTTTGGAGAGGCATGAGGAGATCGAGGCAAGAGCCAGATCAGTGACACCAAGGGAACAAAGCATCTGCAGTAGGAGAAAATGGTCAACAATGTCAAAGGCAGAGGACATATCAAGGAGGAGGAGAGCAGAGTAGTGGTGTTTTGCCTTTGCAGACAGTAGGTTGTCTCAGTTGAGTGATTGGGTCAGAAACCAGATTGTAGTTTTTCAAAGAAGAAGGAAAGGTAGAAGGATGTACCTCAAATTGAGTTGTCTTCTGTTGTTTTTTAGTAATACAGTTTTGGGTTAGATCCTGAACCTACGGCTGATGAGCCAGACTGGCAATGTGGCTCGCTCTGTCACATATAATGCCCCCT
Source organism: Engystomops pustulosus (assembly GCA_019512145.1). NCBI lineage: Eukaryota > Metazoa > Chordata > Amphibia > Anura > Leptodactylidae > Engystomops > Engystomops pustulosus. The sequence goes on from CM033649.1 coordinate 7,797,673, forward strand.
TTCATTCATTCCTTGAAATACCCTCCATTCAGTAGCCACCATTTCTAACATCCATTTTGGTGTTGGGCTCTCTCATATGATCTCCCTTCAATGTTGGAACCACATGTATGGTTCCCCCATACTCACTAGGAAGAATGATTACAATCTGTATAATATACACAATCTGTATAATATGCACAATGCTGAAATAAGGATAGGACCAGGGAGGGGCAGAAAAAAACTTTGCTAGTACAGGTCCCCGGGACTCGAACCCGGACTTCATTAGAAGTGGCTGATTTGGTTTCAGGTCTGGATCAACCACCCTGCCGGTAACGCCTGCGATCAGTGCTGGCACCAATTGTGGGTGTTACAGGGAACGTGCTCCTGGTTCAGTACCATAATCCGTACCAGAACTGATGTGGGTCCGCTCATCCCTAGCGAGGACCATACTGTTTTCCATACAGCTTCCTCATCAGGACCGAGAAACAGCAGAATAACATTCCAAGATTTTTCTCCCCTTCTCCAAATATTCCCCTTCCTAATAAAATTCCATCTTTCTCGTCGCTCAAACCTGCGAGTCTTCTGCAGGCGCTGATCTGTTTTTGTAAAAAAAAACCAGAAAAGAAGAAAAATGTAACGCCTTATAACGCTAATAGGGAAAGGCAGATTATTATGAGTTGTAAATGGCTGCTGCAAATCAATTTCCTGTTGTGTCTTCAGATTTGCGCGCTCGGCAGTGAATGGTATTGATCGCAGGATGGTGAAGTTAGCGAGCAAAACAAAATTAGGTACAGAAAACATGGAGAATGGATGAGGGATGCGCGGCCAAATATAGACAGCGCAATCACAGAGGATTTCACAGGTTGCTTAATGCTCACCTCACTTACTTACCTGGAGCTTTTCCATCATCGCCGCCGAGGTCGGGGGCTGCAGCGCGGCTGGACACAGTTTAACACCTCATCCTGACCCATGTCTGCATCACACTCAAGGATGGTCATTGATTAATTTCTTATCCTGCTCCAGTAGTATATATAAGCAGTAGGACTCTTAAAGGGATTGGCCAAATTTCAATAAATCTCTTGTATTAGACATGTCTCTGCATCTATATGTACCTTTGTCTTTGCTTCCTCTGAGAGATTCAGTCTCTTCTCCCCATACATACACAACACTTCCTGTCTCTCACCGCTCCAGCCCATGCTTATGGCGTCTCCCACTGTGTCTCCCTCCATACAGTCTGTCCAGAGACTGGAAGGTGTAAAGGGGAGGGAGCAGGATGAAGCATAACTCTCCTACTACAGCTTCTCCTATTCATCAGAGATCACACATGTACATAAAGAATCACAGAGGATCTGCACACAGTACAGAAGTAAGTAGCAGGACTGCAAAATCACTTGATGAACATTCAGGGATTATCCAAAAGGCAGTAAAGGGGCAATGGCAATTCATGTAAAAGAGTGGCCAACCCCTTTTAAGGGTCTTCCAGATTGTAAATTTTCTCACCAGCATTGTGTAGGGCTTTTCAGAAGGTTTTCAGACATAGCAATCTGAGAAGTGGGGTGTGTGGAGCCAAGAGGTGCTCCAGTGATGTAGCCCGGGGGGGCCTCTGGCTCATTACATAATTTTATAAAGTCCATTTTACAACATTTGTGCACTTCAGGGAGATAATAAAAACAGGAACAGATGCCAAGTGTATAGGTAGAGTCAGTCTACCATCAGTAAATCTTCTGATGTTTTAATGCTTCAATGTTTGGGTTGCTCTAAGACTCTTAGCTCTAACACTCAAAATTTGATGTAAATAGAGTTTGGAAGGACTTTCTTTGTGGCATCGCTGCTCCTCCGCTGAGTATTTCAGTGTAGTCAAAATAAATAAGGAGAAGGAGGAAGACGGAGCCCAGAGCACACAGCAGGCTGGTAGACTTTACCTTTTTCTGCAGATCAGAATATGTTGTTGGGAGCCCCTCCCTCTCCTCACTGACCTGACTACTTCACTAACTTGGATGCTGTTGCAGATTATAGTAGTGATAATAGGAAGGACTATAGAAAGCTTCTGTTCCATCTGACTCTTTATTTAGTGTCCCCTGACCCTGCAGATGCTATAGCAGCTGCTCCGGCAGTAGTTACACCCCTGACTACATAGATTCTCATGTGGGTTCATAACGATTGGATTCAGCGCCTTCAGCTCTGTGTTTAGTAGCAGGGACAACACGTCACAGGGAACGTTACTTGTTGTAATAACTTTCCATGTTGATCTTTTTTGAACTGCAAGATATATGACAGATCTGATTGTGGCAATCAATTTCTGAGACAATTCTGGTATTTGACCTCCTTCACCTTGGAATAACTTTCCCAGGATGCAGTATGGCTGTTTTCAAAATGGCGGCCATGTTCTGTACAGAGTGTAAAAGATAGGTCCCCTCATCTATTACTTACTGGGGATCAGACCCTTAGTTTTTTAAATAAAAGGTGGTGTCCCGGGACTTTATACTCACCCTCTATATGTATATAACTACAGGGTAGGCCATTTATATGGAAACACCTAAATAAAATGAGAATCAACTTCCTGTTTGTGGCACATTAGTATATGGGAGGGGGGAAACTTTTCAAGATGGGTGTAGACCATGGCGGCCATTTTGAATTTGGCCATTTTGGATCCAATGTTTTTTTCCAATGGGAAGAGAGTTATGTAACATATCAAACTTATTGAGAATTTCACAAGAAAAACAATGCTGTGCTTGATGTCAATGTAACTTTATTCTTTCATGAAGAAATGCTAGCACAGGCTTACAGTATCAGTTGTTTCAGATGCTGCACATCTTGTATAGACAACTGTCTTCAAAGGTCCGAGCATTCCTACATGTACATTTCCCTGGAAAGTGGATGGATCCTTGTGGGCTAGTTGAATGGCCACCAAGGTCTCTCGATCTGCCCCCTTAGAATTTTACCTCTGGGGTCATCTAAAGGCAGTTGTCTATACTGTGAAGATGGATACTGGAAGCCTGTGCTTGCATTTCTCCTGCGGTGTTGCTATCAGTGTGTTCAGACTGGGAGAAGAGGGGAGTATTGACAATCCAACACAATGGGCAGCACTTTGAACACATTTTATAAGTGGTCATAAACTTTTAAATAACTCATAAAAAAATAAAGTTACGTTAAACCCAAGCTCACCATTGTATTTCTTGTGATTTTCTAAATAAGTTTGATATGTTACATGACCCTCTTCCCATTGGATCCACAATGGCCGACTTCAAAATGGCCGCCATGGTCAACACCCATCTAGAAAAGTTTCCCCTCTTCCCATATACTAATGTGCCACAAACTGGAAATTGATATCACTAACCGCTCCCACTTTATAGAGGTAAATGTTTTGTCCCCCGTGTATTATCAGGATAATTCAGTGACCGTGATTGTGTGATATGATCATCTCAGCATCACCTTCCACATCTCATACTCTTCAGCCTGTGTCTTTATTTGCAGGTCCTCATGTCTCTATAATTTGTATATATTGTTTCACGTTAGGTCGTATTTATGAAACTGTTAAAAAAAACCTCTAAAAATAAACCAAAACCTATGAAAATCACAACATTTTTTGTGTAATTTAAAAAAACCTCTAAAAATAAACTAAAACCTATAAAAATCACAAAAATTTTTGTGAAACTGTTAAAAAAACCTCTAAAAATAAACTAAAACCTATAAAAATCGCAACAATTATTGTGAAACTGTTAAAAAAACCTCTAAAAATAAACTACAACCTATAAAAATTTGGAAAAAAAAGTATGAGAATGAGAATACGTCTACAACAGGCAACGGTGTCTCCGTGACATGAAGAACGTGGCGCCAATTTGCAACATCGCAACCGATAATTGTCAACGTTGGAAAATTTTGCCAAAATTGGTGACATTTTGATGTCAGACGACTTTACCTTCATGGACCGACTGTGTAAACTGCGTCACGTCCGCGTTGTGTAGGATTTTACAGCAAATGACATACAAAAACAACAATTCTTGACTTTATATGACATAAAGAAAGACAACAACAAAAAAAACACATGAATAGGTATAAAAATATAATAAACCAAGTAATTTTTTTATGTGCAGCAGGGCATGCTGGGCGTTGTGGTGTGTCTGTGTGCCTGGCACCGGCACGGCACGGGTTACACGGGTCCTCCCGGTCTCGGCGCTCCATTGCTCTCGCCTTGCCCGCATCCTCCGTTGCCAGGGCAGCGCGCCATGGCTGATTGCCGAGCGGCGGAGCCCGGGCCCCGTCATGTTCGCTCTGGTCCTGGATGATAACGTCTGCTCTGCTCCCCGGCTTCAGGCCCAGCTCCACACAAGATTTTGATAAACGGAAGATCTGCACCGTGTACCGGAGCCCGGAGGAGGAGGAGGCTACACTGCAGAGGGCGATCATCCTGGCACTGGCAGGTGAGGACTTGTATCACGATATACAGGTGATGTCACGACTGATAGGAGGGTGTGTGGGGGTCAGTATCTACTCCCCCCCCCATCACTGGTGGCACAGGGTCATGTGACTGGAGCGCCATCCTGCCACTTTGACGCCATGATTTGATGGACAATTTATAGGGGGCAGTTATGATATTTGGGAATACCCCTAAAGGGCCGGGAGTGTTCAATAATACATACAAAACCCACCGTACTGACCTCTCCAGAGTTCAGAGCCTTCCTGCAACTTTGTCTTTTTCATCCTACAGCCGGGGATGACACCAACTGGTTTTGGACCCATTTTAAAGGGGTTTTAAACATTTTTGGAAATAGAAGCAAACGAGGGACCTCAGGGGCTCAGCCTCGAGTGCATTCTGTATGTGACCACTGAGCCAATCTGCAGCCTCTGTGGTTGCCTGTCATTTATTCAGACATGATTAGTGGAGTCATAGATTGGCTCAGTGGTCACGTGATATGAATATTCTGCAGTAACTTTTGGGGTTAGATTGGTTCTATGGTCACGTGCCTACATTCAGATGTAACTAGTGGGGTCAGAGATTGGCTCTGTGGTCGGGTGACTAGTGGGGTTAGGGGTTGGCTCAGTGGTCATGTCCCATTCATAGAGTGTGCGGTCAGTTGTTGGCTCAGTGGTCACGTCCCATTGATTTAGACATGACTAGCGAAGCCAAAGACTGGCTTAGTGGTCTCATCCCATGTATTAAGATGTAACTAGTGGGGTTAGAGATTGGCTCAGTACTCAAGTGTCTTTTTTCATAGGGTTAGATTGTGGGGTCAGATATTGGCTCAGTGGTCACATATGTACATTTAGACGTGACTAGCGGGATCAGAGATTCACAGCATGATTAGTGGGGCCAGAGATTGGCATAGTGATCAGATGACTAGTGGGGTCATGGGGTGGCTCAGTGGTAATGTGCCTTTCATTTAGACATGACTAGTGAGGCCAATGACTGGCTTAGTGGTCCCATCCCATTTAGTCCGACATAGCTAGTGGGGTTACAGATCGGCTCAGTGGTCCCAACCCATTCATTCAGAGATGAATAGTGGGGTCTGAGATTGGCTCAGTGGTCACGTGTCTACATGCAGAAGGCATCATATTCCATTCATACAGAGTGTGGGGATTTGGCTCAGTGGTCACATACCTCTGGAGAGATGAGTATTTCTGGTTTTATTTTACTATTCTTTAACCCCGTCCTCTCATGGCTTTTCCCTTTATTTCTGAATACCAATGAACACATTCTGCACGTATCACTAGTCCGGGGCACATGAGGGGTATCGCAGCTTCTGACCAACTTCTGACTTTAGCAGTTTCCCCTCTGCAGGTAATAATGGTAATTCTCAGAGCTGGTGATGGGGACTCGCTGCCATGATGTCTCCCATACACCACACACAGAAGGCTCCATAACATCAGCAGCAGATTCATGTAGGACACTATAGAGAAGCACTGACCTGTAACCGTCTACATAAAGCACCTGAGGTAAGATAGAAACTTACAATTAGCTACAGCAGCCTCAGTGCAGTGGCTCCTCTATCACTCAGCTCCTTGTTTCTGCGTCTACCTTCTCCTTGATCTTCTACTTAAAGGGGTTGTACCAATTTTTTATGTTCTTATAGGATAGTGGGATACAAATCCTACTCCTGGGACGCCCATCCTTAACGAGAATGGGGTCTCATTCTCACTAATTGATGGAGCTGCAGCTAGAGCATATGTACTGCCGTTCATTTCAAAACCATGGGAGCGTCAGAAATTGCTGAGTACAGCGCTCAGGTATCTCCAGACTCTCATTCATTATCTTTGAGAGTAACAGAGATAGCTGAAGGCTGTGCTCAGCAATTTCCAACACTTCCAACCATAGTATTCAATGATGTGGAAGGACGCTTGTTCCACATGAAGCTCCATCAATTAGTGGGAATGAGACCCCCGTCTCCGTAACTGTGGATAGAGGATTCCAATCAGAGTTTGTAAACTCCTTTAAAGAGAACCTGTCACCAGCTTTTACCCCACTAAACTAGAAGCCCCTTCCGGTCAGGTCTAGACTTTTATGTGAAATCTCACCTGTTCTCCTAAAATTCTCCAAAGTCATGGGGCAATGTGGCACCTAGAAACATATTAGTATCATTTTATCAGGCTTGTAGTTGTGTGAGCTACAGAACTAGAGATACTGGCAGGTACAGACATGTCTGGAAATGAGAGCTACAGATAAACATCCAGTTCCCGCCTATGTCTTTATCTTAAACTGGTGTGATCTGAAAGGTAAGATTCTTCTCTTTAATATGATACCATTAATATGTTTCTAGGTGCTATAGAACTGAAGATAGACGTGTTCCCCTGCAGCCTCTAAACTTGACTCATCTCAGTCAAAATATGACTTTTCTCTGCTCATTTTCACATGATCTCGGGTAATCGTTGAGATTTCAAAGAAGAGAAATATTCCAAAAAGGACATTTCATAACATACCTAGAAGTTGGGTAAAATTAAGATCCGACCTATGTGAGCTGCAGATTTGTTCAAAAAGAGACTTCAAAGTTGATTTAATTTTGGAACGGTTGAAGCAAAAGGAAGGAGCTTGATGTGTCAAGGAAGATAAAATATAGCACTGGTGATACATGCAGAGTTTGTTGAAATGTTAGTAACACTTGAAAGGGAATTTGTCAGGAAGTCGTGGACCCCTAAACCATCAGAATAACAGGTGGGGTTTAGGGTCCTAAACACCTTGCACTCACCTCTGTCTGTTGCTGTGTTGCAGAGAATTCCTGGTGGGAAGGTGCTGTGTATACTCTGAGATGGATCCTCATCTGAACTGGGTGCATGCGGAGTCGCCCAATATCCCCATCCCCCTTAGTAAAGTGAGGGGGACCGCCCTGGGCTCCCACAGTCGCATTGCTCTGTACTGCAACTTTCCACACAGTTTATTGGTTCCAAACTGCCTGACAGATTCCCTTTAACCTAGTATAGTAAACTAAACATACTAAATACTGGGGGTCCCATGAAAAGAGGACAAGCCATAAGAATCTGATTACAGGAAGTGAGACCCTCGGACCCCCAGTGATTACACATCTCTGTGCATTCTTCTCCCTGCACTCCATTCCCTTTTTTATTAAGGCCACAGGATGTAGAAATAAATGAAGCAGAGGACTTTAGGCTCCGTTGTGGGCACTTTTTAGGACCTGTGGGTCTCCTTTCTTGTGTTTTCTGCTGATCCCAGCTGCCTGACCCCCAGGGATCACACATTCTATAGATAGGGGATTAGTGTATTTAAAGGGAGTGCATGAGGTCCAAAATTTCTTACTTAATTCCTCAATAATAGTGCTGTGTAGCAACAGTAACAATCACAAACTAAAGAGATTATCGTCTTTTTACGGATATGCAAATTAGCCTGCAAGTGCTCTGTGGGCGGGCTCTATTTTTCTAAAGACAGCTGCAAGTTCTCCAGCTGTTCTCTGGAATTATCCTCTGTTAAATGGAACCTAACTAAACATATCTGTGAAATTTGCTATTATACAGCAGTACAACTATCCCTATATTGTTCCTCCCCATGCCTAGAAAGTTCCACAGTCCATTTGTAAAGTTGACCCACCATTTATGTATATGCATTTTCTCCCAGTTTAGCCACGCCTCTAGTTTCCTGATTGACAAGGGGCCTGCTTTGTCTTTAGCTTAGTCACTGTGTGCTTAGCTACCTCATTCACCTCAGGAATGAGAGAGATTCTGGCTGTGTGACTTGTTGAAGAGAATCCCTGAGGGAGGGGGGAAATGTGGGAATTGAGAAAGACGCTAGTATTATGTGATTGGCTGAAGAGAAATTTAGCTCCCTCTCCCTCAGGAAATCTTGTCATCGAGGGGAACTGGAGAAGAAGCTGAAAAGGAAGGACATGAATATGCTGGACACAGCTCAGAGAAAATATGATGATTGGATTCACATAGGGTCATTTGCATAGATAGAGTGTCTGTTTTACGAATGGACTGAGGAGGTTTACATGCATGGGGAGGAACAATATAGGGATAGTTGTATTGCTGTATAATAGCCGTTTCCAAGGATATGTTTAGTTAGTGTGAGTTAATTTAAGTGGCAGGTTGCCTTAAAGACTCTGCTTTTGTAACCTCTGTATTTAAGCAGATCTGCCAATCAGTCCCGCCCCCTTTACACTTGGAGCCTGGATTTGCATCTCCTTAAAAAATTGATTATCTCTGAATTGGTTTATTAGTTTTTGGTCTAAGAGGAACACTTCTGCTTCTACTAAAGACCCCTAAATGGCGCTGATATTAGTTTTGGGGGCATTTTGGACATGAGGGACCCCCTTTAAGTAACAGGTAACTTGTCCAATTTCCATTAGATTTTGCATGCACAAAGTTCTTCCGTCTTCTCCTGTAAGATGCTTTAAAGGAAAGTTTTCCAGGGAAAGTTGGATAGAGAAATCTTCCGCATTGTCCTTTGTTCCACATCCATTGTAGGAACATAAAATAATCTTGGCGAATTCCCGCCACCTAGAAGCCGCGTCTTTTTAATGTTTGCTGCACAAAGCGCTTTTTGATCTTCAAGAGAAGCTGCGTCTTATCGGTTTAATGTGTTTTTATATATATTTTTTTTATTTTTTCAGAAAACAAAACTGATCTGGAAAGTCACGTAATGCAGAAAAAAATCAAGATCCCCAAGATGTGTCTGAGCCCCTCCGAAGGGTCCTGGGAGTGTAAGGAGAATGAAGAGGAGGAGGACGGGGAGCAGCGGCTCAGCAAGGTACATGTATGTCTCATCAGATCCAAAATTATGGTGTGCAAACCGGCATCTCCAGCTCCTAAATACTCCGAAATGTCTCCTATTGTGTCACGTAATTACAGTATTTACTGATGATACAATAACGTATCTTAAAGGGGTTGTCCCACAGATTACACAGGAGAAGTGGGATCTGACCAAGAACTGCAAATTATTTCCCCAAACTATTACTCCTCTCAGCACTGTTGTTATAGAGCAGGAGGAGCCGATGAGATTGTACACAGTGTCCTGTCTGCATGCAGCATGTTATAGAGCAGTAAGAGCTGAGCACATTGTACATAGTGTCCTATCTGCAGGCAGCCTGTTATAGAGCAGTAGGAGCTGAACAGATTGTACGTAGTGTCCTATCTGCAGGCAGCATGTTATAGAGCAGTTAGAGCTGAGCACATTGTACATAGTGTCCCATCTGCAGGCAGCATGTTATAGAGCAGGAGGAGCTGATCAGATTGTACATAGTGTCCTATCTGCAGGCAGCATGTTATAGAGCAGGAGGAGCTAAGCAGACTGTACATAGTGGCCTATCTGCAGACAGCACATTATAGAGCAGGAGGAGCTAAGCAGACTGTACATAGTGTCCTATCTGCAGGCAGCACATTTTAGAGCAGGAGGATCTGGGCAGATTGTACATAGTGTCCTATCTGCAGACAGCACATTTTAGAGCAGGAGGATCTGGGCAGATTGTACATAGTGTCCTATCTGCAGGCAGTATGTTATAGAGCAGGAGGAACTGAGCAGATTGTATATAATGTCCTATCTGCCGGCAGCATGTTATAGAGCAGGAGGAGCTGGGCAGATTGTACATAGTGTCCTTTCTGCAGGCGGGATGTTATAGAGCAGGAGGAGCTGGGCAGATTGTACATAGTGTCCTTTCTGCAGGCAGCATGTTATAGAGCAGGAGGAGTGGAGCAGATTGTACATAGTGTCCTATCTGCAGGCAGCATGTTATAGAGCAGGAGGTGCTGAGCTTACTATATATATTTTTTCCATCACTGGACGGTGGAAAAAATTTAGATCCCATCCCTTTTCGTTCACCAACATCAGTGAGGAAAAAAAACTGAAGGGTGAAAAAGCCCATTGAAAAGAATGGTATCAGTAAGGCATCAGTGAAAAATCACTGAACCCAGGAAAAGAAAACCAATCTGTATGTGTCCATAAGCGGAAATGGTTTCTATGAAAAATCACGGAAGAAAAAAGCCAGAGTGAAAGAGCCCTCAGTGTGGCCACTTACACAGGGTAGGATGTTAGCCACGTAATAGCAGCTCCTACTGCTCTATAACATACTTTGAACAGATTGCACTGCATTGTGGGGGGGGACATGCTGCCTTTAGGGGGAAGAGAGAAGCTGAGGCCAGAACCGAGCGCATGTAATCCCATCTCATCACATGATGGAGGGGATTGTTATCCTGTGCTGTACGTTACTGCTGTGGACTCATCTCGGCTCCCAGTCCTTACCATAAAATCCCTTTATTATCCATCTATATTGTTCCAGCAGGACCATTACCCTCACACATCTGCCACTCTCACAAGGCAATCCAGACCATCCCTTTAATTCTCATCCCTTTATTACCCGATTGGGGTCTTAGGGGCTGGTAAATCTTTGTTTTTCCAGTTTTACCATTCCCTTTAGGATGTATAGGAATACATAGGACTGTCCAATGATCCCTTTAAATATACACAGCGGTTACGTTTTTACGTGAAATCCACGTATCCCCCTGCGCAGATGAAGATCATTTACATGCACAGCGCGGCCAATCAATGAATATAGATTTTTACAAAATTTTGTATTCATGCAATTTCGGACACTTGTTAAATACCTGTCCAAGCCGCGCAATCCCCGAAAACGTCAGAAAGTCCGACAAAAGTGCGATCCGCAAACCCTTAGTAAATGAGCCCCATAGTGCTGAAGGCACCTTAGAACATCTCCTTGATGATGGGGGGTGGAGGGGGGGGAGTAGTCACATTTTCCTCCTTAGATTGTGCCCCCTGCTGGTGGTAAATTGTATGACGCAGGGATACAAATGGAGGAATCTAATTGTCTGCATGTGACGGTATGGCCTCTACTAACTAGAACAAACTGAGACATAGGTTGTCAGTCACTACTCCTCTCCCCCAACAAATCCCAAAAAGAAACCCCCCTGTGCTGTGGGGCAGAAGCGGATTCAAATCACCCGACCTACATTTCTTTGCCATTCTGAAAACTTGGGAATGCGGTTACCAACAGCTACAAGGTACAAGGGGGGCCCTAAAGGGAACCTGTCACCAGATTGAATCCCATTAAAGGAATAATGAAAATACAGGGACACTTACTCATTGATCCAGGCACTGAAACTGTAGTAATCTTCTTATATGTGTTATCCAAGGACTCCTTCCTTCTAAAATCGGCTTTTTAAATTATCCTAATAAGCCTGAAGGGCGGTGGGGGAGGGGGTCCTCCTGGAATAGCTTCACGGGCTGTTACACTGTCTACTCTCTGCTCCTGAATGGCACTCCTTCTACTTCTGCCTGCTATAATCTTGGATGGCTATAATCTTGCACAGTGTAACAGCCTCTGAAACTACAGCACACCGCCTAGAGCCCTTTGAACTCATTAGCATAATTATAAAAGTTGATTTTAGAAGGAAGGAGGCCATGGATGACACCTATAAGAATATTACCACAGTCACGGTGCCTGGATCAATGGGTAAGTGCCCCTGGTTTATCAGGATGGGTTCTGATGGTGGCAGCTATCCGCTCAGGTCGTCTCCTGTTATTCAGCCGGTGACTATCGAAGGGTTAAATACCTTGTGAGTTTGGTCACATTAAATGTGATAGAACCAGGATAGAAGAAGATGTGAAGTAATCAGGTGTCGGCCGGCGCCGGCGTCTTTATTAGCCGTATTTCACACTGTTGTACATCTGCCAGGGAGAAGGTTAATGATGTATTCAAGCTGAACATCTCTGAGCCTTGATTAGCGGCACATAAAGTGTTGCGTTAACTAATTACGTCTTAATGAATCATGATTTTTTTCTTCTGTTTTACTTAAATACAACTTGCCGCGGCTGATTTCTCTCTTAAGGCCAGTAAACTTTGCTCTGAGGCCGCTGTCGGGGTCGCCATCGCCTCCCTTTGAGCGTTTTGTTTCAAGTTTTTGGCTCTTTTATCACCTTATTATTACTATTCTTTTGTTACTTTTGACAAATTAAAAAAATAATATTATATGTAAACCTATTGTTGTAGTTAAGGTGATTATAAACAAGCTGTATAAGTGAAAGTGTTATGGTTATTGTTGATTGTTGAGATGCTCAGATATCAATAATATATAGTGGATTATTTGAGACGTATAGCATACTTCTAATGTACTAAAAGGTTGTTTAACACTGTGTTGATATCTTGTGATTGTTAAAATTATCCCTCGCTTTTGATTAATGTTTTTTGTAATATTTATGGAAAATTTGAATAAAGAAATTGGAAAAAAAAAAAAAAAAAAAATATTAAATGTAAACCTGAATATAGCGCCATATCCATTGGGGTGATAACTAGCGGACCCTCTGATGGGGTCCATGGTCAGAGACAGTGATGTCACCCCTGTTACCCCTCCCCTCTCCTCCCCCTGCTCGTGTCTATGTGTAATGTATAGTAAAGCATTGCTGGTGTCTGTGCTTTATCTGCTGACATGCTGCATCCTCCCATACACAGAGACACAGACATCAGCTACACAAGTACCTGGCATGTTCTGCTATAACATGGCTGCATCCTGGAGCTGTTGAATCTCTCTTGTACACACACACACAGACTGCAGGGGGCGCCAGCACCAGGAAGCACATCATTATACAGCCTCACACCATTATACAGGCTGTCAGTCATGCACTGGGGGTGTGGCTGTACCTCCCACTTATGAATAAGGTGGACAGCTTGAATATGATAATGACTCATTAGATATTTCACAAGTCATTTGCATACAGCTTTAGGACCTCATTGCTTAGGTTTACAGGCATGTAGAGGGAAATCTCACCCAAATCTGAACGTAGAAGAGTATTTCCTGAGATAAGTTAAGCTTCGAGGCTGCGGTGACAGATGCCTCTATCCCTGGTTCTGTAGTACAGACAGTCCCCGGGTTACATACAAGATAGGTTCCTTGGGTTTGTACTTAAGTTAAATTTTTTTGTAAGTCAGAACTGTATATTTTATAATTGTAGATCCAGACAATTTTTTTTTATTTGTCCCAGTGACAATTGGAGGTTCAAACTTTTTTGCTGTAATTGCAAGAATTATCAATAAAGCTTCATTACAGACACCTTACAGCTGATCATTGCAGTCTGGGACTATAGTAACATCCAGAGAGCTTCTCCAGAGGTCACAGGGGGCAGAGGGGTCCAGCTGTAAGTCGGGTTTCCTTAAGTAAGGGATCGGCTGTATATAGAAACATGTTTCTGGGGTTGTATTAAAGGTAAGAATCCCATCATGATTGTGGTTATGTGAGCTACAGAACAACAATCCTTATGCACTTTGAAAGATGAGATTCTAATGTGAGGCTACAGAATACCCTATGGTCAGCAGGTATGGCCAGGTCCATAGGCTATTAGTTACTGCTGACTTTTATTGGTGTTGGAGGTGAATCATCGTCTTGTGTTTCTATTGATGTAGAGACCAGATGGGAGGAAACCCGTAGAAGGAACCCGCAAGAGCATTGAAGCCGTGGTGGCCCGTCTGGAGAAGCAGAATAGTGTGACGCCGAGCCACAACTCCCGCTGTGAGGACATCTTCCTGGAGCCCTGTCCCATGGCCGGGAGCATGGACTCCTTAGACGATGCCTTGATCCCCAGGGTCTTATATGAGGAGTTACTGAGGAGCTACCAGCAGCAGCAGGTGGAGATGAGACACATCCAGCACGAGCTGGAAAGGACTCGCAGGCAGCTGGTCCAGCAGGCCAAAAAACTAAAGGACTACGGGACATTAGTCACAGAAGTGAAGGAACTTCGGGTCCTCAACAGAAGACTCCAAGATGTGTTATTACTCCGACTGGGAAGTGGTAAGTGAACTAAACCTACATTAAGGAGAACATGGTCAATCGTAGATGTCATAGATAACTGAGATGAGGAAACCCCTTTAAACCATTGGAGGGGAATATCTATAATGCAGTCACATGAAGGGTTACTTCATTTTCACCAAATTTCTCATAAACGAATAGTGACTACTATAAACTTTGTAATATTTCTTATTGGAGGAAAGTTCTTCTGTCTCCAATTACCTTGTCTTTTATCCTCCTCCCTCCTTCCCTTCTTATATTTTTTTTAAACTCTGAAATTTTTGCAGTATTTTATTTAACAGAAGCTCATTGAGTTGTCAGATGACATAATAGACTATGGAGAGGGGAGGGGGAGCAGTGAGTCGCAGCAGCTAGGACTCCACCCAGCAGCATAGAATTACCCTAGAACTCCCCTAATGACCGCAAACCATGTTACTCCTCATATAATCACATTGGACTACTGATTTTTGTGAAGTTTAAAAGGACTCCGTCACTAGATTTTACCCCATCTAAACAGCAGCCCCCATAGAGTATGAAATGTCCTTTTGTAGGAATCCTGCCTTTTTGAAAGTGAGATTCTGCTGAAGGTGAGTTTAAAGGCACTGGAAAAAATATGCAGGAAATGGATCTTTATCAGCAGCTCACATTTCCAAGTGACTCTCCCCCTGCAGCCTCTAAACTTGACTAATCACAAGCAAATATGACTCTTTTCTGCTCATTGTCACATGACTTTGGAAGGTAGTTTTTTTGTAGGTAAACAAATGACCTTTCACACAAAGAAGGAATTCTAGAAACAACATTTGGGGCAGGTAGTAATGTTATAACATGTTATTGACCAGTTCCCTTCAAAGGAAATCAAAATCAAGCATAGATCATAGGTCCCAGCACCTTATATTTGGTACCTTCTAAAAATCAACTTTAAGAACTATGCTAATGAGCCTGAAGGAGGGCTTTATCAGAGCCCTTCTGTACTGCAGCTTTAAAGGCTGTTACATTGTACAAGAGCACTAATCCTCCACCGCTGTGTAAAATTACAGCACAGATGGATGGGGGGAGGGGTTAGAAGCAGTGGGAGGGGGAGACAACTCTACATCCTGTGAAGCGACAGCACATAGGGGCTCTGGTAACGTCCCCCAGAGCCCTTCTGGCTCATTACCATAATTTTAAATGTTGATTTTAGAAGAAAGGAGGTAATGAATAACAGATATAAGAAGATTCCTGCAGTCCCGGTGTCTGGATCTATGAGTAATGTCTCTGGTTTATCATGATGGATTTTGGTGGTAGATTTCCTTTTAGGGTGTCCATGTACTTGTCAGGGGAAGCGGTTACCATACCCGTTCCTTTTTACCCAGATTTGTTAATCACCCTGGGTTGGACTGACCCATAAAGCAATTACTTTGACCTTGGAGATCAGGGGGCCCCCACACTGACATCCTCAGGACCCCAATACAGTTTAAGCTTTGTCAGAGCAGGAAGCAATAGTGCACCACGTCTGCCATTCGGAGAGTAGCCACGCTGACATAACGGTGCTGGGGCCCAGAAATCCCTCTGCCGTGTGTACCCCCCTTTTATGAATGGCCCCGATCATTGACACAGCCCATGGCATATGCCCCTTTGTGACAGCAATGTAGGATGTCCCTTCCCCTAAATCACAGGTGTCCATATAAAGTTTGAGTTTTTCAACTTTCTGTAAGTTGTAATTTCCAGCTGATTTTTCCTTTGCCCTCTCCTCCGCATGAATCACAAGAGGCATTTAAATATGTGGTGATTTATCAGCGTCTCCCGGACCTTCCACCGTTTCGTAGCCCCTTTCTCCACAATTTATTCCTCTCCTCTTGAGCAGAGATCTCCGGGTGAATGCGGCAATCCATAATCCGTCTCCAAACCCCATCGGCTGCTAACAAATCTCCACGCGCTGTCAGTAGCGCCGCGCATCCCGCTGACCGCGTCTCTTCCCAGCATGCACTGCTCACCTCTCTTCCCCCAGAGTTAATAGGATGTTTTATTCCCGTCCTCCGGCTTTTGGGATAAAGGCTCCCGGTGGCTCCGTCCCATGTGCCGTCAGTGATAAAGAGGGAACGCACAGAAGTTTTACAAGAACTTTACAGAACTTCAAATAAGTCACATCCAGATCGGCGCCGCTGTTCTCTGCTATTAGCGGAGGGTGTTTTTTTTTTTTATAGAACATTCGTCGTGATGCGCCTGGGGGAATATGTTACAAAATTGTTCAAGTAATGATAATTATAGTAACATATAATACTGAGAAGAATTTCCAGTGCGACACGAATAGGAATCTGTAGGCTGAGCAGCAGCGAAACAAGGACTGTTACAGGATATATACTGGGACTATATAGGTGGAATTTTACTGTATATGATCCATCCACTTTTCTTAAAGGGAACCTGTCATCAAGAACAGACATCGTAAACCTTACTCATCCCCCAGTGTGAAAAGTGCACTGCAGGCGTCCCAGCGCAAATCTGCCTCTTCATACCAGTAAAATAGTCACCCAACCTTTCTTCTGCCTTTATCTTTGTTGGACCCACCCACTGGTATATGGCTCCGCCCACCACCATGTAACCCTTCCCCCCTCCCGTCGATCTTGGGCTGCGTGAAATGGTGAGAAGATCTGCAGTATCCCACAGAGCGCTCACTTCTACACACCATGCAGTGAGAGGGACAGCATTCTGGTAAGGACTGGGAGAGGACGTCCTGTCTGCTCAGGCAGAGATTTAAAGAGACACTGAATTGTCAATCAAAGGAAGGAGGTGCGGTTCACTAGCATCCTGGAGGAAACATGACTCTTCTGTCCAGAATATGACTCATATATACTCATTTGCACTTTTAGAAAAATGACTCTAAGATGATTTTATGCGATACGGGGAGGACTTTTAACTCTTAACGAGCGAGTATTACTGGTGTGAGGGGTAAAATTGTGGTGAGATGTCTTCTTTAAAGGTCTTCTTTATCCTTTATGATAAACCAGGGGTACCAAGTGGGAGGGGCACCCCTGCTCCCTCTGCCTGCAGTAATCTCACACAGTGGGAGGGTGGAAGTGCTCCTACACTTTTTCATTTGATCATATTGGGTATAAGACAATTTGCTTCAGGAGGAGCCTCCTCTCTGCCCATTCTGCATGTATGTGTTTGTATACAGAGGTCGGCAGTGCGCATGCATGTCGTTGGAGCAGGCGGAGAGCTAAGTTTAAGATGTTTAATTATTTGTTATTTTATTTTTTTCTAATCTTGGACAACCCTTTTAATACGCACATGAGTTGCACTAGTCCTGGCACCTGTCTGGTGAGTCATACATCATTATTATTTCCGGCACCTTCACTGTGGAAGGCCGGCGCATGCGTAACAAGCCAAGATGTATTTTACCACATCCATAGCCCCTGGAGTAACAAGGACGAGTCCGATGTCTCCAGGTAAAGACAGCACCCATATATTTGGGGCATTAAAAAACTGCTCTGCGGGGACCTGTAGGGGGTATAGTGGCTCAGTTGGCACTTAATGGGGCACATTTACTTACCCGTCCGAGTCGCGATCCCTGATCCGTACTCTCCGACGATAATGCACTGTGCTGCGATCCATGTAGATCCTGCGCCTGATATCCTGCATGTGTTGCTTCCCCGCTCAGGTCCGCCGGAGTACGCCTTATTCTTCTTCCTGGTGTATGTAAGTACATTGGATGCGACAGAAATTTAAATTTTAAATCCTGCGCTTAGTCCGAATCCGTCGAATCGTCCGATGGCCCCAATGTGTGTCGTGTGAAAGCCAGCTCGATTGCGACACAATCCAATTGCTGCGATGCAATCCCCGGTGCGATCCCCAAAAAGTTTTGTAACCCGACGAAAATGCGGCCTGGGGACCCTTAGTAAATAAGCCCCAATTTCTGACGCATGCGTAGAGGAGCTACGTCGTACTTCACTCATTTTTTTTAAACGACGACGCAAACACAAGGCCTCCAGGGATGAGTCCAATATATGTGGGACATTAAACCACTGGTCCATGAGGACCTTATATGTCTCCGTGGGCACTGACAGCAGAACTGGGACAGACCGGTTCATATTAACCCTGTGTTCTCTGCCAGATCATTGGTTTTGAGAGCATGCAGACACTCGCACAGGAAGGAAGGGTGTGGTATAGGTAACTATAAAAAAATCCTAACTTGTGCACGACGGCCACCCCGGAAGAAGCCGCTACTGGCGAAACTCGAGTCGGGTATTGACGCCGAACGTGCACCACAATTTATTTTTAAGGCCTGTTTTTTATCTATATTTGTGAGTATAATATTAAAACATTTTCTTCACTAAATAGAAGCTCTGCTGCACTATTTTTCCGTATCCCTTTCTTTCCTATACGGACCACTACGGAGTAAAGCGGAACCAAAAGGGCTGCGATCGAGTTTCCATCTGGAGGAAATAGTAAGTCACACAGCCACCCGCTGCATACCGCAAGTGGAAACATGGGATCCACGTGAACATCGCAGAGCCAGTGACACATGGAGAACCTGATGATCTTACCTTGTTATTACATCGCTTACCAGACTTAAGGTACTGTCCCACATCTACATTGAATACCTGAAAGACGTTGATGCAGAGGGAAAAGCTTCTTAGACACTCGCACAATCTGAAAATGTCCAGTCTACTCCTCTCCTCTTCTTTAGGGTAAACTAATCATTTCTCGCCTCGTCCTGCCCGGTGCATTACTCTCATCCGCTGTGATGGAATAACATGGCACAGACTGGTAAGAATGACGCTCACATAGCTCCTCTCCGCGCTGGAGCTCTGGGAGACACCTTAACCCCCTTGTCTCCTCATTTCTTTCCCATATTTTTGAGTGTGGCTTGTTAACAGCAGACTCCCTCACCTCCCGCTGACCCGCAGTCGGCGTTCCTCTAGTTCTCTTCTGCCGCCGCAACGTTTGAAGTCTAACCAAGTATCGTATGGGATGGTTCTTCCATCCTCCCTCGCTCCCAGGGGGTCTCAGAAGAGCGAGCTAAAACATGTATAGAGTACCGAGGTTAGACAAATCTCCTCAAATTTCAATGTGTAAGCAAAAAACGGAGCCGATCTCTTCCCCAGGCACAATACTCGCGTCCCAACGATTTCTACTGGGTTTTTTTTCTTACTTTTACCCTGATGTTACTCAATTTATTTTGCAGTCATATTGCATGTCCTTGGGGAGGCCTTAAAGGGGTTGTCCAGTTTAGAAAATTCATTCTCTTACACGTTTTTAGGATATATATTAGGAGTCAATAATAATGGATATCAGTAAGGTTTAGTGCTGTGGAGGACCTGTCCTGTCCTGCATTGATATGAATGGGGGCCATACAATACTAGATTTCTCCATTGGTGGCGCTGCAGGGAATATGAGCACCTGTCCCAGAGGGTCACTTTACACTTTGCAGCGATAACCGTTAATTTGATGTAGTAAATCATGCACCTTGATACGGCATTTGGTACATGGGGTGTTTGCTGTTTGGCAGCTACAATGAATAGGAGAGAAAACTCATAACTTATTTTGGTCATATATTATAATTATTATTATTATTTTGGCTATATATTAGGAGGCTGACAGGCTATATACTAGGGGACTTGCTGGCTATATACAGAGGCTGGTTGGCTATATACAGGGGCTGGTTATATACTGGGGGCAAGGGGCTGGCTTTATACAGGGAACTAGCTAGCTTTCTGCAGCGTCAGCGGGATGGCTATATACAGGGGACTGGCTGGCTATATAAAGAGGCTGGATATATTCAGGGGGTTGGTTGGCTATATACTGGTGGCAAGGGGCTTGCAGGCTATATACTTGTGGGCTGGCTGTCTATATACTGGGGCAGGCTGGCTGGCTATATCCTGGGTCTGGTTGGCTATATACTTAGGGCTTGCTATATACTGGGGCTGGATAGCTATATATACTGTTGGCTGGATATATACAGGGGAATGGCTGGTTATATACTAGGGGCTGGTTATATACCCGGGCTGGCTTGGTGTTTACTGGGGGCTGGCTGTATATTGAGGTCTTGCTATATACTTGGTACTGGCTATATACAGGGGACTGGCTGGCTATATACTGGGGGCAGGGGCTGGCTATATACTGGAGGCTAGCTGGCTATATACTGGGGATGGCTGGCTATATACAGGGGACTGATTGGCTATATACATGGGGCTGGCTATATACAGGGGACTGACTGTCTATATACTTAGGGGCTTGCTATATACTTGGGGCTGGCTATATACAGGGGACTGACTGTCTATATACTTAGGGCTTGCTATATATTTGGGGCTGGCTATATACAGGGGACTGACTGTCTATATACTTAGGGCTTGCTATATACTTGGGGCTGGCTATATACAGGGGACTGACTGTCTATATACTTAGGGCTTGCTGTATACTTGGGGCTGGCTATATACTGGTGTGCAGGGGGCTGAATAGCTATAGTGCCTTGTGAAAGTATTTGACCCCCTTGAACTTTTCTATCTTTTGCCACATTTCAATCTTCAATCATAAAGATATAAAATTGTAATTTTTGGGTGAAGAATCGGCAACAAGTGGGACACAAATGTCATGTGGAACGAAATTTATTGGATGTTTTAAACTTTAAAAAAAATAATAAACTGAAAAGTGGGGCGTGCAATATTATTCCTCCCCCTTAGGTTAATTCTTTGTAGCGCCCCCTATTGCTGTGATTACAGCTGCAGGCGCTTGGGGTATCAGGTCTCTATCAGTTTTGCTCATGGAGAGACTGAAATTCTTCCCCTTCTTCCTTGGAGAAGAGCCGGAGCTCAGGGAGGTCGGATGAAGCGTTTGTGAGCAGTTGCAGTTTCCAGCTCTTTCCACAGATTCTGGATTGGATTCAGGTCAGGACTGTGACTCGGCCGTCCTAACACCTGGATACGGTTATTTGTGAACTTTCCATTGTAGATTTTGCTTTGTGTTGGGGATCATTGTCTTGTTGGAAGATAAATGTCCATCCCAGTCTCGGGTCTTTTGCAGACCCTGGTGTGCTCGGGGGGATGAGCTGCGTTTCTTTTACACCAAACATATCTTCCACGTGTTTGGTGTCTCCCCGGTGGCTTGTGGCAAACCTTAGACAAGACTTTTTTATGGATTTCTTTGAGAAATGTCTTTCTTCTTGCTACAACTGATTGTTGTCCTATGGACGGACTCTCCCACCTCGGCTGTAGATCTCCGCAGTTCATCCAGAGGGGTCAGGGGCCTCTTGGATGCATCTCTGATCAGTCTTCTCCTTGTCTGAGATGAGAGTTTAGAGGAACAGCCGGGTCTTAGTAGATTTGCAGGGTCTGATATTCCATTACAATATGATCGCTTTCACGCTGCTTCTTGGGGAAGTTGGTAAAATCTTTTTGTATCCAAATCCGGCTTTAAACCTCTCCACAACAGTATCGGGACCTGCCTGGTGAGTTCCTTGGTCTTCATGATGCAGAACCTGAGATATCACAGAGCAGGTGGATCTATACGGAGACCTGATTACACACCGGTGGATTATATTCATCATCATCAGTCATGCAGGACGACATTGGATCATTCAGAGATCAGAGACTGAACTTCTGGAGGGAGTTTGCTGCACTGAAAGGAAAGGGGGAGGAATAATATTGCACGCCCCACTTTTCAGTTTATTATTTTTTACAAACATTTAAAATATCTAATACATTTTATTCCACTTCACTAATGCGTCCCACTTGTTGTTGATTCTTCGCCCAGAAAAATTACAATTCTATATCTTTATTTTTGAAGCCTGAAATGTGCCAAAAGGTAGAAAAGTTCAAGGGGGCTGAATACTTTCGCAAGACTCTGTATATACTGAGGGGAGGCGGCTGTGACCAATGCGTTTTCCACCCTAGGCTTATACTTGAGTCAATGGGTATTCGGTTTATACTTGAGTATATGCATTAGTTCTAGGAAGGACATTTCATGCCATATCTATAGGGGCTACTAGTTTAATGGGGTAAAATCTATTGACAGGTTCCCTTTATGGCACGTCTATTGCCGGTGTCTGTGGCTTTCAAAGGCAAAAAGAAAGTCAGAAGAATTTAGAATAAAGCACCGACTTGTTCCTGTCGAGTGATTTCACATCTGTGGCGTCTAAACGCTCTCCCTTAGGTTGGTGATGAGGTTCATCGGCGTTTCGGCAGCGGTCCTCCGGATTTCACAGCGTGCAGACTGAGCGCGAGGATCTACTCCTCTAATTACAATTATTTCCCTTCATGTAACTTATAACTCCGGCTTTATCAACTTTAACTTCTAATCAGACGAGATCTGCGGCTGCTCGAGGGCCCAACCACCTCGCTAGACTTTGATGTACCTGTAACTTTACTTCTGAAGGAGAAGCCGGAGTGGTCGACTTGTAAAGCAACCTCAAAAAAAAACTGCAGTCGTAGAAATATTTCCTTGTCCGACGAGATGTGAAATCTTTGATTTTAACATTTTTTTTTTTTTAAGTTGTTTCTGTTGGGAAATTTTTTATTTACCAGTTTTTATTTTATTTTAAATTTTTTTGTATATTCACTTTGAAGGCTGGATCGAGTGGTTTTAGAGGGGTTTTCTAGGTTACCGTATTTATATCAGATTGGAAGGGATCCAACATCTGGCGCCGCCACCAGTTCGCTTTACTTTATTCCATTGCTAAAATATAACCTTAAAGGGGTTGTCTAGAGGTAAAAAAAACATGGCGGCTTTAATCTAAAAACAGCTCCTCTCCAGACCATGGGTAGTGTGTGGTATTGCAACTAAGCTCCGTTCATTTCTATACAGCTAAGAATCAATCATGGCACAAACCATGGTCAGGGGTGTTGCTGTTTTTGGTAGTTAAGAACCTGAAACAAAACTTGTAAAATCACAGAATCTCTTGAAAAGGGGGGTTCTCTACTTTGGATACTTTAATTCAAAATAGTTTCCGCTATTGGGACTGCAAGTAATCTCTATTAGAAACATATACACATACACAAAGGCACTTGTTTTTGACCGTTTTTCCCAATTATCTTAATTAAGACAATTGGAAAACTGACAAAATGGTCAAAAAACGGAGGCGCTTTTTTAACGGACTGCTTAAAAACGGCCTGAAAAAGGGTTGAAAACGCTACGTGTGCCACCACCCTAAAAGTTTCTTTTTACTGGAGGCAACACACATCAGTATTTTACTATACAAGTAAGGCTGCATGCACACTACAGTATGGGGGACGTATATACGGCCGACGTATATGCGGCCAATATACGGCCCCCATACACTTCTATGGGCTCACGGCGCCCTATGGGAGTGGTACGGTGCAGCACATGTGCGGCACCGTACCGCTCCGTAGCCCGGGAAAAGATAGGACATGTCCTATCTTTTCCCGTATTACGGCGCCACGGCCACACATCACTATGGAGAGGGGCGGGGGTGACCGTCCCTTTAACCCGTTCAAATAAAACCCAGTCTCCTATCGTTTTATGCTTTCTCCGTAGTCTCTCCCTGGAATTACAGATCCAATGGAATTCACGGCTCATCGCCGGTTGCAATAGGACCTGAAAATACAGATATTTCCGGAACAAATGAAGGTCAGACTCCCTTTCAGTGATGAAATAATACAAACCTATCATCTGCATTCACAGAGCTAATTCTTTACATTGAAAGATGACATTTCTTTTATATGCAAAATGAATGAATGTTTTTCTCCAGAGCGAGATCCTCTTACATATGTATTGTATGGCCGTTACATTGATATCAGCATTTACTAGCCGGGATTGTAAATCTAGTTAATAGGTGAAATCAGATGTGTTAAAGGGGTTGTCTACAACAGTTTCACAATGGCTTAAAGGGATATTCCTCCCACGAAGACAAGTGTCCTATATGTACTCAGGATAAAAAAATAACACATTCTCCAATTCACTGTTATTAACAAAAATGCAGTGCCGCATAGTAAAGGACCGCGAGCATGCTACAGTAGGATTCATATTAATGGGAACCTACTATCACAGGTCTACCTAATAAGGTAGATCCGATGGCAGGTGCCCGTAGTCTTTACAAGTCTTATGCTTATTTTCATTAAACCTTTAGTGCCCCAGAACTTTATAAAAATCATATCTTTTATATATGCAAATTTTACTTAGAGGCTACTGGGGAGTGGAAAAGCCGCATCGTGGAGCAGGAGCTACAGCTACTCCACTCCCCAGTAGCATCTTTGCTCCACCTACCCTCAGATCTTCGGTGCGCAGCTCCTCGTAGCTGCGTGCCCTTGTCCAAGAAGCCGGCGTTCTGCGCATGCACAGAACGCAGGCCCGCGGCTGCGCCTCCACAGCTCTGAAGCCAGAGCTACTGCGCATGCACAGAACTCCGGCTTCTCAGACGAGGGCGTGCAGCTACGCGGAGCTGTGGGGCGAAGATCTCGGGGTAGGAGGAGCAAAGAGGCTATTGGGGCATGTAATAAAAAGTTACAGACTTTTCCGAAATACTTTTGTATTAATTCCTTGTGGTTTTTCTACATCTCTGCTTGCTGTCCTTCTATAGTAAGCTTCCATTGGATAGAAATCTGTCCATGGTCATATGATGGACACGTCGGTGCACAAGCCGTTCGTATCACACACCTCTGATTATTCTCTGTGATGCTAGGGGCTCTTCCACCTGGGTGTCCATTACAAGACAATGGATTTCTATCCACTGGAAGTAAACAGGAAGCTTTCTATAGAATGACAGCAAGCAGAGATCTAGAAAACCGTGAGAATTTAGTACAGAAAGCATATTGGAAAATTGTAGCACTTTTCATTACACAAACAATGGGGCTCTGAACGTCGCACTTTCGTCGGGTTTCCCGAATATTTCCGATTTGCGCCGAATTCCCCAGGATTTGATGCAACAGAAATCGGGGGCGTGGACGTCTGACAACCCGACGGATTTGGAAAAACCGCGGAATTTAAAAAAGAATTTGTTTCGCAAGATCAGCACTCACATGCTTCAGGAAGAAGAAGGTGAACTCCGGCGGACCTTGGCGCAGCAGCGACACAGGAAGGAACTCGGACACACCATCTTAGTGAATCTCGCCGGACATGAATCCATGTCGGACAACGCGCCCCGTGATAGCGACGGACCGGGTAAGTGAATCTGCCCCATTGTCAATTATTTTGCTGAAAGTGGACAACCCCTTTTAAGCTTTTAAAAATATTTTTTAACAATTCATTCCAAAATCCCGTTTTATGTGTCAAAATTAACAAAAGGAAACATAATTGGTAAATTTACACCCACAAGTACCAGATGGATGAAAATCTAAAAGTATTCATATGGTGCCAATTCACTATACAACTTGTCCTCCAAAAAACAAGCCCTCCTATGGCTTTTTTTTTTTTTTGTGTGGAAACATTGAAAATGTATGGAAAACAAGGACGGAAAAAGTGAAACAGAAAACAACAACAACAACTATGTCAGGAAGAGGCTCATAGAATGTATTAAAGTTCTGGGTCGTTTGAATGAGGTCAGACTTCGTGGTGGTCCGACCCCACCGACCAGCATTGTTATACCCCCTCCCATGGATCAGTTCATGTGGTGACTATCCCTTTAATAGTGACAGAAACCAGACAATTTAGGGAAATATTCTGTTAATATTTTACAACCCGAAAATACTCAAGTGAGCTAGAATCTCCCCCCCAGTCCCTCCTGACTTATCCTGCAGATTGATTAAAGCTGAATCATAAGTGGACAATTTATGTCTCGGTCCAGGAGCGCCATAAACCCAATTAACTTTCAGCGATTTCCTAATTTTATTTCTAATTCATCTGCAAGAAACGTATCGTCTCTTTCCTGCGCTAGAAAAACAAGGCCATAAACCGGCAGTGAAGAAGCGGGTTACACCTCATTTGCCTACGAGTGCAGTCCCCCCTCCCCCCCACTACGTCTCCAGCGGTAGGGGGCATCTGCCAATACTTTATATCGGAACTCGGTGACCTTTGGTCTTTCTCCGGTTCTATGACCCCAGGCCCAATATTATGTATTCTGCCTCACTGCTTATATTACAGGGAGTCCTATTGTTTCCACCTTCTGTGTTTCTTTCTTCATTTATTTGCCCACTTAACCCTTTAAGAACCATACAGTGACATTCTAGGCTGCAGAATTGCTGCTTCGGGAAGAAATCCTAGTTATTTACTGATTATATTACCATAGTAGCATAAAACCTTTCAGCTTAGCGGATGATGCTGCGGCATCATGGGATTGGTAGCAGACAGCACAGAGGTAGATAATACTGCTACATCATGGAATTGGTAGCAGACAGCACAGTTGCCTCTTGTGTGTGATGTCCACTTGAAGTGCCTCTTGTGGCTGATATCCCCTAAACTGAGTCCTCCATTTTGGTATTTCCTCACTTTATTACTCTATGTGTGATTCAGGTACTGGAGGCCTCTAGGTGGGATGGCCTGACGGAGGCCTCTATGTTGTTTATGGGTCCTACTGGAGGCTCTCATGGGTGATGTTCCTACTGGAGGCCTCTATGTGGTTGAGGTCCTACTGAGGCCTCTATGTGGTGATGTCCTAAGCTGGAGGCTCTATGTGGTTAGTCCTACTGGAGGCCTCTATGTGGTTTTGTCCTACTGGAGCCTCTATGTGGTGATGTCCTACTGGAGGCCCTCTATGTGGTGTATGTCCTACTGCGAGCCTCTAATGTGGTGATGTCCTACTGGAGGCCTCTTATGGGGTGGTTTTATGTCCTACTGGAGGTTCCTCTATGTGGTGATGTCCCTACTGGAGGTCTCTATGGTGATGGTCCCACTGAAGGCCTCTATGTGATGATTTCTTACTGGAGACCTCTATGTGGTGATGTCCAACTAAGGTCTCTATGTGGTGATGTCCTACTTGAGGACTCTTTGTTTTGATTTCTTACTGGAACCTCTATGTGGTGATTTCATACTGGATACCTCTATGTGGTGATTTCATACTGGGGGCCTCTATGTGTTGATGTCCTACTGGAGGCCTCTATGTGGTGATGTCCTACTGGAGGCCTCTATGTGGTGATGTCCTACTGGAGGCCTCTATGTGGTGATGTCCTACTGGAGGCCTCTATGTGGTGATTTATTACTGGAGGCCTCTATGTGGTGATGTCCTTCTGGAGGCCTCTATGTGGGGATTTCATACTGGAGACCTCTATGGGGTGATGTCCAACTAGAGGCCTCTATGTGGTGATGTCCTACTGGAGGCCTCTATGGTTGATGTCCCTACTGGAGGCCTCTATGTGGTGATTTCTTACTGGAGGCCTCTATGTGGCGATGTCCTAACTGGAGGCCTCTATGTGGTGATGTCCAACTAGAGGCCTCTATGGGTGTGTCCTACTGGAGGCCTCTATGTGGTGATGTCCCTACTGGAGCCTCTATGTGATGTCCTACTGGAGGCATCATGTGGTGTCCTATGAGTCTCTATGTGTGATGTCTACTGGAGCCTTTGTGTTGATTTCTTACTGAGACCTCTATGTGGTGATTTCATACTGGACCTCTATGTGGTGATTTCTTACTGGAGGCCTCTATGTGGTGATGTCCTACTGGAGATCTCTATGAGTGATGTCCTACTGGAGGCCTCTATGTGTTGAATTATTACTGGAGACCTCTATGTGGTGATGTCCTTCTGGAGGCCTCTATGTGGGGGATTTTAACTGGAGATCTCTATGGGGTGATGTGTCCAACTAGAGGCCTCTATGTGTGATGTCCTACTGGAGGCCTCTAGTGGTGATTTCTTACTTGAGGCCTCTATGTGGGATGTCCTACGGAGGCCTCTATGTGGTGATGTCCTACTGGAGGCCTCTATGTGGTGATATCTTACTGGAGGCCTCTATTGGTGATGTCCTACATGGAGCCTCTATGTGGTGAGGTCTTTTTGAGGCCTCTATGTGGCGATTTCTTACTGGAGGCCTCTATGTGGGATGTCCTACTGGAGGCCTCTATGTGGTGATGTCCTACTGGAGGCTCTATTGTGTGATTTCTTACGAGGCTCTATGTGGCGATGTCCTACTGGAGGCCTCTATGTGGTGATGTCCTACTGAGCTCTAGTGTGTCCTACTGGAGGCCTCTATGTGTGTGATGGTCCAACTATGAGGCCTCTATGTGGTGTCCATGAGCCTCTAGTGGTGATGTCCTACTGGGGCCTCATGGTGATTTCTTACTGGAGTCATCAATGTGGTGATGTCCTACTGGAGGTCTCTATTTGGTGATGTCCTACTGGAGGCCTCTATGTGTTGATTTCTTACTGGAGACCTCTATGTGTGTGATTTCACTGGAACCTCTATGTGTGATTCTTACGGAGGCCTCTATGTGGTGATTTCTTACTGGAGGCCTCTATGTGTGTGTCCACGGAGTCTCTACATAGGGATGTCCTACTGAGGCCTCTATGTGTTGAATTATTACTGGAGACCTCTTAGTGGTGTGTCCTACTGAGGCTCTATTGGTGATTTCTACTGGAGGCCTCTATGTGGTGATGTCCTCTACTGGAGGCCTCTATGTGGTGATGTCCTACTGGAGGCCTCTATGTGGTGATTTCTTCCTGGAGGCCTCTCTGTGGTGATGTCCTACTTAGGCCTCTATTGTGGTGATTTCTTACTGGAGGCCTCTATGTGGTGTTTCTTACTGAGGCCTCCTAGTGGTGATGCCTACTGGAGGCCTCTATTGGTGATGTCCCTCTGGAGGTCTCTATGTGGTGATGTCCTACTGGAGGTCTCTAGTGTGGTGATGTCCTACTGGAGGCTCTATTTGGTGATGTCCTACTGGAGCTTATGTGGTGATTTCTTACTGGAGGCCTCTATGTGGTGATGTCCTACTGGAGATCTCTATAAGGTGATGTCCTACTGGAGGCCTCTATGTTTGAATTATTACTGGAGGCCTCTATGTGATGATGTCTTACTGGAGGCCTCTATGTGATGATGTCTTACTGGAGGCCTCTATGTGATGATGTCTTACTGGAGGCCTCTATGTGGTGATGTCCTACTGGAGGCCTCTATGTGATGATGTCTTACTGGAGGCCTCTATGTGGTGATGTCTTACTGGAGGCCTCTATGTGGTGATGTCTTACTGGAGGCCTCTATGTGGTGATGTCCTACTGGAGGCCTCTATGTGGTTATGTCCTACTGGAGGCCTCTATTGGTGATGTCCTACTGGAGGTCTCTATGTGGTGATGTCCTACTGGAGGTCTCTATGTGGTGATGTCCTACTGGAGGCCTCTATGTGGTGATGTCCTACTGGAGGCCTCTATGTGGTTATGTCCTACTGGAGGCGTCTCTGTGTTATGTCCTACTGGTTCCTCTATGTGGTGATGTCCTACGGAGGCCTCTATGTGGTGATGTCCTACTGAGGCCTCTATGTGTTATGTCCTACTGGAGGGCCTCTATGTGGTTATGTCTACTGGAGGCCTCCATGTGATAATGTCCTACTGGAGGCCTCTATGTGGTGATTCCTACTGCATGGCCTCTATGTGGTGATTCCTACTGGAGCCTCTATGTGGTTTGTCCTACTGGAGGTCCTATGTGGTGATGTCCTACTGGAGGTCTCTATATGGTGATGCCCAACTGAAGGCCTCTATGTGATGTTTCTTACGAGACCTCTATGGGGTGATGTCCAACTAGAGGCTCTATGTATGGTGATGTCCTACTGGAGGCCTCTATTGTTGATTTCTTACTGGGAGACCTCTATGTGGTGATTTCATACTGGATACCTCTATGTGGTGGATTTCCTACTGGAAACCTCTATGAGGTGATTTCTTCTGGAGGCGCCTCTATGTGTGATGTCCTACTGGAGATCCTATGTGGTGATGTCCTACTGGGAGGCCTCTATTGGTGATGTCCTACTGGAGGCCTCTATGTGGTGATTTATTACTGGAGACCTCTATGTGGTGATGTCCTTCTGGAGGCCTCTATGTGGGGATTTCATACTGGAGACCTCTATGGGGTGATGTCCAACTAGAGGCCTCTATGTGGTGATGTCCTACTGGAGGCCTCTATGTGGTTATGTCCTACTGAGGCCTCTATGTGGTGATTTCTTACTGTAGGCCTCTATGTGGCGATGTCCTACTGAGGCCTCTATGTGGTTGATGTCCAACTAGAGGCCTCTATGTGGTGATGTCCTACTGAGGCTCTATTGTGGTGATTCCTACTGGAGGCCTCTATGGTGATGTCCTAACTGGAGACTCTGCGGGCCCCATCGCGGCTGCTATGGCTGCTACCACTGTAGTTACACCCTGATGGCAGCCATGTTTCAAATGTAGCCTCAAAGATAGGCCATTACTGGCTGAGGTGTCAAATATATCATTTTCCCTTCAGTTTCTGAAATAAAAGGGTATCCTGAATGACCCGGTAGAAATAAATAAAGCCGTATGCAGGTGATTCACATGGCTAGAAGTCTCTGTAACCCATGAACTAGTGGTCATGCCATGTCAATCCTCCAATCCAGCGCTGTCGGATACGTCTGACATGTGACATGTTTACTCTCTGCTGCCATTTTCTTGCCCCTCACCCCTCCCGCCTTCCTTGTCATCTCGGGCCTAGGCCTCACCGTCAGCCTGTTTTTGCATGGACTGACACCACAGAAGTGACTGACTAATACCGACGCCAAAGATTTTTTATTTTTTCTCCTGACAGGACAAGCGCTTGATGCTACAGACTGGGCGCGTGGTTCGCATACAGAAATTTCCAGAAGAATTTTGATGCCATGTAAACCGGCCGCCTCCATAAATATTTATCTAGCAGTAATGGATTCTCTCAGTTGTACCTCTAAATGAAAGAAAGGTGTAAATAGACGTTGAGGCCGATCGCTAGCGCTGAGGTACAGTATCGCACGTCTGAAGAGCTGCCAATGTATTATCTGGCGGGTGAAGGGCACATCGCTCTGAGGTAACTGGAATTCATTCTCTTGTCATTATTGATTTCTGAACGCTGCCTCTCATACACATCTCCCTCTTATCTGATGTCCTTCATTCCTGTCAGCTTCTTCCATGCCGTCTCAGGGAGAGATATAAATCAGCCCACAATATGAGGCATGCACTGCTACCCATCGCGCACATAACCGTGTGATGGATAATGTGTCCCTCAGATAAATCACAGACTATAGCGCCATAGTTCTGACCATAGGAGCGTCAGGGGCCGCAGGGTGCCGACGCTCCGACATGAATCTCCCACCTTTTATCGTCATGCGGTTTTCAGGTTACAAACTCTGTGGTGATTTGTTTCTTAATATATGTTTTTTAGCGGTAGGAGCTCAGGTTGTCTCATGCTGAACTCTTAAACTTCGGTATAGACGAGAATTTTAAGTGAATCAGTCTGGACGAAGATGCAGTCAGTGTGTAGTGTTGTGGGAAAAGATTCAGTACAACTTATTTTTTGGCCTCATTCAATGATATCCAGGAATCCAGGAGGCCTTCTCTATAACACGCTGCCTGCAGGTAGGACACTATGTACAATCTGCTCAGCTCCTCCTGCTCTATAACATGCTTCCTGCAGATAGGACACTATGTACAATCTGCTCAGCTCCTCCTTCTCTATAACATGCTGCCTGCAGGTAGGACACTATGTACTATCTGCTCAGCTCCTCCTTCTCTATAACATGCTGCCTGCAGGTAGGACACTATGTACTATCTGCTCAGCTCCTCTTTCTCTATAACATGCTGCCTGCAGGTAGGACACTATGTACACGTCTACTCACCGCCTTCTATACACTATAACATGCTGCCCTAAGCAGATACAGGACATCTTATTTTTGTTGATTCCAATCTTGCATCCGCAAAAAGTACTACATTTGCGCCGTCTCACTCTTGAGCTTCCCACAGAGCCTGCTCTATAACATCGTGCGTCCTCAGAAGGACACTATGTACATCATCGCTCTGCTCCTCCTCCTATAACTGCTGCCGCAGATAGGAGACTATGTACAATCTGCCAGCTCCTCCTGCTCTATAAATGCGCCCTGCAGATAGGAAACTATGCACACGGCTCAGCTCCCCTGCTCTATAACGAGCTGCTGCAGATAGACATATGTCACAATCTGCTCAGCTCCCCTGCTTATAACATGCTACCTGTGCAGATAGGACTTAGTACAATCTGCTCAGCTCCTCCTGCTACTATACATGCTACCGGCAGATAGAGACACTGTACAATCTGCTCAGCTCCCTCTCTCCGCCTGCTAAGAACATCTTCCTTCCGATACGGAGACTATGTACAATCTGCTCAGCTCTCCCGCTCTATAACATGCTGCCTCAGGTAGGACACTAGGTACAATCTGCTCAGCTCCCCTGCTCTACATGCGGCCAGAGGACACTATGTACAATTGTACCAGCTCCTCCTGCTCTATAACATGCGCTGCAGATAGGAGGAATCAGTGACAAACTGGCTCAGCTCCTGCCTCTCTAAACATGCTACCTGCAGATAGGAACACGACTCAATCCGCTCATGCTCCTGCCTGCCTATAACATGCGCCTGCAGATAGGACACGATGTACCAATCTGCTAGCGCTTCCGACTGCTCTAAACATGCGGGCCGGCCAGAGAGGAAGACTATGTATACAATCGGCCGGCAGTCGAATCGGATAGACATCTCTCCCAAATTGAGCTAATCATGGAAGAGTCATGCTGTTTGTATTTTAGGGGTGCAGAGGGAACCCATAATGAGCCCAGGCTGGTACCATTAACCAGGCAATATAGTCTAGGTCTAGTACGAATTCAATATTGTGGTCAGGCACTTCAACTGTGCTCCTCACATTGCCCCCTTAGGCCCCTCATAAAAGCCCTTACTCTCCACAGAGATTCTCATCTTTACAATGGCACCAGAACCATGGTTCTAGCTACTATGCAGCCCAATATAGGGGTGTCTGAAGTCACACTTCCCCTCAAACCTCTAAAAGTGACTCATCTCAGCAAAAGTGACTCTTCTTGGTTCATTTACATATGTTGGTAATCTTTATTGTAGGTAAACAGGTGAGTTTTGACATCAAAGAGGGAATTCAAGAAAAGACATTTCATCATGTACCTTACTTTAATGGGGTAAACGCTGGGGACAGTCTCTGGTACAGACTTAGTATTAAGGAGCTGTATTACACATGATCCTCATGTTCCTGTCTATCCGATGAAGTCCATACGATATACTCACGTTTTCCTGCCTTAATCATCTAATATTTAGTAAACTGCACTGCAAAAAAATGTAATTTCAGATCTGATAATGAAACACAGCAACCGGTTCATGGTGGGGAACATAGAGCTGCGTGGGCTTCTAAGACTGAATTAGTCATGATGGGATTAGATACACGGCTCCACAGCAACCAGTCCATGGATTTAAGCATTGGCAGCTATGGTTACTGGATTAAGCTGAAAACAGTACATTTACCTTTCTTCCCAAATGTTAGAAGGAAACTGATGCCAAAAACTGATATGTGAACGCACCCTTAGGCCCCTTTCACACTTGCGTTTTTCACGCGCGTTTTCTGGGTGCAGGCCGGGGTCACAGGGCTTAATTCAGCTTTGTTAGCGCAGATTCATCTGTAAAATTACACGGTTTTGTCTTAACACTGAGATTTGAAGGTTTGAATGGAAGCGGGAAAGTGACTCCCTCCCTCCCACACCGCGTTCCTAAACTAAACCATACACCTATTTCCAGCTCCATCACCTTCACTGACAGGTGTCAGGAGATGTCGCTTCCAGACTTTTTATATATATTTTTACTGAATTTAGAAGAAAAATCCTGAATTCCAGACAGGTCGCCTTCTCTTCATCTCCCCCCCCTTTCTGACCCATCGATGAAACGCAACAAATTTTTCCCCTTTAAATGAAAGAAAAATCCCCTTTAATCTGAAGACTTTTCTGTTTCGCTAAATGAAATCTCCGAAGCCCAGCAGCGTTTTTGGTGCTTATATGTAAATGTCAGTGGGGATTTGAGATTAAAAGCTGCATTTTCCGACAAGTCAATGAAGATCTCCAAAGGATAAAGAACTTTTCAGATAGAAATTCCTCCAGCGCTGCGGCGAGACACTAACTCAACGCCCGATGGCTCCTGCGGAAATGTGTCTACCGGCCCCGGCTATCACTTTATCGAAACGTTTTAATTAACCCTTTGCCTACAGAGCGGAATCGGAATAACTGCAAATAAAAAAGACCTTTTTGGCGTTCATTAAAATCTATCCCCGAGGTGGACAGGGGGCTAAGGAAGCTGCGGCGGTAGGGGTATAGTAAGATCTTTGGTTTTATGTATCAGTCGTCGCTTCGGGAAGCCGAGGGGGAGGCTCGCAGCTCATCTTTATTTTCACATCATTTAAAGTTCCAGAGTAATTACAGGGATCTTATACAGATGGATGGAGCAGCATTATCACGTCACACCCCTGGCGGTGAAAAGCATGCTACAGCCACCACCGACTTATAGTCTTGCTAAAGATTTAAAGGGAAACAGACTTCAATAGCAGAATTTGTAAGCAAATAGGATTGAATATCGTCATTTAGGTGGGTCTTTTATAGAAAGTGTGACTTGTACACCACGTGAGGTCCATTACAGGGATAATAAACTCAGTGAATGTCACAGCACAGGATCATACCACACGTGAATGTCACCAGTACAGGGATAATACACACAGTGGCATTGTTCACAGTACAGGGATAATACACACAGTGATGTCACAGTACAGAGATAATACACACAGTGATGTCACAGTACAGGGATAATACACAGTGATGTCACAGTACAGGGATATTATACACAGTGATGTCACAGTACAGAGATATTATACACAGTGATGTCATAATACACACAAATGGTCATCATCACGAAGTGAAATCACAAAACAGGAGGGTTTCACTCCACAAACGGACATAGCTGCCACATCCTAAAAATATTATAACACAGAATGCCCTCATCTGAAAACATGCTTTGCAGGTCCTATAAATCTCTGCTATGAAACCAGAGACAAAATAAAGTATAATTGGTCATTAAACCCCATTCTGTATATGTTCCATCATAAAACAATAAAAGAATATAAAAGGGATTTTATTCTCTCATATGCCTTTGTAGTGGATGTAACTTTTACTAATGAATCCTTTAATTTGTTTAGTGTTACCATCAAGGGTAATTAGTGGTAGATAATGCTGAGGCATCATGGGATTGGTAGCAGACAGCACAGTGGTAGATAATGCTGAGGCATCATGGGATTGGTAGCAGACAGCACAGTGGTAGATAATGCTGGGGCATCATGGGATTGGTAGCAGACATCACAGAGGTAGATAATGCTGCGGCATCATGGGATTGGTAGCAGACAGCACAGAGGTAGATAGCTGCGGCATCATGTAATTGGTAGCAGACAACACAGAGATAATGCTGAGGCATCATGGGATTGGTAGCAGACAGCCCAGGGATAGAGAAGTCATGATGAAAAAGAGTATCTCTCACACTCTCTCTTTTTGAAAGCTTGTAGCTCACAACTTTTGAGGGACTTGCGTTTCTATTTCCACTTCCCCCAAAATTTGTTGTGCTGTGGGTGGAGCTGTGTAGTGGCAGTGTGGCCCCTGACATTAGCAGGAAGCGCCAGTCTTGATAGATTTGGCCTATAATAAGTCTAGTTGTACAGGATGATGCAAAGTACATAGGGGCATCTTGTAATCTTGTATCTTCCATGCAGCATAACACTGTAGGTGCGATCCTCTGACCAAAGAGCATTGGCTGCTTGTACATGAAACATAGACTAAGCTGTGGCCACAATTCACTGCAGCTCTTTATATTATTTCTATCTCCTTCTGTTGTCTAGGGTTCACAATGGAATTGAAGGCAGAAAATTCAGACCTTTACGAGCCTGAACCAGAAGCACAGAAGCCAGAAGAGGCCAACACGTCCTCCTTCTATTCCACTCCAAACCCAGTTCTGGATAAATACATTCTGGAGAATGGGAAGGTAAAGGAGAAGGTTCATAGTGTTACAGGCTTAATGCTAGGAGGAGGAGGAAACAAGCTTCTAGTGTCATTCTAAAGACAACAATCTCCCCTTCCAGATTGCACTAGAATTGCGAATCTTTATTCTACAGAACTGGAGATAGAGGCAGGTAAAACAAAAAATAAGTAGGGACTTACCTTTTCCAACAATGGGGCATATTTACTTACCCGGTCCAGTCGCGATCCCGCGGCCCGTTGTCCGACGAGGATTCAGGTCTGCCGGGATTCACTAAGGTTGTGCGTCCGATATCCAGCAGGTGTCGCTTCTGCGCCGAGGTCCACCGGAGTTCACCTTCTTCTTCCCGGTGCATGCAAGTGGTAATCTTGCCACACAATTTTTTTTTTAAATTCCCTGGTTTGTCCGAATCCGTCGGGTTGTTCGATGCCGCGCCCCCCCATTTCTGTCCCATGCAACCGGGCGCCGATGCGCCACAATCCGATCGCTTGCGCCAAAACCCGGGGCAATTCAGTGCAAAACTGCGATACTGCGGTTTAAAACACTAACAAAAATAAGCTCCGGCACCAGCTCACCCTGAGCTGGTGCTCAGTAGTTCCCCCTTATACCTTCCACTTCAAGTGGTAGGTTTCCTTTAAAGGAAATCCCCCATCAAAATCCATCATGATAACTAGAGGAACATACTCGTAGATCCAGGAATTGTGACTGTGGTAATCTTCTTATATTTGTTATCCATGGTCTCCTTCCAGTGTCGGACTGGCCCACCAGAGCACCAGAGGATCCTCCGGTGGGCCCAGGCTTTAACCTGTTATTGAACCCGATAGATACAGCAGGAGATACCTAATTGGTACAGTCTATACCCTGGGAAATAATGAGGCGTGGGCCCACAGAATAATTTTGTCAGGTGGGCCCCAGGAAGCTAGGTCCGATACTGCCTCCTTCCTTCCAACATCAACTTTTACAATTATGCCAATGAGCCTCACAGGCTTTCAAAGGCTTTACAGACTGTTACAATGTCTCACCCTCCCCTTTCTCCCTCAGCATTTGGGGGATAGTATAAATAATAGAAGAATGTGGTCCCATATGCTTGTATTTAGGGGGGGGGGGGGGCTAGAATATCTCTTTAACTACTGCATTGTAGAATAAGTAATGTACTAGTGGTCATTGAGGGTTTTAATGGGCCATCTTACGTGACCTATGATAGAGAAAAAACTGGAATTTCCACTTTTATACTTAGTGGAGAGTTTACAGCCAATAAAAATTACTAAATCTAATTACAGAACTGGAGATTTCATTGGTTTTCTTTTTTAAAGAGGACTTTTCACCACCTCAAACATGTGGTGATGAATGTACTACTGCTACACAAATTCAGGGGCACTTAAAATTTTCATTCTAGACCCCGTGGATGCTGAGAGATCAGTCCCAGTATCTGACTATTAGAATCCTCTCCACTGTTAGAGAGGAGGAGGGTGAGCAGGGGAGGGGTGGTTATAAAAAGATAAGCCTAACACACACACTCTCATCTCTTGCTGCACAACCTATCTGGCATTGTCTGCTGCTGATTGGATAGTATCAGAGTAGATTATAATAACGCACGCCCCCTCATCCATTGCTCCAGCTCCTCCTCTCTTACAGTGGAGAGGAATACAATAACCAGATATTGGGACTTGTATCTCAGGGACCGTGACAATTCAAAGTGCCCATGAATATGTGTAGCAGTGCCTATATTATGTTTAAAGTGATGAAAGGTCCCCTTTAAATATATTGAATTTGTATTTGTCCTGTGACCGGATATGACCCCTGCCCTCTACTACAGGTCCATTTAGGTAGCGGCGTATGGGTGAACGAGGAGAAATGGCACCAGCTGCAGGCAACACAAGGAGACTCCAAGTACACAAAGAACCTGGCTGTCATGATCTGGGGCACAGATGTCCTGAAAAACCGCAGCGTCACCGGCGTGGCTACAAAGAAGAAGAAGGATGCAAGTCCCAAACCTCCGCTGTCGCCTCACAAGCTGAGCGTTATCAGAGGTAGACTATCTCACCACGTGTCACTCCTTGCTGCATCCTCCACTCTACCCGTTAATTGTTCAGGATTCTTCAGGTCCAGAAAAAAGAGAAGTGTAAGACGTTCAAAGCCCCGCACCTCTCCGGTGACATCTGTCACCGCCAGAGCAGCCCCCGGTGCTCCACGCTCCACGGGAAGAAGCTAAATTGAAGTTGGTAACATTAAAAGAATTCCGTCTCAGTGATGGGAACAATGATGCCTCTCACTGTTCTCTCCTCAGTTTAGTTCCTTCCAGCACTGATCTTTACACAGCGCTCGCTTCTCTCTGATGAGTGTCACCAAGGAGACGGGCTCAAGGGGGGGATTCCTGCAGACTACACAGGTTCTTTCTCTGCCGTCTTAATAGTAGTCTGCTAAAGGAGAAGATGGGGCCAGGTAGACAGAAGCAGTAAGCTGGAGAATATAATACAAATTGCAATGGATATTGATGCATTCGCAGACTGTGTCCTAATGACACAAAATGTACACAAAATGGAGCAAACAAGTCCAATCAGAGGAGATTAGTCCAGGTTTTCCAACATTAAAGAGATTGCACCAAGTTATCAAGCTGATCAATGATGGCCGACTGCTGGGGCACCCACCTATTCACAAAAACAGTAGCCCCAGCAATCAGGGGTTACCTTCTCGCTAATGGGTGGAGTGGCAGATTGAGGATGTGTCCTGGCGCTCGATTTATTATTTTCGGAAATTGACGACCACAGCACTTTAACGCCTACATAGACTAGACAATATGGGATTATTTATCACTAGTCGGCTCCTTGGGACAGCTCTATGTCTATTTTTGTAGCTCTGCTGCCCATCTGCGGCCCCTATTAAATGTTCTTACGGTCTATTTTCTGTCTGGGATTTTTTTTTTCAAAAAGTCCCAAGAAAGTCTCAAAATGCATAAACAGTCCCAACGTATAAACCAGCAGGGGACTAGATTGGGACTTTTAATGAGACTTTTTGCAAAAGTTTCAAGTCATGACTCATGGCTTTGCACATTGTTGTACTAGCAGTAGTTTACACAAGATTAATGAAGAGCTGGAAATAGTCCTGTTAGACTTTTTAGCAGTGAAAAACCTCAAAAACCCTCAATGCGACCACTTTGAGACTATTTTACACCCAACAAAGCCCAGGAAAACCAATGATAAATAACCCCCATTGATTGAGAGCGCCAAAGCACTGCGCTCTGCAATTTCCCATTCTCGTTATCGGTCCTAGCTGTCGTACCTTCACCAATCATCTAGTTATTCCTTATCCTGTGGATAGAGAATCACATGCTAACTTGGTACAACCCCTTTAAAGCTTGACTAAACAATTTAGCCAAATCTCATACATCAATTTCGCTGTTGATAATATTAAACTTTGTGATATACTTTGTAAAAAAAATGTTTTTCTCCTGCTTTTTTTCCCTGTTTCCTTCCTGTTTAGCAGTGTGTTCAAATATGCTTTCTCTGTGTACTCACTCACACTGACAGCTGATAGATAAGGAGAAGCTGCTAAAGTAATAATGACTTAACCCCTTACAGACAGTGACTGCAAAGTCTAATATTCTAAAAGTATACAAATCTTTATTCATCAACACTAAAGCTATTAATACCATAAAAGTATACATCTACAACCACATATACAAACAAAGTGGTGGCGGTCAGTCCTACACATTATACTCATATAGATATAGTAAAAATATTTGCACAGACCTTCCCAGAACAAGTCATATACAAGCACCACGGCGTTGCATAATGCTCATGAGCTCGGGGGACTTCAAAGACCACCACCACAGCACCCGGATGTATGTTTCGCTGTTGTGTCCTCACTTTTGTGGTATAGCTGGCCTTAATTTTGATAAAGTTTTGTATAATTATATCTGGTAATTTAATTTGTGTTTGATATACTAGTATACTGTGGTTAGTATATGTATTGCTGTGTAGTATAGGGATTTGTACTATATGGTTATAGGGATCTGGTTCTAGGTATTAATAATATCCTAAATGACCTGAAAAACTCACCTGGTAAGGAGTTGAACTTCAGAATCCTCTCCTGATGTATCTGCTGTGTCTGGACTTGAAATTGCACTGCTCCCTGCAGGAGAAGAAAGGGGCTAAAAATGAAACAAAACAAAACAAAATTTAGTTTTCTATTTTCTTGTCATCTGTTCCTTTGTTGTGTCTCTTCTGCAGAGTGTGTGT
Organism: Engystomops pustulosus; assembly: GCA_019512145.1. Classification (NCBI taxonomy): domain Eukaryota; kingdom Metazoa; phylum Chordata; class Amphibia; order Anura; family Leptodactylidae; genus Engystomops; species Engystomops pustulosus. The sequence goes on from CM033649.1 coordinate 7,837,994, forward strand.
ACGACCGGATAGCACAAGAGACGATGGACGAGAACGAGATTGCACAGAGGCTCTCCAAAGTCAACAAGTACATCTGTGAGAAGATCATGGACATCAACAAGTCTTGCAAAAACGAGGAGAGGAAAGAGGCAAAATTCAGTCTCCAATAAAACTGTTACATTTTGTAAGTTTGGGGGGTGATTGTCTTCTATTGGTTTTTATCGCTTTTTTCTGTTTTGCCGCGAGAACCAAAATATGCTCTCGGTATGTCCTCGGTGTGACCATCAGTATGGTTACTGCACTGTACTACAGTGCAATTCTTACCGCCTGGGAATTGCAAGAGAAAAAGACGAATTTGCGGTCAACTACGTGGTCAGAATTGCCGCATCGGATATTCGGTCGCTCAGTTTTTGTATGTCGAATCGGTTCGGTTTCCCACTTTTCACCGCTTGCCAAAATCTGGCAATTTTAAAGAGACTGTCAAAAAACTCCTTCCTTCAATAACCTAAAAGTATTTAACTTTAACTGTTAATGGTTTGTCTGGATTTGATAATTTCTTCATTTTATCTGTTTCTAGAAAAACTGAACGATGAGATACGAGGCTGCTCTTATTGCTTTCATTCAACTTTTTGATTCCAGAATGTTTAGGGGCATAGTGTGGTTGGGTGGTGAGACATCATCTACAACAGTGTAGTATAATTGGACAAAGGGAGAGAAGAGAAATGTGCCGGAATTCTTGCATTTCTAGAAAAGCTGAATGATGAGGTATGAGGCTGCTCTTATTGCTTTCATTCAACTTTTTGATTCCAGAATGTTTAGGGGCTTATTGTGGTCGAGTAGTGAGACATCATCTACAACAGTATAGTATAATTGGATAATGAGGGAAAAGAGAAATGTGCCATAATTTTGGCTAAATTTGGGCCAAAAACTGTCAAACGTGTTTGCTCCATGAATTGTATTTGAAAATGGGTGTGGCTTGTTGGGAAAGGGGTGTGATATCGATTAGGTGGTTGTGGTCTCCGAAAGTGTGCAAAATTTTTAGCGTAACTATCTGCAGGTGTGAGGTTGACATTCTAGTTAAAAATAAATCCATTATCCAGTATCAGAAGAGGTTTGACTACATGTACCCAAACTTTTTATGTCCGCAAATTTTTCAACCTCTGGACAACCCCTTTAATGAAAAGGCCTCATTTAGTGTGTATGTTGTTCTGATGCACTTTTTTTAATACTTTTCTTTTTATTTTGCTGTTTTTATTGTTATTTTTTTTTTCTTTTATACCATGAAGCTTTGTCACTTCCGTGCCATTTATGTGTTTCAGTCCTATACAGCGGTTTTGCACATATATTATTATATTGCACATGTATTATTATATTGCACATTGCCATCAGTTTTCTTACCATGTACTTGAATTTATTTATTTATTATTTCAATGCGTTAACGGGAAGAAAAAGTGACTTTGCTACTCATGACGACCAATCACAGTTCACCTGCAGTCTGGTTGTCATGATTGTCGCCTGGCCAGTCATAGCCATGACTAGTTGCTAGGGACGTCAATTCGGGCACCAGGTCACGCGTTGTCCTGGTCACACGCCCGACCATCGGGTCCTCTCATTTCTCTATGTTTTTCAGATAAACTTCATTTTTAAAATAAGTCATTTTCTGGATTTCCTTTAAGGAAATTGTAAATAAAGTCAAGAGAACAAAGATGAATAACTTTATTTTAACCCTTTTCGGAAGCCTGTTGACAATCTTCTTCTGTCCATCGTTCCTATAATTTAGTTCTTAGAGGACGAAATGTCCTGCACCTTGGTCACCAGTGACCAGACTTGGACTGTACCAAGGGGTTGATACGTTCATGTGTTTGGATTTTATATGATATTTAAAGGAATGGTCTTCTGACCCAAGAGGTCCTACAGGCCATATATGTAGGACAAATGTAATGGGGGAAGTTATGGTGCCCATAATCATGTCCGGCCATGCTTCCTTAGAAGACGACTCATCTACTGGGCACAAAAACCTTCTCTGGATGTTTTTGCTCCACAATTTTACTTTGTACGAAGCTGAAATCTGTGAAATGTGTCTTTTCGTCATAGAACGATGTATGGAATATAAGTGTGTGTTATTATTTGCACTATTGTAATTATTAAATGCATTGAGATTTGTACACAAAAATTTGCCGCTTAAGTTGACCTGTTACTCATTCACATTGGAGGCGGCCATTTTGGGAACTTAAGGCAATGCAGAACTTCTCTAATTTCTTTTTTTTTTAATGAAAATAAAATTCCTGCAACAACCAGACAGAGAGAGTTGTGGAGCTCAGACTAATTCCCCTTACTTTGCTCCTCACTAGTTGAGGCTTTTGTAGTGATGATCGGAGCGTAACTTCTAATGTTTGGCTCCATGCCGGACATTTCGAGTTCCGGGTTCGGGCTCACCCCCCACCTGTAACACACGAGAACGGTACTGACACTGATCGTAGGCGTTAGCTCTTTAAATGATGGTGGATTTACACTAGGATAGTCGCTCCCCGATGATATCACAGGGCACTTAAATAATAGCCAGTACTGGCCGTGGGTAGAGATGAGCAGACCCAAAGTTTCTGTTCAGGTGCGATCCGAACATATTGGGGGTCATTTACTAAGGGCCCGATTCGCGTTTTCCCGACGTGTTACCCGAATATTTCCGATTTGCGCCGATTTTCCCTGTATTGCCCCGGGATTTTGGGCCACACTTTCGGATTGTGCCGCATCGGCGCTGGCATGCACGCGACGGAAATGGGGGGGCGTGGCCGAACGAAAAACTGACGGATTCGGAAAAACCGCCGCATTTAAAAAAAAATGAAGACTATGAACTCCGGGGCACCTCGGCGGACTTCGCCGCAGCAGCGACACCTGGTGGACATCGGGCGCAGGACCTTCATGAATCGCCGGAAGACCCGAACGCTCGTCGGAGAAGCCGCCGCTGGAACGCGAATGGACCAGGTAAGTAAATGCGCCCCATTGTTGGATTGGCTGCCGAACAGCCAATCTGGCAAATGGACTTTCCTAGCTAATAGCCATGGCTGGGATTAGCCAAGGTGACACTCCTGGTCAAACATAGCCATGGCTAGTTGCTAAGGGTGTTAATTTGCCGGGTTGGTTGTTCGGGTTCGACTGAATTTGAACAGGTCTTCTCATCCATTGCCTTGAGAAATCCTTTGAAGAAAATTGTATAGGCCATTAGACTTGGCTTTAGGTCCTGGCTCATTAGAAGTTGATTTTAGAAGGCAGGAGGCCATGGATGACAAATATAAGACGTTTCCCACAGTCACAGTGCCTGGATCTATGAGTAATGTCCCTGGTTTATCATGATGGATTAAGCCTTGATGTTTGATCTATAGTTGACCCTCACATCCTTTCTGCAAAATTTTGTTGGAAAGTGAGGTACGCCTTAGGAGTTTAAAGAACATATCCCTTAGAAAAAAAATCTGATTTATATTATAGACAGTTCAGATCTCACCGATTTATAAATCAAAAGGTCTTCGTGCTCTAAGGAGCTCATTAACCTTTAACCTTTCAATGTAATGTAGCATGGCAGTCCACCTCAGAAGACTATTTACGGTGTATTATTCTTTAGTTGCCAGTTATGTCTGTACCCCTGGTCCATGGATCGGTCCCTTGTAACCGTCCTTCATTTGCACAGTTCACAACATGGCCGCCCCCATTGAGTGCAGGCTGCAGGTCCGCTATAAGGCGAAGCTCTGACAGTGTTTTCCGCTTGTCGTGGTTTGCAGCACTTTGTTTCTATTTTAGAGAAAAAAATGAACTGTATTTTTTACTGCCGAAACTTTCCGATGGTTATTATTAAATACTATAAAATGATCCTCGTCCTCCTGTATTTTGTTTAGAAATGGGCGACATAAAAATGCTGAGAACTGTACTTTTTGGCTTTTTTTATTGCAAGTGAGGACGAGAAGATGCTTTTTATCACCTCTTCAGGGTCACAGTAAATAGTAAAAGTGTAATTTTGGTGGTAACCGACTGGTGAAAGATGCGGTACTTGGATCTAATAGGTTGTTTGATGTGTGCGGCGGTGACACTGAGTCTCTGGGCACAGTTTGGCTTTTGTCAGGATTAATGTATGGATTAAATTACAGAGATTTACAAAATAGCCTCTAGCTCTTACTGTGTGAAGCTAGGGTATATTACGTAGATAGAATCGTTTATGCATACAGTGATAGCCACACAATGGGAAATGCTCAAAAGCAGGTTAAAAATTGGATTATGTGGTGAACACTATACACCCTACGCCTTTGACTAGCCTTGGTGATAATCTGTCTCGTTTTGAGAAATATCCGCCATCATCCACCAACAAGCCAACAGCTAGAGCCACCACTCAAGACCAAAGTATAGGCAACTACCCTGCGCCTTTGACAACCCTAAGCGATAATCTGTCTCGTTTTGAGAAATCTCCACCATCATCCAACAGCTAGAGCCACCACTCAAGACCAAAGTGTAGGTGACCACCCTGCGACTTTGACTAGCCTTAGTGATAATCTGTCTTGTTTTGAGCACTCTCCACCATCATCCACCAACAAGTCAACAGCTAGAGCCACCACTCAAGACCAAAGTGTAGGTGACCACCCTGCGACTTTGACTAGCCTTAGTGATAATCTGTCTCGTTTTGAGAAATATCCACCATCATCCAGCTACAAGCCAACATCAAGAGCCACCACTCAAGACCAAAGTGTAGGTGACCACCCTGCACCTTTGACACTGCCCTAGTGATAATCTTTCTCGTTTTGAGCACTCTACACCATCATCCACCAACAAGTCAACAGCTAGAGCCAGCACTCAAGACCAAAGTGTAGACAACCAAACTGCGTCTTTCACTAGACTTAGTGATAATCTATCTCGTTTTGAGAAATCTCCACCATCTTCCAACTACAGGCCAACATCTAGAGCCAGCACTCAAGGCCAAAGTGTAGGTGACCACCCTGCGCCTTTGACTAGCCTAATTGATAATCTGTCTCATGTTGAGAAATCTCTACCATCATCCAACAAAGAGCCAACAGCTAGAGCCACCATTCAAGACCAAAATGTAGGCAACCACCCTGCGCCCTTGACTAGCCTAAATGAAAATTTGTCTCGTTTTGAGCAATCTCCACCATCATCCACCAACAAACCAATAGCTAGAGCCACCACTCAAGACCAAAGTGTAGTAGATTTCTCTGTCCAACAAACATTTGGCTATTGGTTATACAACAAACATGATGGGCAACATAGGCATTAATAAAAGTGCTCTTCTTTCCACCACTCTAGAGGTGGTAGAACTTTCGAGGGGTCAAAACGTTAAAGAGGTTTAAAGGAGTTAAAGCAAAAAGTTTACAGACAAGTGTGATGTTCTTTGCCAGGATCTTGATATGGTTGACCTACCCAAAGATCCCCACTATCAGCTGATTCTAGTAGTGGAACAACAGTAAAGAAGTTCTTTCTGTAGTTGTTGAAGTTGAGCTCCTGTTCACTTGGATTGAAACGGAGATGCAGTTCCCTTGGTTGGCCCCTAATGTTGGAAACAGAGCTGGACTTTCATCTCGGTTCTGTGTTGTTATTCCATCTTTGTAGACTGGCAGGATGATCTGATCAGATTGTCCACCCACCAGATGAACATTGATGATCTATCCAATAAAACTTTTTAATCAAAAGAACTTCTTTTCACATTAGAAATACATAGGGGGGGGGGGTCCCTTATGTGGACTGTGATCACGTTCTGTTGGCTTTTGCTGTGGTAGATATCTTGCGTCTTTGTAATCTGTGATTTGGCCATTTTTTCCAAAAATGCAAAAAAAGTTGCAGGAACATTTACAAAAACGTTGCATTTAATTTTGAAAAAAATCTGAAAAAAATTTGATGATGGACTTTTTTACCGCCGTGAATATAGGATAAAGAAACTGCGTTACCTGGAAAAGATTTCCACCCGTCAGTGTTTTTCTTTCCGCTATAATTTGGTGGGTAAACATTGTATGGATCTTCAATAATCTCCAATTCCTCTTTAAACTTTAAAGAACAATAATCCGCGGCTCGTGTTTAAAGTTTAAACGAGACTGAATGATTGAGCGCTCTACCGAGGGAGACCACGCGTGTAAGACGGCCCGCGCGGGAAAAACCTCCATATTACATTGTAAAGCATAAACCGTAACATATTCATGGAGATGCAGCAAGAATCATGATCTTGTTTTACTCAAAATATTAACATATAAATATGCAATGTTACCATTGGACTTTAAGATTCATACTTTAAAAAAAATTCTATGAACTCTTAAAGGGGATTTTATTTTATGTGTGATTTGATATTTTCTTTGTACAGTGACCATTGCTGGAGCTTCTATAGTGTCTTGATTGTAGAGCTGCTGCTTAGAGCTCAGAAGATCTCAGGCAGTGGGCGGAGAAATGGGCGCCCTCCTGCAACTTTTCCTTGTAACCTGTTGATGTTGCTGGTAGGATGCATTTTTACTACACAGTCCTTGAGTGTCTGCTCTTCATTGCTTGACCTCTTTCCCCAATGTAAGGGTAATAGGTGCTTCAGGAAGACAATTGGATCTGGAAGTGCTAAATCCTTATAATAAATTGTGACCATTAGCCAAATTTGTGTGTGTGGTCATTGTAGTGTTCAGTGGGTTGTGTTCCCACCACATCAATTCTGGGCTACTTCCAAGGCCACTGTCAAAGAGCCCCCGTGTCACTGTACAAGGGGTATTTTTAGCTCTCAAAGTAGTCCCAGTGTGGGTGACAGTTGATCTTGGTAGGTAAAAAGATGTCAAAGAGAACCTGTCAGAACCTGGGACACTTAACGAACTGCAGGTCCTTGTGCACCTCCGGTTTAGTGTCCCAAATTACCTTATTATATTTCTGTCCATGGCCACAATACTTACCTTGCGAGAAGTCTGATAAGGCACATTAGAGCCATCTCTGTTGCTCTCAGCTTCTTCGTGTTGATCTAGTGAAGCCCGCATAGTACACCCTGGCTTCATTGAATATGCACCATTTCTACGGCGCATGTGCAGTGAAACCAAGGTGTACTATATTGGCTTCTTTGAACCACTGTGCAGGCGCCAAAAGCTCTGACCTGAGCTGAGCATATCATTTTTTTTTTTGTTTTTTGTTACGGACAATTAGTAGGTCTGGAAACTTTATGTAAACCCAAAGTCGGGCATATAGGCAGGCGACAGAGAAACTCCAGTGTAAATAAACTTTCAACCCGAATTGTATTAACCAATAGTACAGGTTATAACAGAAAATTATGTAATAAACGTAATTAAATCAATAAAAAAAGAAATATTTTGTCAGGACTTTTTCTTTTTCTACTTTCTTCCTGCTTTTAGCAGTGTGTCTGCTACTGACTTGGCTTATTACAGGTAGTGAGTGGATAGTATCCTTACAGAACCATGAGCTTGAATTACTCTCTGTAAGAAGTTAATATTTAGCCTCCTCTCCTTATCTATCTACCGTGTACAGACTTTAGAAGGTTAATTTCAATTACACTGCTCGCTGCAAGAAAAGAAAGGAGCAAAATGTGGGAACATTTTTTCTTAAGCTTTTCAAGAACTTTTCAGTTTTTGATTTCACTTCCCACAATCCAAATGGAAAAAAAGAAGTAGCCCCATTTTCTATTGGTCTTTAGAAGAACAGTAGTTTGGGATGATAATTTTTTATGTTTTGTTTGATCAAACATTGGGGCCCATTTACTTACCTGTCCTGCAGGATCCCCGAAAGTGCATTGTCTGACCGGAATGCACATCTGCCGCTATTCTATAAGATCGTTCGCCCGTTTTCCCCGATCAGGTCCGTCAGAGTTCACCTTCTTCTTCCTGGTGCATGTAAGTGCTTGATCTTGCAACACAAATGTAAAGTCAAATCCCGCGGTTTGTCCGAATCAGTCGGATCGTCCGACGGCACGACCCCCGATTTGTGTCACATGAAAACCTGATGAAAATGCACGATGCGGGACCCTTCGTAAATAAGCCTCATTGTGTCATCGAGGGTACCCAACATGTTTATGATTTTGTCGGTTTATTTATGTGTGTTCTAGGGGTAGGGGGTGATTTGAATTTTTACTTTTTACACTGTTTTGCACCTCAGCAGCAAGTGACTGCTTTATAATACAGCAGTCACCTGCCCTGTATCAGCCTGTAAGCCCTCCCTACACAGGCTTGACCTAATGGAGATGTACATGTACTATGTGCAGTCACCAAGAGACTATTAAAGAATAATTTTACTATTATCTCCTACACTTTTACTTTGAAGCTTTGAATCTTCAAGAAAACTTTGTGACAACTCCAGCAGGAGTTATAATTGAGGTCACACAGGAAATACTCTTGAAGAGAAACTAAGAATTTTTAAGCACTTGCTGTGTAGGAGAACTGTAGAACCCCTATATACCAGTTATCACTTTGGGGTAAACGCCCTTTGTCCATTCTTTTGTTTCGGAAGGTGCTTACCCTTTGCCTCGTAATATTTAGGATAATTAATTATCCCAAGGTATATCATGAAGTTTTGAAAGAAAGTTCTCCGTAATAATTGAAGCATTCACCCTGAGTTGTTTAAGGCCCTCTTGACATTCATTGGTATAGTGAAGACCGAGGAATCATTACTCTACAAAAATAGCTTCCCTAATGAGTGTTGGGTTTTCTGACTGCATACATTTAATGAGACAATGGAGACTTAATGGATTTCTCTGAGACGTGATAACCTGCACCAACCTTGTGTACAATATGGTCAGCCCGGCTTCTCAGTCCATTACCTGCAATGAAAGTGAAATAAAGTTTTGCTCTACTTTCAGAGGTGCTTTTCATGGGAGTAAATTGACCGTCATTGGACTGTGATTTGCTCGTCCGGACATAGTTTTATTTCTAGAGAGAATTTTTAGATTTTTTTTTTAACTAATAATTTAGTTTGGCTTCTTAAAGGGATCTAATCGTAAAACTCTAATTCTATTTTGTGCTGAAATAAGTTCTCCGTTCTGGTGCCGTCTCCTGCAACTTCCATTCCAATGTTGTAAGATAATGGGGAACATTTACTTACAGGGTCACCGGAGTTCACAGAAAGTGCATTGCCCATCTCTAATGCTGAGTGCATTACTAAGATCGTGCGCCCGATATCCTGCATGTGTCGCTTCCTCGCTCAGGTCTGACAGAGTTCACCTTCTACTTCCCGGGGCATGTAAGTGCTTGGGCTTGCAATTTGAAAGTTAAATCCCACGCTCAGCTGGAATCACTCGGATCACCTGACAGCGCGTCCCCCAATTTGTGACGCATGGAAGCCAGTGCAGCTGCGTCAAAAAACGATCGTGTGCGACACAATCCCAGCGCACACACTTACTGTATTAAATACCTGTGTAAGCCGTTTTAGACCCCAAAACAGTGCACAGTCCGACAAAAGTGTGCGTCCGACCCTTAGTAAATGAGCCCCAATATTCCCTTTCTGGCCAGATCAACAATGCAGCCAATCACTGGCCTCAGCACTTGCCTCCTAACTCTTAACATTGGCGTTAATGTGAATTTTGCAATTGTGAGTGTTATGGCCAAAAATAATATATGTCCGAGGGTCAGATTGGCCTCCCGAAAGGGCCATTAGAATACAGCTACATTTTCTGTAAGGCCTCATGCACTTGAGCATGTTCTGTGAGGTAGACACACAAGCTCAAGCTAACTCATGGTTCCATAGCCAATTATTAATTTTTTCCGACTTTTCAGGGATTTAGAAGGGCATTGTGTCGCACGTGATCGGATTTTGGCGTATCGGCGCCGGCTTACATGTGACAGAAATATGGGTGCGGGCCGTCGGACGATCCGACAAATCGCGGGATTTAACTTAACAATTGTGTCGCAATCCATGCACTTACATTCACCGGGAAGAAGACGGTGAACTCAGGCAGACCTGTTCAGGGAAGCAACACATTCAGCAATCTTGTTGAATTGCGGCACAGGGCATTGTCATCGGACAATGCACTTTCGGAATCTCCTCCGGACCGGGTAAGTAATTAACATGGGTCCATACGGCGGGACCTGCATCTTGACAATCGTGTGAATTTCAATGATAGAAATATCCCTGTAAATGATGCCCTTGTGGTGTTTTACAGCCGCCACTAGGGGGAGGTTTTCTGCATACAGGTTTTACATTGAACTCAATAATAAAAATGTATGCGGTAGATATCTAATCTTCCCCTAGTAGTAAGTAAAGGTTGAAAACTCCTCTGCGGTCAGTGATGTCATTTATTTTAATTGCCTGAATATATTATCTTGACCCCCAGGTGTTTATATACTGACTATAACCCACGATGCAGGATAACACTGAATGGCGGTTTTCTCCTTTGATTTGTAAAGATATATTTCATGGCGTTCTGTATTAGTAACGCGCTACGGGAGATGGTGGGAGGGAAACGGCGAGTAGGATGAACATAAATTGATACATTCCCATTTGTGCTTTGCAATATGAGAAATCTTTCTCTGTTATTGTCAGGCTCAACACCTGTCTAGCGGAGGGAGATCATCAAATCAAGTACTGAATGGAGATATAAAAAATCAATTTGACCCATCTACCCTGCACACTGTCTGTCTTCCCTTGCTATTCATTTTGTAGATGCAGAAGTGAAGCCCATAGAGCTCCTCTCTCTGCCATGTTCTTATAAAGCTGCCATGAGCAATGGACGGGCTAAGAAATTTGATGTGCACCAAACACGCAAGACCCCCACAGCAGCAGATTTAGAATGGAGCAAATGTATGATAGTGAGGACCCTAAGAGCAGGTTTATAATAGTGGGGACCCTAACAGCAGATGTGTGATACAGGAGACCCCCCACCCCCAGAGCAGGTGTATAATACTGGAGGCAACAGAGTCAGTCAAAATATTAAAACCAAATACTCACCTCTCCAGGCTCATCTTCTCCTTCCTGCTGCTCTGGCTTCTGAAACTGGATGTATGGGCCGACGATGGGACCAAAGGCAGTGCAGGGCCCAGAGGAGGAGAAGAGCCGAGCAGTCAGTACAGAATAGCTGACATGTCCTCACTACTTGGTTCCCCTCTCGCCCTGGGTGTTGTACTGCCTGGGTCCTAATGCTGGCACATACATGCTTCAGAAGCCAGAGCAGAGCAGGAGATATCGGGAGTGGATAGGACTTGTCTCACATGCTCACCTTCTGCACCAATGAGTGCTTCCATCATTGATGGCCGTGCTCATTAGTCTCTTTAGGATTGCCCCGCTGGGACAGGCATTTAGAAGGGGATTGTGTTATATGCGATTGGATGCGCCAGCTTTCATGTGTCAGAAATCGGGGTGGGCGTGCCGTCGGACGATCCAACTGATTCAGACAGAGCGCGGGATTTAACTTTCGATTTGTGTCGCAAAATCATGGACTTACATGCACCAGGAAGAAGAAGGTGAACTCCCGGGACCTGATCAGGGAAGCGACACTTGCAGGAAATCGGGTGCACAATCTTAGTGAATCGCGGCAGATGTATATTCCGGTCGGACACTTTTGGGGATTGCGCAGGACCTGGTAAGTAAATGTGCCCCATTGACTATCTTCTGATCTAGGGTTCATTCTCATAACTGACCCCTGCTCTCTATATTCAAATCAATGGAAGCATCGAAAATAGCCAAGCAACCTCAGCTATTTTCACCACTTCCATAGACTTGAATGGAAAGGGGATTGTAGGTAAAAGCCACATCTTTCAGTGGTGAGACCAGCATCTATCAGGAATTTACAGCATCTCCTGTGGATATGTCATGAATGTAAAAGAAGGGGCAACTCCTTTAAAGGAACAAAAAGGATTCCACAACTGCTTATAGTGCTATGTTGGGGCTTATTAAACCCATGAAATAATATTTTGCATTTGAAAAGTCAATGCAGCAATGCCTAAAAATGAAAGTTTTAAAATATCCAAATGATACTACCATTGCACCTTCCCTACTTGAGTCAGAACCCATTGTCCACCTATACATGAAACATTTTGAGATACTATTTCTTAAGTTCTCTCTGGAAAGTGGGTTGGCTGCTGGCAATTATGTTTTTATTCATAAAAGCAAGACCATTTTAGTGGCTTAGTAGGCTATCCTGGTAAGGACTTAATAACGCTTTGTACAGGGCAAAGCACACATTACTAAGCTTCTACGACACCTGGCCTCAGGTCTCAGCTTTTAGCATCTCCTATGTTCATAATTCTTATCATCCCATTTGATGAGCAGACCTATTTGGGTTCCAGTTTGGAGACCCTAGATTTGGCATAGATTGTGGGTGTTAACCATTGAAATGCTTTTTCCAGTGGCATTCAAATACTAGTAAAGCCACAGGCGCCATATAGAGTCCGGCACCACATGACTTTTCCATGTTCCCTAGGATTGTGGCTCCTCGAGATTTCATCGAGGAGCAACGATACTTGGGAAATAGTGGTCCCACACTTGCCATTGGCTTTTATAGACTTAACACTTGCGATGTGGACCAGAACCCATCATGGGTGTTATCAGTGTCCGAATATTGGTTAAATTCAGGTTAGGTCTTTGTTTGGGTCCACTCATCACTAGTTCCTAACATTAGCCTATGGGTTTTCTTTCTCGGGTAAGATGGGCTAATTTGTTGAGCAGTGTTGATAGCGTTATGCCAAAAAAAGATGTCTAAATACACTCTCTTTTTGGTGGGATGAAGTTGATCATCTAATGTGTATGTTGGTGATCCAACTCTCCACCAATTGCAGATGTCAGGGATAAGACAACTTTGATCATGTTGAATTTCAATATGTCTCTTCTGTATGTGTATGGGAGTCCTTGGGCAACCTATGTCTATGCATAAGCATCAGTGCAGCTGGTGGACTATGATGGAAGCCCGTCAGCTGATCAGCAGTACACGGGATCCAGAAGTGTAGTACTGTGGTTCCCTGGGCAAACCAGCTAAAATATTTATAGGGAACCATAATCTATCACCCACTAGGAAATAGATCCTAACTGGGATGTCTTCTGAGGAGAGGCCTAAACTGCCTGGAGGAACTTCTGGTAGAGCTAGTCCAATACTGGGATCTATCGTCTCTATCCCACAGCAGCTCACCTCAGAGAAATGGGTTGCTTGATTGTATTATAGAAATACATGATAGTCAATCAGCTGATTCTTACAGAGGAGCTATCCATTGTAGCCTACAGAGGCTACTGTAGACCTCTTTTTGAGTAAAACCACATGATTTCAGTAAAATGGAAAGTATGGGTAGAAGCCATCAGAGCAGAAGAAACAAGTACTCCCTGCACTCTCTCTCATCTCCTAAACACAAGGCCAAATCAGCTGGAAAACAGCAAAACATTTGGAGTCAACTCAAACTGAATTACCACCACTATTAATTCTTCACCCCATGTGCTAATCTCGATAGAGTTCTGCATTCTTTCCTTGGTTGACCAGATACTGATAGGTCACATGGAAAATCAGCAGAAATCTCCTATTGATTTCCCCAGTGATGCATTTCATTGGAGTTGTTTTTAATGTGTACACTACCCTACCTTTCGGTAATTGGTGTTTTCTTATACATCGGGGTCATGTACTCGGCCAGTGACTCGATCAATATTTACGTTGACCCATGGAAAGAGTGTCAACTGAATCTCCAGCGCATTGGGGATGTGTGCATGAAGGCACTGGAAAAATCCGCGGGAATGGAGATGGCGGTGGAATATGTTATGTTGCCAATATTCCAAGATTTGATAAATATCAGATGATACGGTAATTTTATGCTCAACTTGTAGGCACATATAGGCTGCATGTAGTCAGGAGTGGAACCAAATCGGCAGGGTCGGTTTTAGGTTTCAGTAGGCCGTGAACTCTCGTAGCGACATTAAACATTCAGGAACTAAACTACATGACCCAAACAGTTCCCTTGATGGTTATTTTAAATAACGACCCCTTCGCCCTCTATGTATTCCTTATGCAAATCCTTAAGTGGGCCCCCCCAGAAGCCCTGGACCCAGGCACTTGCCCAGGTATGCCCAGTGCTGGCGCCGGCCCTGCTAATGGGTCCCAAGAATTACTAATGGACCCGGACCTTTTGTATTCAGTTTCGGCCCTGAGTTACTAAGTCTTCTCTCCATCAGAAGTCAAGACATAATCACAAGACAGAAATTCCTTCTAAACACGGCTCCCAAGGACCCACAAACCGAAATCCCTGCATCAGGGTCACACGTATGTAGGTTAAGAGACCCCAGTGAATAGGAAGTTGCTTTTCTGGGGCCGTAGGCTGAACGTACAATAGAAGATGCTGCATCGAGTGGAGGCAGCGCTTCCCCAGATACTTCACATGTATTTAATTTAGCTGACTGCCTGCGCCAGAGTAAAGAAAAGAGGCGAGGAGGAGGCATTTAATAGTATCACATCCCAATGTCCTCCGCAGGTTTAATTAGAAAACGCTACTACTGCAGCGAGGAGAAGAATCACGTCGCTTCCTCCTTATTTCTTCTCCTCCACTTGGAATTGCCACAAGCTAATTGGGTCCATGGTAGCCGATTTCTCAGCTAATTAGGGTTAATTGGATTTGCCTGTGCCTGGGTTTTTGCAACATTACCTCAACTAACCGGGTCTATGGATCAGAAGACCCTTCTCGCTTCATGCACATGCTTAGTGGCTCCTCTCGACGCTCCAGCCTACACATTGCTTGTTTCCATGGCTGTTGGGATTGCACATCACTTTGCTGACTTTCACACAGTGTTTCTGGAAACTGCAAGCCCTCGGAGATTCTGCCGAAGAAATTCAATCTAAACGATATTTCAGGCAGGAAAACTTGTAGAATAGAGTGGGACAAATATGAGATGTTCTTCAAGGTGACCCTTGGTCCCACAAGGACGCCATATATAATATTGATTTGAGAACATTTCTATGAAGTGTCCATGCCATGAATCATTGGAAGAGGATATCCTAAATTATCTCATAATTTTCTCTTGCACATGGTCAGGATTTAATCAGGAATTTGCATTAAAGTATTATTAAAGGGAACCTGTCACCACATTTTTCATAAATACAGCTAGTCATAGGTCCTCATAGAGCATAGAGCATTTTACCTGGTATCCTGGGATGCCTATAACTAGTAGAGGGGGGCATGGCCTATTTGGACTGAATTCAGCAACTCATCCTCATCGCTTCTCAGCATTCAGCAGTAATGTCATGTCACCAGGGTGACATCATCTCAGGTCCTTTAGCCTCCTAACATTAGCAAACTTTACACAATGCATTTATCTGAGCACATGAAATCACAGCAGTTGACCCGGTTAGTTGAGGTAATGTTGCAAACGACCTGAGATGATGTCACCCTGGTCATATGGCATTAGGCCACGCCCCCAGACTCTCTCTAAATAACCCTGGATACCAGGTGAGTTTATAACTTTGATTTTATGGGGATCTGAAGGAAACAGAAGGGTATCAGATAGTAACTAGGGCTCTACGGCAATCTGTCACTATGTGTATTTGTGAAAAATGTGGTGACAGGTTCCCTTTAAACAATACCACAAGTTGAACCTTCACAAAGAAATGGAATAAAGGAAAGATCTGTTTGTGCCATTCATGGGTTTGGCTTACGAATAGTGATGCAAAATCCTGACCAAATGCCAACCAAATGCAGATACACTTATACTGCCAAAGGTACTAAATACTAACTGGGAAGAACCTACTTTAAAGGTGTTTTCCAGGCCAAAAATATTATTGAAATATCCACAGACAAGGTTTCAGTGTGTGTCCAACACCCATCAACCTTACAGTAGAACAGAGAATGGGACAGAGAGCAGATAGATCCATTCTCTGTGTAGTTTTCAGAGCAGAGGTAAAAGAGATAAGTTGCTGGGACTCTGTTCACCCACTGCTCGGAGAATGGAGCCATCCATCTGTTTCCTCATCCAATCCTGAACAAGTTTCCAAGTGTATGCCCTAAGTTACCAACAAAGAAGTAACACAATAAGAAATATGGGACAAGTTACTAGAGCCATTGAAGATCAGAGTCGCCGCAGAGACAAAGGCAGAGTCTAAATCAATGGCCTCCAACATTTTTGTCCTTGGGGCCTGTAGAGTTCATGTTAATTTTTTCTGTGCACCAGGTGGTGAGGGCTGCTCCTTACACCTCCCATTGTGCACACCCCTAGTATAGCTGTACTAGTACTGTAGGCAGCGCGATGTACAGCTGCTGCTCCAGGCTCATCCTTCTACTTTGGTTGGGACTAGTGATGAGCAGACCCTTTCAGTTTTGGATTCACAATGTTCATCTGAGCCTTGAATAAAAGTTTGGTTCTGGTACGAGAACTCGAACACCCACTTGTAACATCTACAATACTGATCTTGGTTGTTTGCCCTTTAAATGCCACCGGGATGCCATTTTCTTCAAGAAGCGACAATCCTAGGGAAAAGGCTGGCATGCTAGTGCCAATGACCTTGCCGGCGGGAGTTTTAAGGTTACCAGTGGGGGTTGAGCCTTGGGGTGAGCCCAGGTCCACCCTTCCATAGTTTTGGCATCATGATACCAGGCCTAGTATTGGGCAACAGCCAGTTGGTTGAAAAAAACTGCTCTAAATGACTCCTTAGTATGGGGCACTATGGACTGTATTGGAATAGATGGGTTACTCCAGTATGAATGAAACTTGATGGAGCTGACAACAACTTTTGGTGGAATTTTACAGTTAAAAGAAAAACCTATTTGCCTCCATATATTTTTAGTTTCATACATAAGAGGATCCATGGATCTCAATGGCAGCCGTACCAAAGCTCCACTACATAATACCATACGTGGAACCTTTCAGTCTCGCTGCTTTTCAAAAACGCTATCCTCCATGAGTGCTGTTCCCACCTTCATTACATCGCAATCTCATAACCAGATTCTAATAAAAACAGATAGTTTCCAATCAGAAATAAAATGGCCAAAACCAAGAAACCCAATTGTGAGCACTGAAGCGAAACAGCACAAGAATATTTTGGCCGCGTAATTCCGCCTCCCTTATTGCGCTATGCGGCCGTGTCATATGCAGTGTTTGGGGAACTTTGTTTATTAAAAATGTCATTTACTTCAAGAGAAGCAATAAAAAAACCCCGACACCATTCACCACAGAGCCGAGAAATTGTCTAATAGTGCTCCCAGCCAAATGAATGCAGATTTTCCAGATTGGCACAAAGATATTTAAATAAATTGCTGTGCCTCCAAGCAAAAGGGAAATGTGTGTGTTAAAATATTCGACATATAAAAGGATGTAAAAGAATCCGTGTTACTTATGTCATTTCATGGCTGATGAAGATAAGGGAAATTAGAATGGCATGTAATGACTGTAACAGCCGAACGTCTGAAGGCAAATTTCAATGAGAGATGTATAAATCAGGATTTTGTCAGCAGGAGGAGGGGTGGCCTAAGGTTTGAAGTCCATGATTTCACTTTCATAGAAGGATATATCATGTCCAAAGATGAGGGATAGGTGGAAGGGGTCTCCTAGCTTCATCCTATCCATCAAGGTGATACCTGGCTGGGGCCCATATCATGACCCGAGGCTTGTCCGTGCAGACGGTGTCAGATTGTGGTTCCATTGGCCAGCCAAAAGTACTATTTAAAGGTCCATCCTAAATGTATATGTAGCATGATGTCTGATAAGATGTAATTGGTTGTGAATAGTGTTTAGTGGAGTTCATTAGAAGTTCAGGGCCGGGTTTGGCTCTGCATCCCCAGCGTTAACATCCACGACATGTACTGGCACTGATCAAGGGCATTAACTCTTCAAATGCATATCGCAAAGTCGCCAGCAGCATTTAAATTACAGTGGCCCCGTAAAGCCAGCACTAGCATGATGTCATTGGGAGTGACAACAATCCCCAAAATGGCACCATGCAGTAGTGCCGGCATGTTAGTGCCTGCACATGCATGGCACCTCTAGTTAAAATGCCACTAGCAACTTTGCCAGCACTATTTAAGCCGGAAACACCCACAATCGGCGCCAGCACCCAGACTAAACTGATTTTTTGAAAATCTAATTTTAATGGGTCCACCCATGACTAGTTGTGAAACATTCCATAGGAAGTAGATGTAGAGTTAAATAGGTTTTCCAGGAATTCTGTAAAATCCTGTGGAGGTTGAGGCAAGTGTTTAAGTATAAGAAAGAGAGCCTATTTACCCTAGTATGGCTCCCGCTAAAAAGATTGTTCTGGTACCTTCATTTTTTTTATTCATGGACCAGGGGACAAAAGAGGAGGTGACGTCATGTGGTCAGAGGAAATTACGTTCTGTGGTCACAGGAAGTGACGTCCTGTAGTCAGAGGAAGTGACGTCTTGCAGTCAGAGGAAGTGACGTCTTGTAGTCAGAGGAAGTGACATCTTGTGGTCCAAAGGAAGTGAAGTCTGCAGTCATCAGTTCGGTCTCAGTATGACTAATAACATGACCAATGACCAGAGACTTGTCAAGAGGTTGATGTGGAATAGACATTGTCAGATTTTGGTTTGTTGGGCAACCAAAGGACTAAAGATCCATTCAAAATCTAAACATAACATTATGTTGGATAAGGTCTAGTACTTTTTGAATCATCCCACAAGAAGTAGAGATTTAAAGTTAAAAAGGTTTTCCAGGAATTCTGTAAAAACTTGTGGAGGATGTGGCAGCCCTTTAAAAACAAGAAAGCAAGCCTACTTACCCTAGAACAAGGCTTGCTATCCGTTATTTTGGCCCTGTGTCTTCTCGGACTAGAGGACAACAGAGGACGTGGTGTCCTGTGGTCAAAAAAGTGAGGTCATTTGCAGTCTCAGGTCTCCGGTTGGAGCAGATAGTCTGGCTCCACCCATCTGACAGTTGCAAAATAATGACATTGATTTTCCAGGAACAGTTGGTGCTACAAAGAGAATTCCAACTATGCCAATGTAAGTGGAGTGACACTTAATAAAGGATGCAAAGGGTTATAGACTATAGAGCTGGTAAAAGGTCCTCTTTAAGGGATTCACCTCAAAGTTGAGGTTTGTGGGGTTCTGAACAGAAATTCCAGTTTACATCCAATCTCCACCTCCCTTTTAGACCCTTCAGTCTGGTCAAATGTATGCTGCTTCAGCAGGTCTACATTTTCTGTACATGATGGTAACTCTTGTATCCTAGTGGACTTGACTATCTTTATATGTCAGGAACACCAAAAGATTGATCAAACGACAACAATCACCAAGTTCATATAACAAATTTATATTTTATTAGTAGCAAAATTTAATGACAAAAATTAGATACATAAAATATCAGTAATAAGTGGACCAAAAAATAAAAATAATTAAAAGTGACTGTGCAAAGTAGATAGCCAAACAAGGCATAGGAGTAGGTTATACAATCCAAGTTAAATGCATTTGGAGCACAAATAAAGCATGAGAGACATGGTGAACATAAACCAATGTGAAACCTTTAAACGGGTTGTAATTATACCATACCACTGAAGGGCACACGCCACAAACCCCGACACGTGTTTCGCCGCTTAGGCTTTTTCAAGGGGAGTGGGGGTACATTTTCTGTACATGATGGTAACTCTTGTATCCTAGTGGACTTGACTATCTTTATATGTCAGTCCACCTTCTCAGCAGATAAAAATGTCACTGCCCACCACCAAATGTAGCTGCTCAATACTGCCCATGGTTTTCGGCATGTAGGACACTATAAATGGCCAAGGAGGTCCACCTTGGGCTGGATTCTTCCTCTATGACAGTGGTGGAGAACCTATGGCACTGGTGCCAGAGATGGCACTCGGAGGCCTTTCTGTGGGCACACGGGCTGTCTCCCAGGCACAGAGTTTACCAGACATTGCATCTTTCTGAAGTCTTAGGCAGTGCAAATAGTGCCCTGCTATTTTAAAGTGACCCATCCTGTGCTGCTACCAGGTGTGGACAGGGTCAGATTCTGGTAGCAATAAGTTTGTTACTGCCTAAATTGCCGTGTTGGCACTTTGGGAAAAGCTAGTGATTTTTTGCATTCATTTTGGGCACTCGATCTCTAAAAGGTTCGCCATCACTGCTCTATGATGTTGTATAGCTAGATTACGATTACCAGGAGGAGGGCACTCAGTAAGGAACACTGGCAAAACCTGGCACCATAATAGAGAGGCCCAATTTGACCGTCATCCTTCTCTTTCCTTAGAGCCATTGTTGGTCCTCCATTTCTAGAAATTTTTTTCAATGTTCTCCCATTTGTATTCTTTTTAAGCCGAGCGTCTGATCAGTTTTCAACAGCAAATAAAATGTTTCCGAAATAATATTTTCTTACCTCTCACCTGCCATTGTAAAGGAGCCATTAATAATAATAAATATCTGTATATACAACACTCACCACATCCAGCAATATGGATCTGTAGCCATGTGTGCTCCCAGAATCCTCTCCAATCTAATATCCAACTCCCACTTGCTTCAGATCAATACAAAATAATTTTTCTTCAATTTTTCTGTTTTCTAGCATTAACCTTATTAATCTTTAAGCTTGGCAGTGTGTCAGCTTTAAACGTGTATGATTAAAGATCTGGAATGCATTTATCCAATAAGTACGGAGAGGGAGCGCGTTGCTTGGTTTTCTGCACAGCTCGGAGAATAAGGGCAGGGTAATAAATAGACCCTTTCACTCAGAAACCCGCGGGAAGCCGTGGGGAATGATGCGCTTCTATTTATATTGGTCACCGGTGTAATATATTACTGATTGACTATATTTGCTTCTGTCTAGAAGGAAGTGATGTGAGTCCGTGTCCTCTGCAGCGTGATAACCTTTTGCCAGTTTCAGTTTCTATGGTCACTGGTTGTGCGGCAGATGGCAGCTAAAAGAACCTTTTAAAGGGAACCAGTCACTTAGCCAATGTCCCACAAACCCCCTTTGTTCCTGGTTCTTTGCTTGTTTTTTAATTGTTATATGTTGCACCATTCTTCTAAAAATCATTTTTATTCTTCTTTCCGTAAGAGAAAGTCAAGGAGGTGGTGGAGCTCAATCCTGCCGACAACCTCACTCCCCCTCAACATGGGTGCTTAGCTACTCAGTGATGCCCCTCAATGGGGTGCATCTGTGAAGCCAGCCAACGCCAAAATTACAGGCTCTCCTCCCTCTTCCTCAACATGGGTGCTTAGCTTCCCAGTGGTGCCCCTCAATGAGGTCCATCTGTGAAGCTTGCCACGCCAAAATTACAGGCTCTCCTCCCTCTTCCTCAACATGGGTGCTTAGCTTCCCAGTGGTGCCCCTCAATGAGGTCCATCTGTGAAGCCGGCCAACGCCAAAATTACAGGCTCTCCTCCCTCTTTCTCAACCTAGGTCCTTAGCTTCCCAGTCGTGCCCCTCAATGAGGTCCATCTGTGAAGCCGGCCAACACCAAAATTACAGGCACTCCTCTCTCTTCCTCGGCATGGGTGCTTAGCTTCCCAGTGATGCCCCTCCATGGGGTGCATTTGTGAAGCTGGCCAACGCCAAAATTACAGGCTCTCCTCCTTCTTCCTCAACATGCGTGCTTAGCTTCCCAGTGGTGCCCCTCAATGAGGTCCATCTGTGAAGCCGGCCAACACCAAAATCACAAGCTCTCTTCACATGCACAATAATTCAGATGAAAGGTAGAGTGACATAAACCCCGAGGGGAGTTGCCAGGAAGTTAAACGACCTTGAGGAGGAAGGATTTACCAGGGCTTCTGTGCAAGGCTTATTGCTAGCATATGCGATCATTTTCCCCTTTCCCCCACCTCCATACCAGGGTGGCGTAGAGGGGCGTGAAGGGGGCACAGATGGGCAGGGAGGGGACTGGTGCTGGGCATTCCTGTCCCCACGCCTGCACACTCTCTGCAGCCGCCGAATATTCATTCGCTTTCATAAATGTTGTGCAGGCCTCCGCCATAGCCTCTTGATCCATCTGTGCTGGATGCTCCGTGGGGCTATAATACATCAGTGAACGAGCTCCGGTGTATGATAAATAACCCCTATTGACTTTATCTTAGGGAAGTTATAGAACAGTGATGGTGATGGTGAATCTTTTAGAGTCTGAGTGCCCAAACTACAACCAAAAAGCCACTTATTTATCACAAAGTGCTGACACAGCAATGTAATCAGCACCTTATTGCATCCTGCTTTGCTACAGCTTTAAATTGTATTGACATCTAAAGGACACCAATACTGTTGAAAGAAGAAGTCCAAATTCAGTCATTGCAATTTCCCTCCAGGACCTCTGAACAGGAGGAATCCCACATCAGCCAGGGTGACTCAGCCTCATCCCAAGGAGATGGCTATAAGTGTCACCTCTGGCACCCAAGGCATAAGTTCACCACCACTGGTATAGAGGGAAAATACAATTTATATACTAATAGCTGAAATCCCTACCAGGTCTAAACACGTTACGACCTGGTGGAGATTGCTATTAAATCTACTAAGAAACCTCTTAGCGGATCCTGGCGCCAAATAGGGGTTTTTATAGTACAACTGTAAAGTATAAAAACTTTTTGCTATCTCTTCACTAAGAAAAAATAAGCAATTCTCAAATTTACTATAATTGTCTATCTGCAGGTGTTTAGCTGCGAGCAGAGGTTTTACCTTGCCCCCTGGCTAATCTCCATTTTCCATGCTGTCTGGTAACCCTGAGAAACCATACAGAACAGCAGGAGATGACAGAAAGCTTGTTTACGAGGTGCCAAAGGACCTTTAGTGATGTCACGAGCATGTGACTCATCACATGCTTCAGATCGGCCAATTACAAACATGCTGTCCTGTTTTGGCTTCAGTGCCCTGAGCCGATGTCACAACCTGGAGGTGCCCACCCACATCAGGAATAGCTGAACCTCCAACCTCTCCATAGACTTTTCTGAAATCTCCATCAGGCTCTTGCTATATTGATTCCATATCTAAGAAGCTAGGGGGGGGGGTCACTGCAGGACGAGTACCAATCCAACTAACAGGGTAGTATCTTATGTCTTATATTCCAATATCTACCCTGTATAAGAAGCTAACACTGTATATTTAATGGCTTCATTGCCGAACCTTCAATCTACTTTGTAACAAGAGGCAGAAGTACTCCTCCTGAATGACGAATACGACTCAGTATTCAGGAATAGCACCTCCTGAACTAAAGCGGAATCCATTATGTCTTAAAACTAATTGTCTCACGTCAAGCAGCGGATCAGGGAAGGCTTTTACAAACCACCAAGGGGCATTTCAGCAATGCTCAGTATTCAGATTAAGTTCTGTAAACAGGTGTTTAATAGGACTGTACAACGCCGCCTGCAACCCCAGTGCATTGGATGATTTGTCACTTTCCCCCACTGCCCTTTGTAAATCTCATCTCCGGCGTTGTCGCTGAAATCGGCATGCTAATCTAATATTAACAGTGTTTGCTTCTCTAATCTCTCCTGGCATCACAATAAAATCAGGGAACGGAGTTGCAAAGATAATGAGTTGTTCTTCAAGAATACATGGCTGATCTTCAAGAGTGTGTGAGCTACAGGGGAGCGTCAAGCCAATGGACGATGATATAGTAACAAATTGTGGCGTTTAAGGCGCTCTCTCTACATGTTCCTTGGCTTTACCATAGTAGGAATCAGGAGAAAGGATTGGGCTTCCTAAGTCCCACCTTGGAACAAAAGATTGAGCATGTTAAAATTAAGGCATATCCCATGATATTATCTATCAGGGAATAGTTAGGATGCCGTAAAACACAAAGATAGCTATTAAGCCCAGGGTTGTCTCCAGGTTTCAGTAGGCCCCTGGGCGACAGAGCCTTAGTGGGCCCCTTTGCAGTGAACTCACATGGCGGCATTAAAAATCAGAAACTAAAACAGTCTCCTGTTCCCTAAAATAATCATAATAATAATAATAATAATAATAATAATTACTAATATCCTACCAAAGAGCCCCCACATGATTGTTTTATATACAGCCTCCTCGTGGTTATTTTATACACAGCTCCCATCACACCCTAAGAATGCATTATATACAGCCCCCCAACAACCCCATAGATTCCTTATATACAGCCTTATGTGGGCCCCCCAGCAGCTCTGGGCCCCATCACTTGCCTAGGTATTCACAGGGCTGGTGCCCGCCCTGATGTAGTGTCAACACAAGCGGCATTCGGTTGACGTTGCTCATATGTGTTTTGGAGTCCTTAGTAGTGATGAGCAGATCCAAACAGCAATGTTCAGGTCCATGCCAAACATTGTAGGTTCGGATCGCCAAACCCCAACTCAGACTTCAGCCAGAAGTTCTGGTTTAGCATTCGCCCAGAATACCTGATTGATGGGCTGGTAAACAAGGTTCTGTTGAATTTGCTGAACCTGAACTTGACTGGATTCTCTCTAGTTGTTATAGACATATGCCAACCAAGGTAGTCATCCTCCATGGGCTTTAGCTAGACCAACGTTTCTCAATCTTTGAAGGGTTTCACCAATGAGATGTGATCACAAGTTGCAAGCGCCAATCTACTTTTTTACAATGTAATTGACCTTTTTATCTGCCTTCAAGGACAAATTTGGAAATATATTAATTGTGGGCATGGACATCAACCTTTGATGATAAGGTCTAGGAATATGATGTGGAGGCTCAGTGAGGTCTTCTTCAAGACCAAGGTACTTGACTATACTGAACCAAGGTAGTCCACCTCTTGAAGAAGTCTAGCTTCTTGTCAAGTGATCACGTTGGCCCCACCTTCGCAATAGGACACTTTAGTCTTTAGCGTTGGGCCAGATCATAGTTTTTCTATTTTCATCCAACCTTCGGCTTTCTTTGTTGTAAGGTAAATATAGAACCTTAACAGAAATTAGATTTTGCGCTCAATGGTAGTTTGTTATTTAATCTTTGCTAGACAGAATATTCACAGTACATTTCCCAGTGAGCATGTGCATATGAAAATTGGGAGGAACCTAAACATTTGTTAAAACCTTAAAGGGGTTTGCCCATGAAAGAAAGTTCCCAAATTTTAATCCCCTATTGATGTTTACACAATAAAGATAATTTTTAACCCGTTACTTTGCAATGTTACTCAGTTTAATTGCTGCTTTAGCTCTTATCAGTGATGGTCAGTGTAAGATTCCACAGTGTGAGCAGAGAATCTCCAAGCAGACACTTCATGATCCCTTTGTGCTTTGAGATGCTGTGTGCTGACAATGTGCTTCGATTATCAGGGTACCAGGTTTATGTACATTTTTACATATGGGGGTCATTTACTAAGGGCCCGAATCGCGTTTTACCGGCGGGTTACGCAAATCTTTCCGCTTTGCAACGATTTTCCCTGTATTGCCCCGGGATTTTGGCGCACACGATCGGATTGTGGCGCAGCGGCGCCGGCATGCATGCGACGGAAATCGGGCCGAACGAAAACCCGATGGATTCGGAGAAACCGCCGCGTTTAAAAAAAAAAAGTGTTGCGGGTCTCTTGCGCTTACCTTCACCAGGTATAGGCTCGTGCATTCTGGCGGTCCTCGGCGGACTTCAGTGCAGCAGCGACACCTGGTGGACGTCGGAGGAACTGCCTTAGTGAATCACCGGAAGACCCGAATCCACCACAGAGAATGCGCCTCTGGATCGCGAATGGACCGGTTAAGTAAATGTGCCCCAATGACTCTCAACTCTGCTTACTCACCTATAACACAGACACAGTCAGCTCTGCTATATGCTTCCCTTTCCCTCCCCTGGATAAAGACCTTATCATGCCTGTAACTTGTACAGTAAGTCTCTGCACACTGCTGCTTTCTTGCAGGATGTGCCTGTGTCTGGGCTGTTCTAGTAATGCAGGGGGAGGGGTAGGAAGCAGAGAGCTCTGCAGTGTGCAGACAAGAGAAGCTATTCATGAGATGAATTTATTTATGGGCAGCCAAATTATAAACACCAGGACAGGTTGGAATTATATCTGTGAAATGCTGTATTTTTGTTAATAACAGTGAATTAGAGTGTCTTATTTTCTTGTCCTGAGCATATTTAAGAATCTTGTCTTGTTGGAAATACCCCTTTAAGCACTATATATGTCAGATGATTTGAGACTGCCCACAGCCTACTGTACCATATATATTGCACACCACAGGTTTTCATAAACTCAATGGAGGCTAATATAGTGCCCAAGCTGGTTGTAGTCAGGAGGGACATAACTTGATGAGGTTACACCTGGTCCAGTTGCATTTGGAGGCCCATGAGGTATCTTCTCCCCATACAAAGAGACCAATACTGTAGACCAAATATTATAGTTTGGGGTCTGGTACAGAGTTTGTATTGGGGACCAGTAGCTTCATGTTGCGTCTCTGGTAGTTACCGTATATATTTGTGTATAAGCCGAGTTTTTCAGCACAAAAAATGTGCTGAAAAACGTCCCCTCGGCTTATACACGAGTCAATACTGACTAAAATTGACTAAAAAATAATAAACTTATATACTCACCCTCCGGTGGCCCCGATGCGCAGCGCTGCTCCCCCGATGTCATCATGTTCTTCTCCCGTGCGGCGCCTAGTATGACGTTAAAGAAGAGAGAAAACGGGCGCTGAAGCAAGAAGAGGAGCCAGGAAGCCAGAAGAGGAGCCGTGATGACATCAGGGGAGCATGGCTGCGCATCGGGGCCACCGGAGGGTGAGTATATAAGCTTTTTTTTTTAATTCTGGGCTGACTGTATACTACTGGGGGCATGCTGGGGTGGCTGTATACTACTGGGGGCAGGCTGTATACTACTGGGGGTGGGCTGTATACTAGTGGGGGTGGGGCAAGCTGTATATTATAGGGGGCTGGCTGGCTATATACTGGGGGGGTCTGTGACCAATGCATTGCCCACCCTCGGATTATACTCGA
The DNA here is from genome assembly GCA_019512145.1 of Engystomops pustulosus. Taxonomy (NCBI): domain Eukaryota; kingdom Metazoa; phylum Chordata; class Amphibia; order Anura; family Leptodactylidae; genus Engystomops; species Engystomops pustulosus. Next base: position 7,864,727 of record CM033649.1, read on the forward strand.
GTCAATAGGTTTTCCCAGTTTTTGGTGGTAAAATTAGGGGTCTTGGATTATACTCGGGTCGGCTTATACTCGAGTATATACAGAAGTTATAAATTCCACAAAGAGGCTTCCCAACTAGGGAGCTTGTCAGGGATGTACCAGAGTTTTCTGGTAGGCTCCAATATGGCGTGAACAGACCCAAACCTCTAGTCAGTGACCGCTGCCTATGGCCATGTCTCTAAAATATGTTTAAGCTCTAATATGTTATTTTTCAAATATTGGCTTCTATATCATTTGCATTAGTTTCAGAGAGTTTATCCAAGGACGTAGCAGCTCACCACCCGGTTAGCTTTGTTGTTGAGACGTCTAATACCGCAGTAATACATACAGTTATTATACGTATAGAATATGAATCTGAGCTGCCGTCCCCCAGGAACAAGCTAAATTTCCAATTGTTACATTGTCGTGCAAGATGTCATTTTCGTTATGTGAATTATACATTGCCTTTAGAGATATATATAGCGCCGCCACCGCAGGAATTAAGGTAAATTGTATAAATCCTTCATGCACACAAAACTAATAATTGCCGATCTGTGCAGTTCTATAAAAGTTTAATTTTAGTAACTCACTATATATATATAATCGTCTACAGGCCTCTACGTGTAATGTATAACTTAGTAACTTCCTACTGAAAACGCAAGTAAAAGTTAATGATCCCAAAACTCTGTACCAAACCCCCAATTATAGTATAGGCGGTCCCCTGCTTAAGAACACCCGACTTACAGATGACCCCTACTTACAAACGGACCTCAGGATGTTGATAATTTATTGTACTTTATCCTTAGGCTACAATAATCAGCTATAACAGTTATCACAGGTGTCTGTAATGAAGATTTATTGTTAATCCCGGTTCTTATGACAATACAACATTTTAAAAATGCAATTGTCACAGAGACCAAAAAAATTTTGACTGGGGTTACAATTTTACAAGTGTACAGTTCCGACTTACATACAAATTCAACTTAAGAACAAACCTACAGAACCCATCTTGTATGTAACCCTGGGACGGCCTGTGTTTGGTTTATAGTATTGGTCTCTTTGAATGGGGAGAATGGGGAGTCCTTATGGACTCCCAAAGGCCAGACCTGAACCAGATGTGACCCAATCAAGTTATGCCCTTGCTGACTACATCCAGCTTGGACTCTATAGTGACCCAGTCTACCATCCGCGGATCTCTAACTTTTCCAAAACTAAAAATATCAGCATTTAGCTGTCAGGGCCTGCTGGGAGGAATAGTTGTTTTGCATCAGCAAAAAGTTCATGAATTGGGGACTAGTAATAGAGATGAGACCTAGAATTTAAGCAAAGATTCAGAATTCGGCCTCAGTTCTGTATGTAAAGTGTAGCAAAACTTTTGAAACTTTTTTACATTTTATTTCCTAAAACAGGTAATCAATCCTACCAAATGTAGCAATAGAAGAAAAGTTGCTGCTTCTTCACTTCTTTTCCTGAAATCCATAAACAGAAGTCTGTTCCATTTATAATAGTCTAGGGAGAGGGGAGGGGGAGAAGTAGAGTAGAAAATCCTCTGCACTGTACACTAACAGTATAACTCGTCAGCAGATTATTGGGTGACCTTTTATCCATCACTGATTTCAGTAAAATGACTCTGTATGTGATTTCCTGAGCAGGAATATTTCCTCTCCCCTCTTAGTAGACTTCCTTGTACGTTGTTGTTCAGACTTGCGTGTGAACAAGCAGGATCAGTAAATGCAGAAGTGTGAAAGGAAATCTACCATCAAAATGATAAACCAGGGACAATTATTCATTGATCCCGACACCGTGACTGTGGTAATCTTCTTATATTTGTTATCCATGGCCTCCTTCCTTCTAAAAATCAACATTTACAATTATGTTAATGAGCCTGAAGGGGCCTCCTGAGGGGTGTTACTAAAGTCCCTCTATACTGTTTCACTCAGCTCCTCTGCTTCCTCTGCACTCCCCCCTCCCACTGCTTGATGTAATCTCACACAGAGGGGGAAGTGCTGCTGCGCAGTGTAACAGCCTGTGAAGCTACAACACAGTGGGGCTCTGGTAACACCACCCCCAGAGTCCTTTAGGCTCATTAGCACAATTTGAAAGGTTGATTTTTGAAGGAAGGAGGCCATGGATAACAAATATAAGAAGATTACCACAGTCCTGGTGCCTGGATCTGTGAGTAAGTTATTATGCTTGATCTTGATGGTAGATTGGAGTTGTCTAACTCTTATAAAAATGTAGGAACTTTAAACACCTCCCCCGCGTCCCGTGTCTGAGTTTGTTTATTTAAAGGGGCACGGCAGCTCAGCTCCGGCAACATCCGGCACTGTATCAGGCACTGGGACAGCAGACGGGTGGGTGCGCAAGGCCGCCAGAAGTTACCGAAGAGTGACGCTGTGACGCTGGGCCCTGGGAGCTCTGAAGGAGGTGAGTAAAGGTTTATTTTTTTTTTTTAAAGCCCTCCCCAGCCCACCTGCTAAAATTTTATAACAGTCGGACAACCCCTTTAAGTGTATCCTTGACCTTTTAAAGTTTCCCTGGTAGCTATAGGGGCATATTTACTTACCCGGTCCATTCGCGATCCAGCGGCGCGTTCTCTGCGCTGAATTTGGGTCCGGCCGGGATTTAATAAGGTAGTTCCTCCGCCGTCCACCAGGTGGCGCTGCTGCGCTGAAAAGCATCTGAACGCGCTGGAGTTCACCGGCTCGGGCTGAGTGAAGGTAAGCGCGTCCCGAGCGACACATTTGCCGTTCTTAAATGCGGCAGTTTTTCCGTATACGTCGGGTTCGGGAAAATCCCGGGGCAATTCAGGTACAATCGGCAAAAAAATCGGAAATATTAGGGTAACACGTCGGGAAAATGCGAATCGGGCCCTTAGTAAATGACCCCCATAGTCTCCATATAGTCTTTATAGTCTCCTTAGGAAACGCACGGTGGAATAATGCAGTTAAACAACAGAAACGGTAAGAAAATCCTATACATCAGCCCTAATTAGCATATCACTTCTGTTTCCTTGGAGATAGCAGAAATTACGGTTACTCTCCACATGTGATCTGTACACTGTATTTTATTTCAAGTTCTCGTTTTTCCAGGTTTTCTTCTGTTTTCAGGCGTTCAAAGTCTTCCGAGGCACCTAGAAAGGACGTCTGAAGTGCCGGAGATTTATGAGGCATCCCTACATGATAAAACATTAAAATACAAGGATGCGGCGAGTGTCAAAACAACTGAGCGTCCGTAAACTTTAACGCGCACCTCACGATTATGTTGCATCTCTGTAAATGAGCGGTTCTACCCCCTCCCTCCCCATTGGTGACATTGGCTACCCAGCAGAATGGAGTAAATGTGGGTATTATTAGTATAATACCGCAAGACAGCAGATACAAAAGCATAAAGAACACTGATACATTGTAGCAAAAAAGAAAAAGTTACTTTATGCCAAGTATAAACAGATAACAAAGCCAAATACAGGCAGTCCCCGGGTTACATACAAGATAGGTTCCATAGGTTTGTTCTTAAGTTGAATTTGTATGTAAGTCGGAGCTGTATATTTTATAATTGAAGTTCCAGACAAAATTTTTTTTTTCCCCAGTGACAATTGGAGTTTCAAACTTTTTTGCTGTAATGGGACCAAGGATTATCAATAAAGCTTCATTACAGACACCTTACAGCTGATCATTGCAGCCTGGGACTATAGTAACATCCAGAGAGCTTCACCAGAGGTCACAGTGGGTAGAGGGGTCTGTCTGTAACTAGGGGTCGTCTGTAAGTCGAGTGTCCTTAAATAGGGGAGCGCCTGTATTCTCTATGTGGTTTGTAAAGCGCTGCAGAGTTTGATGGCGCTATATAAATAAAGATCATTAGATAAAATAACGATACAGTGCTTGACTTATGTTGTCCAAATTAAGGGGGTTTTCCAGGCTAAAAATACTGATACCAGATCCATAGAATAGGTCCTCTGTATCAGATTGGTGGGGGGTCCGAGCCCTAGTAACCCCACAGATTAGCTGTTCTCAAGCAAAGAATGGAACAGGAAGCAAACAGCGCCGTTCCCAATGTGGTGGCCAGACCAGGTTACTGCAGATCAGCTGGAAAAAGACACTAGTCCATCAAGTCCAAGCTTTAAAAATTAAACAAAGGTTTTTTCTCTTGAAGATGTACATAGAGTCCACCATAACAAGCTCCTGCGGCAGGTAACTGAGCTGCAGTGATTCCGTTCAGCCACTACACAGAGAATGGCACTATTTTCGGTTTTATTCTACGATTATGTGGTGTTGCAGTGACTGACTGTGTTAGGCTTATTTCACACTACCGTTCCTTTCCTCCGTATGAGGTAAGTAACGGAGGTAAGTAATGGAGGTAAGTAACGGAGGTAAGTAATGGAGGTAAGAAACGGTCGTGGGAATTTAGTCTTATACAAGCCGTCCCTGTAATTCGGTTGTTTAGGTTTATTCTGCAGTTGAATTTCTATGTACTGGTATGTATCATAATTGTAACTCCAGACAAAATTTTCTTTTGTCCCTGTGACAATTGGATTTTTAAAATTTTGTGCTGTCATGGGAACAAGGATTCATTACAAACACCTTACTGCTTATCATTACAGCCTGGGACTAAGTAACATCCAGAGAGAGTCACCATAGAAAACTGCAGACAATGTTAAGTATTCAGCTGGGGATCTGTGTAATTATGTCTTTCTGTGAGTTGTTAGTAGCAGCAGGACTGTTAAATCCCAGGATTGTGGCTGGACTTGAAGCATGAAAGGATGTACGATAGGCACCAGTTCTTGTGATTGGTGGTTAATTCCCAATGCATTAATTCTGTGGCAAAGTATAGCGTGGGCAGAATGCTGGAGTGCACCTATACTCTCTGCTGCCTGAGGCCAACTACAAAATGGCGCACGCCTCCATCCTGCTCAATATTTATATATTTTATGTTATCTTTTTAGTATGTGAATTCTCCATGGAGTGTTTCACACTCGTGCTCACGTCAAGAGTGAAGGACAATGGGGCAGATTTACTTACCCGGTCCATTCGCGATCCAGCGGCGCTTTCTCTGTGGAGGATTCGGGTCTTCTGGCAATTCACTAAGGTAGTGCACCCGATGTCCACTAGGTGTCGCTGCTGCGCTGAAGTCCGTCGGAGTTCACTGAAGCTCACCAAGCTATCGTGGGTGCAGGTAAGTGCGTGTCAAGTGGTTTTTCCCAATCCGTCGGGTTTACGTCGGCCACGCCCCCAATTTCCGTTGCGTGCATGCCGGCGCCGATGCGCCACAATCCGATTGCGTGCACCAAGAACCCGGGGCAAGTCAGGGAAAATCAGCGCAAAACGCTAATATTCGGGTAACCGGATGGAGCAACGCGATTCGGGCCCTTAGTAAATGACCCCCACTATTTTTAATTGTCAGATCCTGCTTTGTAGCATGTGACTGCGCCCCTAATGCTGCCCACCACTTTTATGCAGTTGGTTCTGCCCAAGGCAAGAGGCTCAACCTGCCCCATGGCTGGTACATCCTTGGCAGAATGCGTAAACTGTTACTTGTAAATGCGCTGTATTGGGATAATGTATTATATACATTGCTGTATTATGTTAAATTTTCAATAGCAGTTTTATGTGTGAGCTAAATGAAGCTGCCCAATATGTACATATAAAATATGCAATATCAGGGCCGGCACCAACACAGGGCATACCTGGGCAAGTGCTCTGGGCCCAAAGTTGCTGGGGCGGGAGGCACATAAGGCTGTACATAAGGAATTCATGGGGGGCTTATATAAAATAACCATAAGGGGGGCTGTTTGGGATGATAAACCAGGGGATATTTTAGGGAACAGGAGACTGCTTTATTTTCTGAATTTTTAATGTCACCACAGGAGTCTGGGCTTTGTCACCCAGGGGCCTACTGAAACCTGTAGCCGACCCTGTACAACATGACTACTTTCTTGGCCCTTTTAATACAGTGACCAGCAATGATAGATGGTGATAAATTTAAGAAGTATATTTTTATATACCATTTTTAGAGCTTGGAAATTCTTTATATGTACAGGCAGTTACAGACGACCCCTGGTATTTTAAAGACGGCCCATGTATCTGTATGCTGAACTCAACCATTTCACTTGCAAATCAGTGAATCATGGTGTGAGAGTCACAGCGGGCTTCTTACTCGAGGTCTACAGCGGAGCACCGGGAGAAGCATCTCCTGTGTGCACGGTAGACACTTCTCTTTGTTGGATGATGAAGCTCTTCCTCGTATGTTAGATACTGATTTTATTATTCTCTATGTGATTGTTTCTATAAATAGACTGTTAACATTACAGAAAAGCAAAAACAACTATAAACATGAATAGTAATAAGAAGGGTGTGACTAGCGATGAGCGGACCTGGTCAGGATTGGGTTCGCCAAGTACGGCTAAACACTTTATGATTCCACCAGTGATCAGTGCCGGCACCCATCACGGCTGTGAACCCTTTTGGTGTAAGTGGCAAAAACACCCGACATCAGTGCCCGGAACCGATCATGAGTGATAACCCTTTAAATGCCACTTGCAAAGCTGCTGGCAGCATTTTAATTCATTTAAAGAGTTGACAGCCGCAATCGGTGCTAGTGGGTGTCACCAGCACAGATGACCCCGAACATGAACTTTTGTCTGAAATTCGAGTTCAGGCTCAGGGACCTAAACCTGCAAAGCTCGGTATGAACCCGGGTCCGCTCATTAATAATTATGACCATGTCATAGACCATGAGGTGGACTGAGAGTGATGGGCACCTGGGCACTAAAGGTTATGATCTCCTTACTAAAAAAAGGACTCAAACAGCAAAGGACCCTCATGTAAGAACAGTATTCGGACCCCTTGCCCGTATCTAATATAGGACACCTCTTTTAAAGGGTCTCCCCTCAAAGAAAACCAGTATTGAGTTGGACACTTTATAAGTTTTCGTGACTTACCTTTTCCATTTAATTGAATTCAGTCATTAAAGAGAAGTTTTAAATTTATGCAAATTATATCGTTGGTGTACCCGGGGCGGACCTTGTCTTCCAGTGCCCCTGTTAATTTTTTTTTATACTCCCCATAGTATGTCCAAACAATGGCCTCATACAAAATGATCGTTAACTTTTATAGAAAAGGAAACATGTGCACCAACCCCCATGGCCCTTCCCCAGGTGCAACATAAGGCTAATCTGCATAAAGTTAAAAACTTAATTTTTTCTTTGAGTGAGTTTGGAAACTTACGGCTCAAAGGTTTGAAATGTTTTGAAAATTTTTTTTTCATTTATTTTTTTAATTAAAAAAATTCCTAAAAAAAGTTCCTAAAATCATTTCACCATCAGATAAATGTCATGTAAAGGGACCCTCCAACGTTTTAAGGCAAAATTGGGGCTGTAGGCTCCATGTTTAACTTGGGTATATTGGTGCCTGGTTCCTGTGTGCCTTTTGGATATGTCTATATAAGTCTCCGCTTTGTGTTTAACTGCGCAAGCAGAAGGGGCACTCGTAGGGGCGTTTACGTGTGTGCACTGTAGCATGCCGACGGAGGGTATAGAATATAGGAGAAGGTTTTGCCACATGTTTTACAGGTGGGGATATCTTACATGATATCTTCCTGAAATGGGCCATTTAAAGCACATGGTTATATGTAAGAGGCCTTAGGCCAGTGGTGGCGAACCTATGGCACGGGTACCAGAGGTGGCACTCGGAGCCCTCTCTGTGGGCACCCAGGCCATAACCCCAGCATGAAGTTCACCAGACAGGACTTAAAGCATCTTCCTGCAAAATCTTCCTACAATGATAGGCGAATTTGCCCTCCTCCTTTCAACTGCATTGGTGTTTTTAGGAGGCTGAACAATTGAAAGTTGTCAAAGAACTGGGAGAAATAAATTACTGCTTCAGTTGCTGTGCTGGCACTTTGCAATACAGAAGTGGCTTTTGGCTAACGTTTGGGCACTCAGGCTCTAAAAGGTCAATGTGCTGTCAATGTGAATTTACCAATGAGGCTCTGTATACCTGAGGCTGACGGTGAAAGGAGGTCCCATGCTAGAGCAATGCTCTATCTTTTTTTTTAACCAACATTTTACTTTCCATTTTAGAAGTCAAATATAAATTTGATTAACAGTCCCATTATAGATTTCCATCCAGATCAGAGTCAGAGTCAGCGTCGAACATACAAGTACATATATATCAGTTTGCAACATGAGCTACTCACGCAAGAAAATATTCAAGCACATACTACATATATCCTGGTGTGGGTGGCCATCGACCACCCCCTCCGCTTCATGTTTCCTATGAAAGAAATGCTCCCTGCTCCCCAATTGGGAGACCATCAGAGCGCATTCATGGCTGCGCAGCGGGCGAGGGCACTGTCAAGGACAGTACTTATCCTCTAACCCTAATTCAATGCTATATCTTTTGCCGTAGGTACGGCTGGGCTGGATGGCTCTCTATGGAGAGGGGTGAGTAGCACTTACCCCTCCACTTTACTAGTAGGCGGTATGCTACACCCGACCAGGGCATAGCATCTGTTCGTGTGTAAGGAGCCTAAGATCCTTGTACCAGATTAGAATTGTAGAATTCATAGAGGGTTGACTTTTTTTCTCACGACTGTTAGCAATCTATAAAATCAATGTGCCTATAAATATATCATAAGGAGCAAACCTGTTCAGAAAAATTGAAAAAAAAAAATCTATTCCGCCCTCCCACCAACCAGCACCCCGCCCGCCAAGCAGCAGAAAATGATCATTAATTATGGCTCAGAGGATAGAATTGTGGAGAATCCCTTACAAGATGTTTACACGTGTGAACCTGTTGGGGCCACTTTCCATCTAACGACTCCCACATTATTAATCTCCGAGACGCCGCTTCCTGCCATTTCAAAGAGAGGAATGTCCCATGCTCTAGAGGGAACGCGGCGCTAAAGTCCCGGGGACATTATGTTAATGACATTACTCCATTTCTGGAAGCAATGCTGATTAAATATTCATTGACTTTGATTATAGTGAAATTAGGGCTAAAGCGCGAACTCAAATTGAGTGGAATAATGGCAGTGTAAATAATGCATAGTCTCTAAATTGAAAACAGCAGCTTGTGCGCCGCGTCGCCCCCTTTGTCATACTGCCATTTGTGTGGGAACGCGGTGCTCTGATCTCAGACAGCTCGGGAAACGCGAGCTGGAATAAGAGACTGGAATAGTTACAAGTTTAGGAAATTTAAAATAATTAGACAAAATGTTGCATGGCTAGGTGTGTTCCCTTATGGCTTCCCCGACACAATCAGGCTGGCGAAAGTGGAGAAATCATAGACATCACGCTTTGTGTTATGCTTGTTACAACTTGGGGTTTCCTTTAAGGCAACCTGTGAACTAATCGAAATATATGGTGTATTATTTAGGGTATGAATACTCCGATTTGTGTGATGGAGTTGTCCTATCTCGTCACATCTACGGGACTGATGGAGACTACTATAATGGGTTGGGTAATTATATCTGTCCCTTAAAGTTTACAGAGAGGCAGCACATGATAGATGCTCAGGTGGCTGGAGTGATGGTAAGAATGAAAGTAACTTAGCTCTTTCCTTCTCTTCTTTCTCTTTTTGGGACCATCTGGTCTGTTGTTGCCACCATCAAGTGTTAGGAAGTAAGAGTTTTACTTATTGAGACTTTGCCAATTAAGGCCACTTTGCAGGAGTGTGGAGACTTATAGCCATTGATGCTCCACTAGGGGATGCTGGGAAAAATTCAAATACATTTTCAAGGATTGGACAGGGAAAACAAAGCCTCATTTGCTAACTTTTTAAGGCAGCTTCTTAACATCAAGCATGACTTTCAGGAAGCCTTATGACATGATGTGGGATTAAAGCCAAACCAGTATGTCTATTCCAGAAGGAACAGATTCCCAACAGTTTTTTCCTGGTTGCCTCTCTTCATTGCATTGTTGGGAACTAGTTTAGTTGAGTAAGAGGCTTTTGACTAGGATCGGGAAGTAGGACCTCTCCTTACAGAGACATTGCCAATGAAGGCCTTATAGGCGTGTGGAGACTTATAGCCATTAAGTCATGTTTGATGTTAAGGGGGCTGCCTTACAAGGTATCAAAAAAGGTGTGGTTTTCCTTATCGCATCCTGGAAAACTTATTTGCATATTTCCCACCTCCAATAGTCATCAGTCTTGGAACCTCTCTCACCTTTTTGTGACCTCAGTGGGTACAAGAGGAAGAATGATAATGACAGCCTTCTCCCTCTTGTCACTGATTGGCCACAATGGTCATATTACCACAAACTATTTTACTTCCTGCCAGCGATATCAGCAGTGGAATACAGGGTCATGTTGAGCAAACGGGGAGATGAACCCATGCCAGTCTTCCTCGTACTTTTGGGAACCCCTTAAAACCCCTTCTCAATGTTGTCAAGCAATAAGGAAGATCAGGGGGTTCCAGACTGACAATTTAGTGATTGGTGTGGGTACCATTGATGGGTTAATAGTATTCAGATACATATCATTTATCTATTGTATAGGTGAAAAAATTATTTTTTTCTTTTTTTTATAAAAAAAATTTGGGATGTATGAACGGCATGTAGAAAAAGGGGCAAATCACCATTTGTGCTCACAAATCTTGCCACTTTCCAAAAAGATGGTGTGGTAAGGGTACAGAAAAAGCAGGGTCATCAGTCTCCCTTAGATTTATGATCTTTCTCACCCATCCCCTGGTGTTAAAACTCACTACAATCAGCTCCAGTCCCCTATTAGAGTCAACTGTATTGAGGCTGCAGGCCTAAATTATTGGGTTTAAAAATGCCAGGCTTGATACCTGGCATTGAGATACCTGGCATTGAGAGGTTATTACACCAATGTAGCTTTTACATTGAATATTACAGCAGTCATCTTGGGCTACCTGCATTTCGCTTTTCGGCTTTACTGTATAACCTAGAGCAGAATGAGCAGAGCCATCTCCATATGACAGATAGGAGTGTGATACTGAGAAATCTGTTATAAACTGCTAGAATCCATATCCGATAAGACCAGATAGTATTACAGTATACTACAAACTAAGCCCCCAACTCTGGTCACTCCTTGGATTCTTAGTTTCTGCTGAATTTAATAATCTCTTTTCTTTTTAGTAATTTTTAACTTTTTACACGTAGGTTTAAGTTTAGATGATATGATGAAAAAAGATGTGGCCTATTATGCAAAGGTGTGCACAATTTTTTTAATCTTTTTTTGTTGTTGTTGTTGCAAGCTGAGCCAACAACCAGGAGATCATGTATCATTAGACACTTAGTAAATCTGTCTACATACCTGTAGTAAGCATGGTCCCTGATAATCTCTGAGGAATCTCTTAGTGATCTTCTTCTGCTGACCCCAGTGATCACCTCTGACCTGTGTGGTCACTTGATTGTTTTTCCTGTGTTTGTTCTTCCTACAGCGCCTCCGCAGGAGAAAGGAAGCATTACATGTTGTCCACAAAAATCATTCTCATACAATAATTATTTTGTGCATATAGTGTAGACAATGTAGTGACTTTCATTTCTAAATGACTATTTTTTAGATTTCTAGGACTTCTTAAAAAAGATACAGCATCACGCGTGCCTCGGGTTTAAGGGTCTTGATATTTTTGAAGCTCTATAAGGTACTTACAGCTTATATATTCTGCTTCTAGGGCTGTAAGGCTTACATGACATCAGTTCTGTGATATACCTTGGTTTCACCTTGGCTCAGCAGCACTTGTATCCGCAGCGTTGGCAGCGAGCGGGTTACATAATAATAAAAGAACATGTGAAATTGTCAAAAAGATGCATTTTGCAGGTATTTAAAAGGCCCTGATTAGCCTGCAGCAGGAAATCCTTTTGATGTGAACCTCTGAGCAGCACTTATCTTCAGTCAAATTGTAAATAGCTCTGCTAATTTTTATCTTATATAATTTTTAATCAGCCCCCTGGAATTAATCTTCTTTTCTAGTAGAAACGGCTGCATCTCGAGAAACAGAAATTCTCCGTGGTGCCAAATAGCGAAAATCAAACTTCAATAAAACTATTGTCACTTTTTTTTATGACAATTCAGACCCTGCAGGTCTGTACTGATACTAAGTTATAGAGTAAAAGGAGTTTATATTCTTCCCGGCTTAAAGAGAGTGCACTTGTCATATCCATTATCTCGGTGCAGAGCAGTTGTTTGTATGGAGAACTCTCAAGTTATTGGGCTAAAAGACTAAAAAGCCTCTATTGATGGCTTATGCCTCATACTGGTGAATGGACATAATGTTAGGATGACGCGGGACGGTGAAAGGTCCATGTTTACTTACGGTCTATAATGGACAAAAAAAAAATCACTTTATTCATCTCGAACAACATGGCAACATAAATTGTGAGAATAAAAATTCCATCCAGTTTATTCTATCTTCCTGCAAAGTTGATCCAGAAGAAGCCAATCCTGCTTGAGGTGGAAGCCATGTATTCACAACCCACCACTAAGAAGGTAGTTCTCATCCAGGCCATTCCTTTGCTCTTTTTGTGAATTACTCCTTCTCCAACAGAGATCTATGACCTTGATGACTCGACAAAACTACAAAACTGTATCTGGTGATAGTGGTGCACCAGCCATGAGTTTAGCCTCTTGCCTCAGGCGGCACCACCTGCAACAAGATGGGGGGCAGCATCAAGAGAACAGTGAACAGCTTCATAGCAGGACAGGACACTTAAAAATAATGTCTCTTCATTCATTCCTCATTTCAGCATGTGTGCAACACTGCATGGAGAACCCGCTTACTAAAAATAACATGGTATATTGCTAATGAATGGGGCAGGGGGAGGGGGTGCTATACTACAGCTCACCTCAGGCAGCAGAGAGGTTCATCCTATATGGTGATAAAATATCCCATGTTGGTCAGATGCATCTGAAACAATGAAAATGATGTAGGATTAGATTTTTATGATGGGTCTGAGATATCTTAGATGCACATGCTATTATTCAAAGACTGCTGGAGATAGTGTGAACCCACTGGGCCACTAATGGGGAATTTGAAGTTTGTCACCCATAGTAGGATATTTATTTGTAGCATGGACTACATATGGATAAGTCTCCTTAAGAGATGGATGGACAAGGTCTTATTACAAAAGTAGGAGAGTAAAATCATAGTCACAAGTGAAAGTTGGAGAACAGACCATAAAGCGTGGTCAAGGACATAAGTTGGGTCAATACCCAATAGATCAAAAACTTCTTCCCAGAAAACCCCTAGTGCCTGGGAAAGGGGAACCTAGAAAAAGAAAGTGTACTATCGCTGCTCAGCTGGGATCAGTTACCAAAATCACTTGTGACAAAGAGTAAGCAAACTGATTGACATGAGGAGTGTCCAATGACCACTGCAAGGTCCAGCCCCAGAAGAACAGGGGACCACTGCAATGTAGGAACCAGAGAAAGGGTAAGTACATTCTCTATTTGTTTTGTCACCGGGTTTTCCATAATTTGTGGGACCCCCTTTAAGACCTTATTTCATGGAAAATAGTAGTGGAGGATTGGTCGTTAAGAAGAATGGGGCACTTGAACATGTGCTAATGTAAGGAGTAAATAAGAGGTGGGTAGCCGTCATTCAACCCACCAGCAATGCATAGGAATGGTGTAGGGAATTCAGGTCTATTAGGCACCTTCCCTAATATTCCGCTACCAGACCCTCCATATTTTTCTCAATACCCCCCTGAATTCTCGTTCCTCTTCAGTGGTGTCATTTACATTAAAGTTAATAAGAATGAAGTAAGAGCCATGATTCATTGAGTATGTGATTATTAAAATCAACTGACATTTCCACCAAATACCATGGAAATTATGGCACTCGGGAATCATTTTATGTTGAAAGCATAAAGTCTTTATAAAGGTTAACCCTATAAGCTACTTTGCAGATGTATATAATATTTCCAACAGAAAGACGGAGATTGGATGACTCTTCTCCATCGTAAACAACACAAATTTTTTTAATGGAGGCACCGGCAAGCTCTGAGCAATATATGGCAACCCACTGGTTGGGGGGCCTGCCGGGATTGCTTATCTAATTACAGCATATATACTTATACAATGGAGAAGTCTCTTTACATCACCTGGATATCTGCAATGAGAACAACCGTAACATGAGCTGCCTCAAAAGCTTCTTTTCCACTTAAACAATACACGGTTCTGCACTGATGAAGGGAAAAAACTCCAAAATTGCTATCTACAAATTGGGGCACTTTGGGGCAGATTTACTTACCCGGCCGATTCGCGATCCAGCAGCGCGTTCTCTGTGGTGGATTCGGGTCCGGCCGGGATTCACTAAGGCAGTTCCTCCGACGTCCACCAGGTGGCGCTGCTGCGCTGAAGACCATCGGAACGCACTGGAGTTCACCGAGCTGGGCTGAGTGAAGGTAAGTGCAAGCTCCGCAACACTTTTTGTTTTTTAAATGCGGCGGTTTTTCCGAATACGACGGGTTTTCGTTCGGCCACGCCCCCTGATTTCCGTTGCATGCATGCCGCCGCCGATGCGACACAATCCGATCGCGTGCGCCAAAATCCCGGGGCAATCCAGAGAAAATCGTCACAAAACGAAAAATTTTCGTAACCCGCCGGTAAAACGCGATTCGGGCCCTTAGTAAATGACCCCCAATATACCGCTCTGCACTGATGATGAACAAGAATTTCCAAACAGCTGTCTTCGGAACGTTGTCTCTTTTCGACGGAGTATCTACTCTTTTTCCCATGAATTTTGAATAAACCCTTTGGGGACAAATAAACCCTCCGACCCTAAAATCTTAATGATGAATCCTAAAGTTTCATTTTTCACCTTTTTTTCCGGTAGTACATTCCACGTCTCGTTCTTACTCTCCGTGGAGCCCCCATCCTGGAAACTACTTTGGGTAAATCATCTTCCCGTCTGCCGGCACATAATCTATGTCAGAAAAGAAATGAAGATATATTTTGTTTTGCCCCCATAAGTGTAATGAAGAGTGTACACATCATCTGGTCCCATTCTCATGCATTGACAACTATATTCCGCCAAGGCTCCATTCCATGTAAAAACCATATGTGCAGGAGATAAGTTGCATATTTCCACAACGGCAATGTTTCCATTTACATAAAAATCCTTCTAAAAATAAGTGAGACAGTGTCAGGCAGAAAACATCTTTGAGATAACAGCAACAAAACTGTCAGCCTTGTGTTTCCTTCTGATAAATACTCTCCCTTTGAATTCATCGAGCAGAAAGCTGTTTGATGCTCAAATAGGAAGAATTTATCAATCACGCTACAAAGAAACTCTTCATTTCCTCTCCGCCAGCTCAGACCTTAACCCGTCCTGTTTGTTACACCACAAAAATAAACAGTGGACACTCTTTAAGGATTACTCCCTCCAGTACTTTCTTCGTACGTCTTAAAAGTTCCTATTACCACTGACTGACAGATTTTTCCAATTTTGATTTCATATTGGAAAAAAAAGTACATTTTTCATCAATGTAGTAGAGTTCCATTTTTCGATGTAGTGTTGGTGGCTGCAGATCTCGGTGCAGATCTAAGTATTAGATTCCCATTTCTCTTATGTCCTAAACACATATGTGACTAGCATGATTACGTTTGGGATAAGAGATTTGTGGACATACTGTAATTTATTGTTAGAAAATGTTAATTGTCAGGAGTTCACTGTCCTCTCCAGCTATAAAAGGAAAATCTTCCTGTAACTTGCCAAGACGTAAAATAAGGATGACAGCATCCCAGGTGACTTCACCTGTGATCACACATAGTGGTCTATCTAATTGTTTGTAGCAGATGTCCTACTGGAGGCCTCTATGTGGTGATGTCCTACTGGAGGTCTTGTGGTTATGCCTACTGGAGGCCTCTATGTGGGTTATTCCTAACGGAGGGCCTCTAAGTGTGGTGATTCCTACATGGAAGGCCTCATATGTGGCGATGTCCCTACTGGCCGGCCATCGTATGTGGTGATGCCCTGGGACGGCACTCTATGTGGATTCCTACTGTAACATGTGGGTGATGGTCCTAACTGGAGGGTCACTATCATGGTATGATGGCCCAAACTAGAAGCCTCTATCTGTGATTCTTACTGGAGGCCTTATGGTGGGATGTCCACTAGTCTCGATGGACCTCTGGGCTCATGGTTGATGTTCTTACTGGACCTCTAGGATGTCATACTGATACTAGTGGTGATCTCACTGAACTGCTATGGTCTATCTTACTGAGCGTAGGGATGTCCTCCGCGGCAGACTCTATGTGTTGATTCCTACTGGAGACCTATGTTTGATTCCGACTGGAGACCTCATTTGGTGATTCTTACTGGAGGCCTCTAATGTGTTGTGTGGTAATTACGAGCCTATGGTGGTCCTGCGAGGCCGTCTATGTTGGGGATTTCATAACGTGTGACGCTCTAGGGGCGTGATTCATATAAGGTTATGTGTATTCCTAAACTGCGGAGGCCTCTATGTTGATGCTACACTTATGTGTAGTCTACGGAGAGCCTCTATGTGGTGATGTCCTACTGGGCCTCTAATGTGGTGATTCCACTAGAGCATCTACTGTGTGATGTTCCTACTGAGGCCTCTATGTGGGTGATGTCCTACTTGGAGGCCTCTTATGTGTGATTCCTACTGGATGCCTCTATGTGGTGTGTCCTACTGAGATGGTGCCTCTATGTTGTGTGATTTCTTACTGAGTCCTCTATTGGTTGATTTTTTCTTTTAGATGCCTCATGTGGTGATGTCCTAAACTGGAGGCCTCTATGTGGTGATTGTCCTACTGGAGGTCCTACTAGGTCAGTGGTGATGTCCTAACTGGAGTCTCTATTGAGTGATAGTCCTACTGGAGGCCTCTATGTGGTTATGTCCTACTGGAGCCTCTATGTGGTGATGTCTACTGGAAGGCCTCTATGTGGTTATGTCCTACTGGTACTCTATGAGGTGATGTCCTACTACTGGAGGCCTCTATGTGTTGAATTTACTGTGGAGAGCCTCATTGGATGTCCTACTAGTGGCTTGATGTTGTATCTTACTGGAGGCCTCTATGTGTGAGTGTTACTGAGTCCATGGTGACATGGAGGCTCTATGTGGTGATTGTCTC
This sequence comes from Engystomops pustulosus, assembly GCA_019512145.1. NCBI lineage: Eukaryota > Metazoa > Chordata > Amphibia > Anura > Leptodactylidae > Engystomops > Engystomops pustulosus. The sequence goes on from CM033649.1 coordinate 7,881,808, forward strand.
TACTGGAGGCCTCTTGTGTTGATTTTCTTACTGGAGCCTCTATGTGGTGATTTCTTCCTGGAGGACCTCTATGTGGTGATTGTCTTACTGAGGCCTCTATGTGGTGATGTCTATGAGGCCTCTATTTGTTATGTCCCTACTGTAGTGTCTCTATGTGTGGTGATGTCCTACGAGGCCTCTATGTGGTGGATGTCCCTATGGCCTATGGTATTTGCCCTATGGTGATTCCTCTGAGGCCTCTATGTGGTGATGTCCTACTGAGGCTCTATGTGGTGATGTCCTACTGGAGTGGCCTTCTATGTGGTGATGTCCCTACTGGAGGCCTCTATGTGGTGGAGTGTCTCTACTGGAGGCCTCTATGTGGTTATGTCCTACTGAGGCCTCTATGTGGTTAATGTCCATACTGGAGGGCCTCTATGTGGTATGTCCTACTGGAGGCCTCTATGGTGGTATGTCCTACTGAGGCCTCTATGTGTGATGTCCTACTGGAGGCATCATTGGTTGATGTCCTACATGGAGGTCTCTATGTGGTGATGTCCTACTGAGGTCTCTATGTTGTGATTCCTACTGAAGGCCTCTATGTGTGATTTCTTACTGGAGCGCCTCTTGTGGTGATGTCCTACTGAGTCTCTATGTGGTGATGTCCCTACTGGAGGCCACTACTCTTGTTGTATTTCTTACTGGATAGGCCTCTATGTGGTGATTTTACTGGGAATCTCTATGGGTGATTTCTACGGTGAACGTATGAGGTGATTCAACTAGGCTCTATGTGGTGATGTTCCTACTGGAGATCTTCTATGTGGTGATGTCCTACTGGAGGCCTCTATGTGGTGCAGATCCATCTGGGAGGCCTCTATGTGTGAGTTATCTACTGGAGGCCTCTATGTGGTGATGTCCTTACTGAGTCCTCTATGTGGGATTTCTCTGAACCTTATGGGTATCACTGAGGCCTCTATGTGGTATGTCCTACTGGAGGCCTCTTGTGGTGATGTCCTACTGGAGGCCTCTATGTGTGATTTCTTACTGGAGGCCTCTATGTGGCATGTCCTACTGGAGGCCTCTATGTGTGATGTCCAACTGATGCCTCTATTGGTGATGTCCTACTGGAGGCCTCTATGTGGTGATGTCCTACTGAGGCCTCTATGTGTGTCCTACTGAGGCATCATGTGTTGATGTCCTACTGGAGGTCTCTATGTGGTGATGTCCTACTGGAGGCCTATGTGTGATTTCTTACTGGAGACCTCTATGTGGTGATTTCATACTGGGACTCTTTTGGTGTTTTGCATTACGGGAGCCTCTATGGGGTGATGTCCTACTGGAGATATCTTGAGGTGATGTCCTAGCTGGAGGCCTCTATGTGTTGATTATTACTGGAGACCTCTATGTGGTGATGTCCTTCCTGAGGCCTCTATTTGGGGGATTTCTACTGGAGATCTCTATGGTGGTGATGTCCACTGAGGCCTCATGTGGTGATGCCTACTGGAGGCCTCTATGTGTTGATTTCTACTTGAGGGGCCTCTATGTGGTGATGTCCTACTGGAGCCTCTATGTGGTGATGTCCTACTGGAGGCCTCTATGTGGTGATATCTTACTGGAGGCCTCTATGTGGTGATTTCCTACTTGAGGCCTCTATGTTGTGATGTCTTTTTGGATGCCGACTCTATGTGGTGATTTCTTACTGAGGCCTCTATTGGTGATTGTCCTACTGGATGGCCATCTATGTGGTGATGTCCTACTGGAGCCTCTATATGTTGATTGTCTATCTGGATGCCTCTATGTGGGTCGATGTCCTACTGAGGCCTCTAGTGGTGATGTCCCTACTGGAGGCCTCTATGTGGTGTGTCCTACTGGGGCCTCTATTGGTGATTCCAACTAGAGGCCTCTATGTGGTGAGTGTCTCTACTGGAGGCCCTATGTGTGATGTCCTACTGGAGGCCTCTATGTGTGTCTTATGGAGTCTCTATGTGGTGATCCTACTGGGTTCTCTATTGGGGATGTCCTACTGGAGGCCTCTATTGTTGATTTCTTTACTGGAGAGCCTCTATGTGGTGATTCACTACTGAGACCTCTATGTGTGATTTCTTCCTACTGGAGGCCTCTATGTGGTGATGTCCTACTGGAGCCTCTATGTGAGGTCCTACTGGAGGCCTCTATGTGATTATTACTGGAGCCTCTATTGTGTGTCCTACTGGAGGCCTCTATGTGGTGATTGTCTTAACTGGAGGCCTCTATGTGGTTGAATGTCCTACTGGGGGCTCTATGTGGTGATGTCCCTGGAGGCTCTATGGGGTGATTTTACTGGAGCCTCTATTTGGTGATGTCCTACTGGAGGCCTCTATGTGTGATGTCCTACTGGAGGCCTCTATGTGGTGATTTCTACTGGATACTGGAGGCCTCTATGTGGTGTTTCTTACTGGAGGCCTCTATGTGGTGATGTCTACTGGAGGCCTCATGTGGTGATGTCCTACTGGAGGCCTCTATTGGTGATGTCCTACTGGAGCTCTATGTGGTGATGTCCCTACTGGAGGCTCTATGTTTTGATGTCTACTGGAGGACCTCTATGTGTGATTTCTTACTGGAGGCCTCTATGTGGTGATGTCCTACGTGAGGCCTCTATGTTGTGCTGAAGAAGGTATGAACTCTCATCATCACACCATAAAAAAAGAGACGATCTACCACCTGTGCCAAGACTCTTTTTTGCACCCTGACACACAAAGTCGGATTTTTTATAAGTACTTTATTAAAAGACAATTTCAAATCTCTGAGAAAAGAAGGTCTGGGAGTACAAGTATCCGATAGCATTTGATACTCTCAGAACAGGAAATGAATGTATCACCGTGGATTTTTTGTCTTTTTATAACTTATGAAAGCTTCTCCTCAGATCTGTGGGGTCAATCAATGCCATGGACCACATCTCACTCAAGGGGCAATAAAACCATCTCACTTCACCCCAAGGCTACATATTTACTGCTAATATGTATTTATCTCTCTATCCCACATTGATGTTCTGTTTTTCTTATCACTTTCTCATCAACCTAGCCTTACTGTGGCCATTGTGTTATAAAATTGTGTTCTTCAGATGTTGCTTTATACCCGTTGATGAAGAGACCTGAGAAATCGCAAAAGCTTGCAATGTCCACCATCTTTAGCCAATAAAACGTATCATCAACTGAGGACTGCAACTTTCATCTGGTTATAGAAATGATCATTTGGGTAAATCCTCAAAAGAACCCAAAACATGTCCTACAAAGATGGCATCCTGGAATAGTAAGTAGGCCTTACTTTGTGATTATCTGGACTAAATTAAGAAACAATCTCCAAGGTTCTTTTAACAAAGTCTGGTGCTCCATAGGTCCTGTAATGGACCTGCCACCAACAGCGCAACCACAACCAGGCTTGGCACCAGCTGACAGACTGGGTAAGTGGTGGTGAAGTAACCCTGCAAAGTCCCTCGCGTGCTAAGTTCCTGCCTGCGCAGTAATAGCTGCCCTGACAAGGGTGAACCTGATATCAAGAACCTAATTAATGGTCACCTGAGTGATCCTACAGATGACAAGTAAAACTTCATCTGGTAGCTGCTGGATTGGTGGAGCAGACAGGTAACAGAATTCGGGATATAGACCAGTGTTTCCACTGGTATACCGTAAATCCAACACAAGTCTGAGACAGTGGAAAATGACCACAACACGGACGATTACAACGCTGAGGAATATACACCAGATACAGACAGACAAGTGGAGTCGGACAAAACTATGACAAACCAAGATGGCGGCAAAGGTACAGAATCATATAGCCACAGAATGGTCGGTAGGCAAAGCAAAGGTCAAATACACAAGAGCAAACAACAATGCAGAATATAAAGAGAGCAATGGACACATCCTCCGGCACTGACTGGTTCAGCTCCATCACTCAGCCACCAGCTGCAGACACGAACAAGCTCAACTGACACCCGCTTTCCCAGAGAACCCTGATAGAAGCAGGCTCTGGGTGTGGTTACAAGCACCGAACCGGAACCTGATCCCATTCAGAGCAATTTGGCAGTTCTGACAGCTGCATTTGGAAACCACAAATTCATCTACCATTGACCCCAACATATACACAACCACAAAATACCAAACAGTTCTGATCCACAATGATCATTACGATTCACGCTCTCCTCTCCAAAAGTGACGAATCGGTGAATGATTTCATCTACACGGCTCTTAGTCGAGTGACACGTAAAGGAAGGCTTCTTGTGTTTTTGGATATGTGTTTTGCTCTTGTATTCCCTGCACCCCCTCTCAAACGCTTCCTCAACAACATAATTTCCAATCATGGTAGGTGCAATATTCGGCAGCCCCTCTGAGGAAAGACAATGCTTAATGTCATCGAGATGCTGGGTTGTCAAAATAAAATGGAAGCCATAATTTCAAAGCCCCATCCTATCAGTCTGTCAGGCAGCAGATTGTAAGCCAAGCAGATTCTGTGATAATCAGCAAATTGTATTACAGGTCAACTCACCTGAAAGGAAATGATCAAATCCACAGCCGTCTGATGTTTATAATTGCTAACCGGGTAGCAGAGGTGATCTAGAACTACTATTCCTTCAATTATGTAAAGGAAACATCTTAAAGGAGAATACTTGTGATTTTTCTCTTTACTCCATTGGTTCTCGTTTATTGCTGTAATCGTTTTTATATTGTAGTTGTTCTGTAGAGATTCAATTAGCATAAGGGGTTTTGCCACCAAATAATGATGGCTTACATGGGATAGACCTGTCATATCAATTGTCATACGGCCAACACTTTGATCTGGGTTATTCCAGTTTCTGCCGGCCCCTGAATCACACAGAGAAAGTAGTCAGCAGCAAGCTAGCTCCATTCTCTGCATTGTGGCCTGGCCAGTAATAGCAGCTTAGCTCCTAATCAAGTAATGGGCCTAGTGCGTCTTCAAGCAGGGGCTAACTACAGCGGTAGCACCATGCAGCTGCTTGTGGGGCCACAGTGTCGGGGCCCCCGTCATCCGACCTGAACACAATAAAGACAGGAGGATGTGCACCATTATATCTATATTGTACTGCCATTGTCCGCATAATATGTTAGATTAACAATACTGTGATGTATAATATGCAGTATCTGTGATGTGTATATGGGTTTCTGTATCACTGTCTGGTGAGTATGTTGCATATGGCACTGTATGTATGTTTATATCACATGAGATGTATTTATATGTGATTGTAACTCGCATGTGCGAGTATAATAATGTATATTTTTTAATTGGGACAGGGGGGGGCCCCATGGCGTAGCCTGCTAGGGGCCCTGTCTCTCCTAGTAACGCCACTGCTTCAGAGCGAGCCAGTACCACTGGATGTAGAGCTGTAAATTGGAGATCGTTTTTAATGGATGCTATTATATTCATTAACCTGAAAAACCACTTTAAATACAGGCCAGAAATCTACCCTCAAATCTGACCGTCAAAACCCGCATGATAAACCAGGGACACTTACTCATAGATTCAGGCACCGGGACTGTGGTAATCTTTCTATATGTGGTTATACTATGGCCTCCCTTCCTTCCTTTAATATTCAGAAAGTTTTTGTGGTGTTACCAGAGCCTCTATTCCTGGCTTCACGGCTGTTACACGTCCTCACCCTCACCCCCTGCTCCCTTGGCACAGAGTTCTCTGGCACGTAATACGCAGCCTGTGAAGATGCAGCAGGAGCCCTTCTGGCTCATTACATAATTTGAAAACCAATATTCTTAACATAAGAAAATCACCACAGTCACTTTGTTGCCATAACAGAGGATACGGAGATGACGATCCAAGTCAAAGGAAGCCATCATTGGCTGACGATTAGTCCATGTTGCAGAGATTCTCCATAGACTCTCATGTGGGTTCATATGATTGGATCCTCAGCTCTGTGTTCAGCACCAGGGACAACACACGTCACGTAGCGGGTGCATCACAGGGACTGTTCCCGGTTGCGTGCTTTCTGTGTGATACCTTTTGAACAACAAGAGATATTGCAATACTGATCATGGCAATTGATTTCTGAAGCAATTTTGGTGTTTGATCTGTTACATGCAATATAATACTTAGTACTTTTTATGACCACCTTCCCATTGGGAAACTTATCCTTGATCAATAATTGCGTTCAATCAAGATGGCAGCCAGGGGTGTAACTAGGAAAGACAGGGCCCCATAGCAGACCTTATGGGCCCCTTAAAAAATGTACCCATTACACTCATATATTAACACATTATTACCTATTACATAAACATAGTTTTCTTCATAAAAATCAGTTCTTCATCCTCATCACACAACAGATTTTGCACTCTTAGACACATACGCACACATATATAGAGCATATAGACATCACAGATACACACATATAGTGCCGTATACATATACACACATACAGTATATGTATACCATACACGCATACAGCATATAGACATTACAGATACACACATATATACAGCATATAGACATCACAGATATGTTATATAATACTGTAAAATGGGATCATTATATGTATATAAAGAGGCACACCGCCATTCTTTCTTGCCAGGTCAATGACGGGCCCCCTCTACTGGAGGCCTCTATGTGTGATTTCTTACTGGAGGCCTCTATGTGCGCGGAGTCCTACTGGAGCCCCTATGTGGTGAGTCCACTATGAGGCTCTATGTGTGGATTGTCCTATGGTGGCCCTGCTATGGTGGTGATGTCTAGCTGGAGGCCTCTAGTGGTGATGTCCTACTGAGGTTCTAGGTGAGTCCACATGAGTATTTGGTGATGTACGGGCTCTATTATGTTGGAGCTCTATGATTGCTCTGGCCTCTATGTGGTGATGTCCACTCAGGCGATTCGGTGACGTCCTCTCACTGAGTGCCATTGATGTTCTACTGGAGGCCTCTAAGTGGTTAGTACTGAGACCATCTATGCTGGGGATGTACTGATGGCTCTATGTGGTTATGTCCATGAGGTCTCTACTGGAGTTATCCAGAGTCTCTATCGGCTCGGGTCTCCGGAGGCCCATGTACCTTAACTGTGAGGCCTCTAGTTAGATGTCTCCTGAATGCCTCTAGTTTACTGTGACTGAACCTCATGTCGTGGATGTCCTACTGATGAAGGCCTCTATGTGGGCGATTCTCATACGAGATCTTATTGAGGGAGATCCCTATGTAGCTGCGTTATGAGTCTTATGTGCATGGCCTGAGCCTCTATGGATTCTACGGAGTTCTCTATGTGGTGATGTCTCTCCTGAGGCCTCTATGTGGTGAGTTTGGGCTATTGTTTCCTACTGGAGGCCTCTATGTGGTTTATCCTACTGGAGCTCTATGTGGTGATGTCCTATCGTGGAGGCCTCTATGTGTGATGTTCCTACCTCTATGTGGTTTTAGTGCCTTGAGCTATGTGGTGATATGTTCTTATGGAAGCTCTCTATGTGGTGAGTCCCTACTGAGCTCTATGTGGGTGATGTCTGACGGAGGCCTCTTTGCAGTGTATTCTTACTGAGGCCTCTATGTGGTAATGTCCTACTGGAAGGCCCTATGTGGTGATGTCCTACTGCAAGGGGCACTAGGCTACCATGTGTGATGTCAAACTAGAGGCCTCCTATGTGGTGATTTCACTACTGGAGCCTCTAATGTGGTTATGTCCTAACTGGAAGGCCTCTATGTGTACTGATGCAATTGTAGTCCTACTGGAGGTCTTCTATTGGTGGATGTCCTACTGGAGGCCTAGGTTATTCTACTGGACGGATATGGTGATTATACTGAGAAGCCCTCTATGTGGTGATGTTCTTAATGCGAGGCCTCTATGTGGTCGATGTCCTACTGAGATCTCCTATAGTGTGCGTCCTACGAGGTATTGTGTTCATACTGGATGACTTCGTTGATGTCCACTGGAGGCCTCTATGTGGTGATTTCTTACTGAGGTCTTATGGGGTGATGCCTATCTCCTACTGGGGCCTCTATGTGGGATGTCCTACTGGAGCTCTAGTGGGGTCTTACTGGAGGCCTCTTTGGGTGATGTCCCTAGAGCCTTGGTGTCCACGGCGCTCTATGTGGTGAGGTCCTACTGGAGCTTGTGATGCCTACTGGAGGCGTGATCTCCAATGATACATCGAGCTCTAAGTGGTGACTGTCCTACTCGGGGGGCCTCTATATGGTGATTCTCTACTGGAGCGCCCGAGTGGTGATGTCTACTGGGGCCTCTATGTGTTATGTCTACATGGAGTGCTCTCTTGTTCGATTGAGTCCTACTGGAGTCTCTATGTGGCGATGGTCCCCCCTGATGGAAGGCTCTATGTGATGATTCCTATTACTGGAGGTCCTCTAGTGTGTGTCTACGAGTAGTAGTAGGTGAACTCTCATCATCACACCATAAAAAAAAGGAAAAGAGACTGTATCTACCTGTGCCAAGCTCTTTTTTGGCAGCCACTGACACAAAGGTCGATATTTTAATAAGTATCTAATTCAAGACAATTCAAATCTCAAGAAAAGAAGGGTCTGGAGTACAAGTAATCATAGCATTTGACTAACTCGCAACACAGAATGAATGTGTCATGGATTTAATTGTCTTTTTCTATAACTCTAAATGAAAGCTTCCCTCAGCGATCTGTGGGTACTCAATGCATGGACCACATCTCCACTCAAGGGGCAATAAACCATCTCCCTCACCCCACGCGCGCATATCGATGGATTTACTGAATATCTATATGTAAGTGTCTCTTCCCTATCTTCTATTCACCAGCGACGACTTGCTATTTCTACCTGTTCCTTTACTCTTCCAATCACCTGTCCTCACCACAGCCTCTACCTGGGCACCATTTGTGACTAAATATGTTGTTCTCCCTCTCAATGTTTCTATTAATACCCAGTTGATGAGAACCTGAGAATATCCGCAAAGCTTGCCCAATTGTCACCATCTTTTTGCCAATAAAACCGTATCACAAATTAGAGGACTTCAATGTCATCTGTTAGCAAGTTGAATGATCATTGGTAAATCCCAAATGACGACAGAACATGGTCCTACAAGATGGCATCCTGGAATAGTGAAGTAGGCCTTATCTTTGTGATTAGAGTCGGACTAATTAAGAAGAGAGAACATCTCCAAGGTTCTTTTGCATCAAGTCTGGGCTCCACTAGTGTCCTGCTGATGGTACCTGCCACTCAACACAGCGCAACCACCACCAGGCCTCCTCACCAGCACCCGTGACAGACTGGTAAGTGGTCGTGACGACTAACCCTCAGCCCCGAACAGTCCGGCGCTGCTGACGTCCTGCCGCAGCAGATAAGCGCCTCGCAGGTGCACCTGAATCAAGACTAATAACGTGCCTATGACCACCGATAACAATAGACGTCTCGGTAGCGCGGATGCTTGGAGCAAAAGGTAAAGGATATGCGGAAAGGACTACACGTTACATGGCTATACTGTATCCCACTCTGAGACAGGGGAAAACATGACTCAACAACGGAGTATAACAACGCTGAGGAATATACAACAGACACAGACAGACAAGCGGACGTCGGAAAAACTAGGAGACAAACCAAGATTAGGCGCAAGGTACAGAATATATACGCAACATAATGGTCGGTAAGGCAAGCCAACGGTCAATATCACAAGAGCAACACGAACAAGGTACCAAAGTAATGATAACAGCAACCCTTGGGGAGAAATGAGAGCCATGGCCATTCCTCGGACTGACTGGTTCAAGCCATACATCACTCAAAGCCACAGATGCAGACAAACAGCTCAAACTACACCGGCAGCTTTCCCAAGGAAAGACCCTGAGTAAGAGCTGTCGTTAGCTCTGGGTGTGGTTACACCACCCGAAGCGCCGGAACCTATCCCATCAGAGCATTTGCAAGTTCTGACAGCGGCATTTTAGGGAACCCAATATCAATCTACCAATTTGACCCCAACAATATCCAACCACAAACAATACCAACACGTGTCTGTCCAAATGATCATTATCGATTCCGCCTCTTCCCTCAACCATAAAAGTACGATCGTATGAATGATTTCATCTAAGCGGCTTCTGTCGAGTCCACGTCCGAGAAGGCTCTTGTGTTTTTGGATATGTGTTTTTCTCTTGTATTACCTGCAACCCGAATCCGCCTCAACAAAGCGTTCTCAACAAAACATAATTTCATCATGTCTAGGGTGCAATTTCGGCAGCCGCTCTGAGGAAAGACAAATGCTAATGTCTCGAGATCGTAGTGTGTCAAAATAAACCTGGAAAGCCATAATTTCAGCCCCATCCTACTCAGTCTGTCAGGTCAAGTAGTAGGATTGTAAGCGCAGACAGATTCCTGGATGATATCAACAATTGTAGTACTTTGCACACTCGCCTGAGAGAAATGATAAAATCCACAGACCGCTGATGTTATTATAACAATTCTACCAGCAAACCCAATCATCACATCTGCCGAAGCTAGCAGATGTGATCTAAACATACTATCGCTGTCACGACGACAAGTCGAACCATCTCCAACGAGCAAGACTGGCAAGTCGCCACTTGTGGCCATTTTACGTGGACTGCCAGCCATGTTCTCGTTATTGTCCTGAATACGTTTTATCACCCTGTAGGTCGGGGTCCTCCTAATCAAGTCCCCCGAGTGGTAGCCAGCTGTAAGCGGGTTTCAGCCCAAAGAGTGATCTGACTGAGCTTATTCCATATAAAGGCGATAGACTGATCTAAGATAATCACATTGTCATTTTCAACCTTTACTCAGTTCTCATTTTATTGCCTAGAGATTCAATTACTAAGGTCCACCTATATTGCCTTCTTAGAGACTGTCATATCACTAGGAGCCAAATGGACCATATGGATTCAATCTGTCAGTCGCCGATAGCTCAGATTCGCGTGTCATTCGCTGCAATTGGCTGCCAGGTAATACGCGCTTAGACTTCTAATAAAGTATGGGGCCTAGCGTGCGAGTCTCTCAGGAGCCGGGCAAAAGCTAGCAGACCATAGAGTGTAATGGGTCGGCTAAAGGTCAGGATTGGCTTTAATATCCTAACCTGAAACAGCTTTAATAAGGACCAGAGATGCTACCATCAAATCTCCTCATAGAGATTACTAGATCCATTGGTCACACTTACTTATAGTCAGTTACTTGATGTAGCAGTCGTGAGTGAATGTTGTACATCTGTCTAGTGATGTATGTTATCCATGGCACTCATGACCTTGTATAATCCAATCGAGAGTGTATTTGTGTGATTTACACGACGCAGGAGAGCTACTAATAATCTGGCCTTATATTGGGAAGGGGGGCTACACATCTCACCTGCAGCCTCCCCCGTCTCCCTGTGCACAAGTCACTCTTGCAGCCGTATACAGACTCCGGATTAAGATGCAAGATGGGACCTTCTTTGATGGCTCATTAATCTTAAACATTTCATTAACATCTGCAGAGATAACCAGTCTCTTTCCTATAAACAAGAGATAGACGAGTAACGCCCAGGACCATCTTTGCTAGCCATTACAGAGATCTCATAACCTCTCAACTCCTGTCACATATCTTCCCACTGTACCTTCACACCAGGGACAACACGTCACTACTGCATACAGGACTCGTCCGGTTCTGTGCCTCCTGATGGGATAACTTCTTGAACCATATGTGCTCCGATAGGCACATATGTTGCAGCCATTTTTGATCGTTTCCTTGCTTTTAATACAATATATAGTCCTTATGTGTGTACGACCCTCTATACTGATACAGGCTGTACCTGGTGCTCCCCTCCAATTGGCGCTCCAAGATGGCACAGAGTGCTCTGCAGCAGTGCCCATAACATCGCCCGGCTATGTGAAGATACATCTCATGGAGCACCATTTCCTATACATAATAGTTCATAACTCTTATCACATACCTATTAGTCACTCTTATAACACGCCACTAAGAGCTATAAACTCACACATACTATTGTTCCTAACAGAGATACACAAAGGTATGACGTCCATATACCACAAAGCCTATCAACATCACTAAGAATACAGCATATTCGTTCAGATCACCTGACATTGTGTCCCAGGAGATTTTCACTTTGACTGTCCACTTGTGAACTAACAGCCGCACACCCCCATACATGATCATCGAATGAACGAACATCCTTCATAGCTTGATTAGATTCTAAGATCTCTGACACCGGGGCACTTTCATAACACGACGAATCACCTCTAGGGATGGAGGAAGCACAGGGCACAATCTTTCCCGAAGTATGCGTCGTTCTCGTTTTGATGTGCTGATTATATCTGATATGCAATAAGAGATATACAAATGCAAGTTATCAATGGCCAATTGATTCTGAAGCATTTTGGTGTTTTGATTGGTTACATGAAGATAATACTATAGTACTATATGACCATTCCCATTGGGAAACGTATCCTTGATAAAGATTGGGCAATTCAAAAGAGGAAGCACAGGGGCGTAACTAGGAAAGACAGGGCCCCACTAGCACGACTATGGGCCCCCCTAAAGAAATGTACACATTACACTCAATATGAACACATTATATACCTATATACATAAACAAGATTGTCTTCTATAAAACTACAGTTCCACTCATACACACAGATTTATGCACTCTAGACCACATAGCCACACATATATAAGCAATTAAACATCACATACACACATAATAGTGCCCATATACAGATACACCACATACAGTATATGACACCATACACACATACAGAATAGACATCGATACACACATATATACAGCATATAGACATCACAGATATGTTATATAATACTGTACAATGGGCATCATTAATATGTATCTATGAGGACACATCCGCCATCTTCGTGCCAGTCACGACAGGGCCCCCTGCTCTGCGTGGCCCATCGCGGCCTGCTATGGTGACTACACATTGTAGTTAGGCCACTGATGGCGCCATGTTTCAAATGTAGCCTCAAAGAGTTAGGCCAATTATGGTGAGGTAGCAAATATATCATTTTCCATTCAGTTTCTGAAAAAAAAGGGTATCTCTGAATGATCCCTGGTAGAAATAAATAAAGCCGTATGCAGGTGATTCAGTATGCTAGAAGTCTCTGTAACCATGAACTAGTGGATTCAGCCATGTCATACCTCCCATCCAGCGCGTGTCGATATGTCTGACATGTGGACATGTTTACTCTCTGCTTGCATTTTCTTGCAACTCACCCCTCACCGCCTTCCTTGTCACTCAGGGCCTAGGCCTCACCGTCAGCTGTTTTGCATGGACTGACACCAGAGAAGTGAGCTGACTAATACGACGCCAAGATTTTTTTTTTCTCCTGACAGGACAAGCGCTTGATGCTACAGATTGGCTGCGTGGTTCGCATACAGAAATTTCCAGGAAGAATTTGAGTGGCCATGTAAACCGGCCGCCTCCATAAATATATTATCTAGCAGTAATGGATTTCTCTCAGTGTATCTAAATGAAAGAAAGGTGTAAATAGACGTTGAGGCCCGATCGCTAGCGCTGAGTAGTACGTATCGCATCTGAAGAGCTGCCAAAGTGTATTATCTGGCGGGTGAAGGGCACATCGCCTCTGAGGTAACTGGAATTCATTCTCTTGTCATTATTGATTTCTGAACGCTGCCTCTCATACACATCTCCTCTTAATCGTATGCCTTCATTCCTGTCAGCTTCTTCCAAGCCGTCTCGGCGAGAGATATAAATCAGCCCACAATATGAGGCATGCACTGTACCATCGCGCACAAACGCGTGATGGATAATGTGTCCCTCAGATAAATCACAGACTATAGCGCCATAGTTCTGACCATAGGAGCGTCAGGGGCCGCGGGTGCCGACGCTCCGACATGATCTCCACCTTTTTCGTCATGCGGTTTTCAGGTTACAAACTCTGTGGTGATTTGTTTCTTAATATATGTTTTTTAGCGGTAGGAGCTCAGTGATCATCTGAACTCTTAAACTTCGGTATAGACGAGAATTTTAAGGGAATCAGTCAGGACGAAGATGCAGTCAGTGTGTAGTGTTGTGGAAAAGATTCAGTACAACTTATTTTTTGGCCTCATTCAATGATATCCAGGAATCCAGGAGGCCTTCTCTATAACACGTGCCTGCAGTAGGACCATGTACAACTGCTCGCTCCTCCTGCTCTATAACAGCTTCCTGAGTGGACACTATGTACAATCTGCTCAGCTCCCCTCTTATACATGCGCCTGCAGGTAGGACACTATGTACTATCTGCTCAGCTCTCCTTCTTAACATGCTGCTGCAGGTTAGGGATGTGGTAGGAACACTATGTACTATCTGCTCAGCTCCTCTTTCTCTATAACATGCTGCCTGCAGGTAGGACACTATGTACAATCTGCTCAGCTCCTTCTATTCTATAACATGCTGCCTGCAGATAGGACACTATGTACAATCTGCTCAGCTCCTCCTGCTCTATAACATGCTGCCTGCAGATAGGACACTATGTACAACTGCTCTGCTCCTCCTGCTCTATAACATGCTGCCTGCAGATAGGAGACTATGTACATCTGCCACTCAGTCCTCCTGCTCTATAATATGCAGCCTGCAGATAGGAGGACTATGCACAACTTGCTAGTCCTCCTGCTCTATAACATGCTGACCTGCAGATAGGACATTATGTACAATGCCTAGCTCCTCCTGCTCTATAAATGCTACCGGCAGATAGGAATTTGTACAATCTGCTCAGCTCCTCTGCTACTATCACATGCCTACCGGCAGATAGGAGACTATGTACAATCTGCTCAGCCTCCTCCTGCTCTTAACATGCTCCTGCAGATAGGACACTATGTACAATCTGCTCAGCTCCTCGCTCTATAACATGCTGCCTGCAGGTAGGACACTATGTACAATCTGCTCAGCTCCTCCTGCTCTATAACATGCGGCCGCAGATAGGACACTTGTACCAATTGCTCAGCCCTCTGCTCTATAACATGCTGCCTGCAGATAGGGAGGACTATGTACAATCTGCTCAGCTCCTCCTGCTCATAACATGCTACCTGCAGATAGGACACTACGTACAATCCGTCAGCTCTCCTGCCTCTAAACATGCTGCCTGCAGATAGGACACTATGACAATCTGCTAGCTCCTCCTGCTCTATACATGCTGCCTGCAGATAGACATAGTAACAGGCATGCAGATGAACCTGCAAGAAGGCATAGAACATCTCTCCCAAATTGAGCTAATCATGGAAGAGTCATGTGTTTGATTTTAGGGTGCAGAGGGAACCCTAATGAGCCAGGGTGGTACCATTAACCAGGCAATATAGTCTATGTCTAGTACGAATTCAATATTGTGGTCAGGCACTTCAACTGTGCTATCACATTGCCCCTTAGGCCCTTCATAAAAGTCTTAACTCACCACAGAGATTCTCATCTTACAATGGCACCAGAACCATGTCTCTAGCTACTAGCAGCCCAATATAGGGGTGTCTGAAGTCAAACTTCCCCTCCAACCTCTAAAAGTGACTCATCTCAGCAAAAGTGACTCTCTGTGGTTCATTTACATATGTTGGTACTCTTATTGTAGGTAAACCGGTGAGTTTTGACATCAAAAGGGAATTCAAGGAAAGACATTTCATCATGTACCTTACTTTAATGGGGTAAACGTGGGGACAGTCTCTGGTACAGACGAGTTGTAGTATGAAGGAGCTGTATAACACATGATCCTTATGTTCCTGTCTATCCGATGAAGTCCATACGATATACTCACGTTTCCTGCCTTAATCACTAATATTTAGTAAACGTACTGCAAAAAAAATGTATTTCAGATCTGATAATGAAACACAGCAACCGGTTCATGGTGGGGAACATAGAGCTGCGTGGGCTTCTAAGACTGAATTAGTCATGATGGGATTTAGATACACGGCTCCACAGCAACCAGTCCATGGATTTAAGCATTGGCAGCTATGGTTACTGGATTAAGTCTGGAAAAATAGTACATTTACCTTTCTTCCCAAATGTTAGAGGGGAAACTGATGCCAAAAAACTGATATGTGAACGCACCCTTACTCCCACCATGAGATGTTTATAGTCCGGCTTCCCAGCTCCTCCATCTTCAGTGGTCAACTATTAGGCCCCTTCCACACTTGCGTGCAGATCACGTCAGAGTCTGACAGGGAGCGATCAGGGTTGGTCAGTGAAAAACGCAATCAGTTTTCAGTCAGAGTTTGTCAGTGTCTGGTTTTTCATGCGCGTTTTCAATGCAATTTCAATGCGTTTTTCAGGCGCAAGAAAATGCGCGGTGAAATGGACTCAGGACTGAGATCTTTTTCTAGGCAATTGATGGTGAAAAACACATTGGGGCACATTTACTAAGGGTCCGCAGCCGCGAATCCGTCGGTTTTTCCCGCATATTTCCGCTTTGCGCGTAGTTCACTGGATTGTGGCGCACGCGATCGATTTTTGGCGCAATCGCGCCGACTTTCGCGTGACAGAAATCGGGGGGCGTGGCCACCGGACAACCCGAAGGATTCGGAAAAACCGCAGAATTAAAAAGCCATTTGTGTCGCAAGATCAAGCAATCACATTACACCGAAAAAAGCAGGTGAACTCCAGCGGACCTCGACGCACGAGCGCGACAACCTGGTGAATATCGGTGCACGACCTTAGTGGAATCCCGGCAAACCCGAATCAGCGTCGGAGAACCCACCGTGGATCGCGACGGACCGGGTAAGTAAATGTGCCCCAATGCCACTTGCAAGTGTTCAGAGTGCAATGCGTTTTTTGAGCATCTCCATAGACTTGTATGGTGCGTTTTTCACGCGCGTGACTTGCAAAAGCAGAGCATGCCGAGATTTAAACGCGCGTTAAAAAAATGCAAGTCTGAAAAGACCCATTGCTTACAGTAGTAAAGTGATATTCCATTCTGAGTAGTAATAAAGTAGTTTTCCATCCTATTATTGACCTTATCGGCACCCAACACTGGTCAGAAGTATTTAGCCCAATCCTTGATGTATTGGATATCCAGATCACATCTGAAGTAAATCACAGTAATTGATCTGTCGAGCTCCATATTTAGTGCAAACCTCGAATAACAAATGAAGAGGATGCTGTACCACCACCACGCACCTACAAGAAGCCAAGGTCCTCTCCAGTAACCTTCTACTATGGCAATAAGAGTTAGAGCCAATAGACTACACATTAGAGTAGATATCCTACTTTCTCTTCATATCTCAAGATCAGTCAAGTAAGATGATAAACGGTGGGAAAAAATAAATCACATGATTTGGGACATTCAGTTGGAGTTGTTGCCTTTCTGTGTCTTCCCAATGACTGGAACATGAATTGTAGTCTCTGAGGATTTACAATGAAGTATTTCATGTATTGTGAGAAATTGAGTCCTTAGAGGACCGGCCAGCCCCTTTCTAATATGAACTAACTTTATTTTAATTATGTTGGGAAAGTTGGTCCTAAAGATCTGACCTCTTACCAATAAGAGGTTGGATCCTCGTACTTCCTGCGTTGGCAGTCGGGTATATCATGAGGGGGTCGGCACTCCTCTGTAAGGTCTGGCCGACACTCCCCACTACTCCCCTGTCAGCGGGGACCTGTAGGGGGAAAGCCGGCAGCGTTGCATATATCGCGCAAGCGCAATGCGGCTGCACCGAATTTACAGTGGTTGCGGCTGCGCCGTGCTTACGATGCGTGGCCCGAATGTTATACATATACAAAATTCGGGGGGCGCAGTCAATAAGCACGACGTGACCGCAGCCGCTGTCGGGTGAGCTTTACAGGTCTCCGCTTGACAGGAGCGTGGTGAGGAGTGTGGGCAGACCATACGAGGAGTGCCGGCAAAAGTACTATAATACAATACTTTACAGTCAGAGACTCTGGTACATATAAATGTTGGGTCCCAAGTTACGATTGTATCCAGGACCTTACCACTTACTCAGAAATGTCATCATGTATACAGTATATACCAGTGATGGTAGAGGCCGAGTGGCCCAAACTACAACAAAGACCCGCTTATTTTATCGCAAAGTGCCATCACAGAAATGTAATTTGTGATTTAACTCCCTTCTCTGTCACAGTTTTCATGATACCGCCCCTGAGGACACCAATAAAGCAGAAAAAGTCCCAGGTACAGCTGTCACTTTAAAATAGCTCTGTGCACAGCAAGTCCGGGCGTCTGGGACTGCAGGAAGATACTGGAGTCATCTCTGGTGGCTGGCCTTGAGTGCCCACAGAAAGGGCTCTGAGTGCCACCTCTGGCACCAGTGCCATAGGTTAGCCATCAATGGTATATACTGTATGGCCTGACCATTATACAGTATATCAGCACGATACAGTATAGGTATGTTACTCTTATGCTTGAGGTCTCAGACTGATCAGAAGAGATGAGAAGCCCGAGCCCCTCACATCCCGTCTGCAGGGCAGCAGCTGAGTCGCGGTCTCGTGCGGACAATGTTTACGCTCCCAGTCTTGTTAAATCCGCACAGTAGCACCCATCTGCTTTCCATAACCAGACCCCGCTTTAGTGGTGTGCGAGGGGCTTTTTGGTCGGCTCCCTGGTTTTCCATCAGATTGCAGACAAGATGAGATTATGTGATATGACAAGATGTTACGCTGCTAAAAAGAAAAAAAACTGGATCAAAGCTTATGTTTTTGTTCTACAAACTCGCCTTAAAGAGTATGTATAATGTACAGTATATATATAGTCCTAGGCAGAGGTGGGGAAACTGCTGCAAATAAGAAAAATACTTTCCAATATAGAGAAGTCATTGTTTCATTGTTTTGCAATTATGTTGCAAAATGAAAAGTAAAGGAACAAAAGGGTCTCAAGACCTGCATCGGCCTTCATGCCAATTGGCACTTCCTCTATATACAAGTGATGTCTTTGGAGGCCACTAATTGGCCAGAAAAAGATCCATTGACCCCCAAATCATTAATATTTGGGTTTCCCTTCCTCAACCAACCCTTCGTATCCTTGGTTGAACTTGATGGACACGTGTCTTTTCAACCGTAAAACTATGATACTATGACCTCCGCATCAGTTTTTCACTAGAACTTGGCGGGGAGATTGTCCAAACATCTTGAAGCACCAAACACTAATCTTCTTTAGACTGACATTGATTCTTCTGTGTCTTCATGTAATTCCAGATAGATTGATGATGATGAGATCAGGGATCTGTGAGGACCATATCATGAATTACAAGACCACTTGTTCTTCTTTACGCTGAACATAGTTCTTAAAGGGGTGTTTGTTGGGTCCCTCACTATTAATTACCTTGAAATGGAGTTGTAGTTGATTATGGGGTTGCACTGCCAGGTACCCCCAACGATCACTACTAGAAGAAATCCATCCATAGTCAAGGACATATCCTATGGCTAGGAGCCCATTGGCTGGATGTTGGGGATCATCTTCGCAGAAGACATTTGTATCACTTCTATATTACATCTTGGAAGCTTTCTTATTATGCAGCTTTTCTCACACCTGCCTATAACTTTTCACAATACAGTATTGAGCAAAGTGACAAAAAAATGAATCACTGAAAGGGTCAGTGTGTGGATGACTTTCTTACCAACACAGGAAGATTAAAGGGAGCATTGAAAGAGGTGAAGTGAAATGATGGGCTTCTATGGGCATAGTTTCATCAGGATAGCTAACTTCAGATTTAGACAATTCAGAACTAGACTAGATGTGACATGTATGGGCATAAATTTGGTATTATTTTCATCCCTTTTGCACATTTTTAGATTGAATTTCGACCATCTTGAGCCGCACCTTCTCTATAATAAGCCACACCCAGTGTTTAAAATGCTTTAAGTGCTAACATTAAAGGGGGTATCCGGGTTTAAAAATTTTTTTATGGCCGGGTCATTGGGGGGGGGGGCTATTTAAACATAATAAACATGTACTTACCTCCTCCGGTGCTGCCGATGTCCCGCGCCGCGGCCCGTTCTTCTCGTGCGCCGGTTTCTACAAGGGCCGCCGGAAGCAGCTCCCATTCGCACCGTCTCCCAGCGCTTACAATGCTGAGAGTAGGGCGGATGGGAGGAGCCGTCCACAACGCGGACTGAAGCTCCCTGTGCGCAGCTTCCGTGCCCTGTATGTTTACAGGGGCACGGATCGAAGGGACCGCGGCGCGGGACATCAGCGGCGCCGGAGGAGGTAAGTCCATGTTTATATGTTAACTAGCCCTCCCCAGCCCGCCCTAAAAAAAATTTTAACCCAGATAACCTTAATGATATGTTCAGGATCGGGGAGTGGACACTCCTTCTCATGATAGGGAGTATCTCTCAAGGGGTTGCTATATTTTTGTGATGTTCCATAGACCTGAATGGAGTGTGTGTGCGTTTGCAGCACCTAACGTGGATGTACTAGCAGGGGATCGATCTGAATTGGAACAAACCTGGACTATTTGGTGCATTTTGGGTTTGGGTATTGATCTCACTGGGGCACATTTACTTACCGTCTGTCGCGATCCAGCGGCGATTCTCCGTGAGGATTCGGGTCTTCCGGCGATTCACTAAGGTAGTGTGCCCGATGTCCATAAGGTGTGCTGCTGCGCGAGGTCCGCCGGAGTTTGCCAAAGTTCACCGTCCTATCTTGGTGCAGGGAAGCACGTGTCAAACAACACTTTTCTAAAAAAAACTGAATCCGTCGGGTTTTTCCGACAAGCCACCACCCCGATTTCCGTCGCATGCATGCCGGCGCCCGGGGCAATTCAGGGGAAAAACGGCGAAAATCGGTAATATTCAAGAAACCGCCGAAAAAAAAAGCAATTGGGCCCTTAGTAAATGACCCCCATTGGTTTTGGCACAGACCAAGTATTGTTTGTTGGATCCGCTGAACCGTAGTCATAACCCCCAACAGTATGCTTGGGTTCAATACTGGCACGATCGCGGGTGTTACCTTTAAATCCCATTTAAATACTTGACATCATCGGGGATCGGCGATCCTTGAAAAAAAGTAGTAGAGCGCACCCCAGCCCTGATCAATGGTGTTACTGGCAGGGGGGTTGATCTTGAATACCAGACCCCAACCCGTACTTTTTCTCAGGTCCTCCTAGTCATGTGACAAGTAAAAGTTCACAACTTTAAGATTTTGTTTTTTTGCTCTGTCCGTTATGTAACCCGTGATTACCGACTAAAATCAAGAGACTCCACCGCACCCAGAGCCAGGTGCTGATAGAGTAGGAAAATTATGACACAATGAGCAAGAAAGTTCTCTCTGCTTTCAATTATTTTATTAGCGGCAATTAGCCAACTAGCGCCTGGGGATTTTTTCATGTCTAATTAGCTAATTGGTAATTGGTTGCTATGGTTTAATGCACACACACATCTCACGCCACAGATAGTCCCTACTGTGTTCATCAAACATGTGGGATTTCATCACCCATAGACCCCGGAGTGACTAGAAGGTCCAGAATAACAAATGCAGACAGTCAAGGACATGTAACTACCTCAACTGTGGAGAACTCTCATAAGATAAGATGATTGCACCTCCTGCTACTTTGAAATGTAAAGAAGTCTATACATAATAGCTAGACATAAAAGTTGTACGAAATACACTCTTCTTTTCTTCCTGGCTAAGTCAATAGTTTGGTATAATTTACTGAAGGTTGGTCAACTTATTTGGACTTTGATTTTGGTTCAAGCGGGGCTGTACTGCTCTATTCAGGAAAATTGCTCCCATCCTTTACCAGCTCCACCCCATCTTTCACCTCTGTAAATGCTCCCTCAAGGGGTGGAGTAAGACCTTCATGGGCCCTGGGCTGTATAAATATTAGGGCCCCTACAAGTCTGGAATCACCTTCTACATCTGGTACCTCTTGGGGAATGGGGCGTTCAATCTGTGGTTTCAGAACCTTTGGAGGAGCTTCAATGGTCCTGAAATGCCTCTTGTGTACATGTGTATTAAGAGCATGAACAGATGTATGAGGATTGCATGGGTGATGGTCCTTCTCAGTATAAAATTTGGTGGGTGGGTTGAGTGGCCATGGGTCTTCCAGTAGGCTTAAGATCCGGGCCACCATCGAATGTGCCTGTATTATAATTCCACTACTGGTTCCCATTTTTGTGTCTTCATAGCCCCTTGCGAAATGTGTATGGCGTACAATAGAGATGGGCAAAGAGAATACCAACAACTTCCTGGTTTGGTTGGTGCACCCTAGGATGCATTGCTCTGCTTCATGATACCTCTTGAATCTGTTCCTGGAGAAGTATTGTGCATGCACAATCCAAGGATCCAGCATGCACAATCCAGAATGTTATGGCCTTCGTGACGCACACGAGGATTAAGGTGGTACATTTTTCTCAAGATACCAACTAGCCTCTTTCACATTGTTATTTGAGGGTCTGATATCCAGGCGCAAATTTGCAGCTGGATATTGGTCCATAGAAGTCTAGGGTGCCCTGTTGCGGTAATGTATTTGAACAAATGTGGCATCGTACCATTGCTGAGAAAAAGATAGAGCATTCGTACGGTAAGACACCATGCCTTACTATGGCAGCGCTCATCCCCCCGCCTCTCGAGCGTGGCTGTATGCTTACCTGGGCTGCGGTCGGACAAGCATACGTGATTGTGAAGGTATGGTACTAGGTATGGTACTAGGTATGGGCCTAGGTATGTTACTAGGCATGGTGATAGGTATGGTGCTAGGTATGGTACTAGGTATGGTACTAGGTATGGTACTAGGTATGGTGATAGGTATGGTACTAGGTATGGTGATAGGTATGGTGCTAGGTATGGTACTAGGTATGGTGATAGGTATGGTGCTAGGTATGGTACTAGGTATGTTACTAGGCACGGTGATAGGTATGGTGCTAGGTATGGTACTAGGTATGGTACTAGGTATGGTACTAGGCATGGTGATAGGTATGGTGCTAGGTATGGTACTAGGTATGGTGATAGGTATGGTGCTAGGTATGGTACTAGGTATGTTACTAGGCACGGTGATAGGTATGGTGCTAGGTATGGTACTAGGTATGGTACTAGGTATGGTACTAGGTATGGTACTAGGCATGGTGATAGGTATGATGCTAGGTATGGTACTAGGTATGGGCCTAGTATGTTATAGGCATGTGATGGTGATAGGTATGGTGCTAGGTATGGTACAGGTATGGTACTAGGTATGGGCTAGGTATGGGCAAGTGGTACTAGGCATGGTGATAGGTATGGTGCTAGGTATGGTACTAGGTATGGTACTAGGTATGGTACTAGGCATGGTGATAGGTATGGTGTGGCTAGGTATGGTGATAGGTATGTAACTAGGTATGGTGACTAGGTATGGTACTAGGTATGGGTACTAGGTCATGGTGGATAGTATGTGTAGGTTATGGTACTAGGTATGGCTAGGTATGTACTAGGATGTTTGGTATGGTGATAGGTATGGTACTAGGTATGGTACTAGGTATGGTACTAGGCATGGTGATAGGTATGGTGCTAGGTATGGTACTAGGTATGGTACTAGGTATGTTACTAGGCATGGTGATAGGTATGGTGGTAGGTATGGTACTAGGTATGGTGATAGGTATGGTGCTAGGTATGGTACTAGGTATGGTGATAGGTATGGTGCTAGGTATGGTGCTAGGTATTGTACTAGGTATGGTACTAGGTATGGTGATAGGTATGGTGCTAGTGGTAGTTATGCTTAAGAGGGGAAGGAGACTTCCCTCAATCCATATTACTTATATATTTGCTTTTAAAGGGATGTTTGAGTACAGAGGGATCCTGCTCTGTTACCAAAAGTTTTTCTACCATTGCTCAAACTTCTATATAGTTTACAATGAAGGTTACGAGGTTAATTTTCTGCGTACAGTCCAGGCAGCGTATCGCTCTCAGTGGAAAAGTAGTTCTTATTAGTCGGTGTCAGAGCAAATTCCCAATATGTTCACAGTGATTTGCAGAACGTCAGGATGCCAGGCATGATCTTCGCAGAACATGGCATCTCCCCACACGCTACCCAGCGCCTCCAGGGACTGGCATCAACTCTTGTGCAATGAGCACATCTCAGGAGCTGTTAGCAAACACTGCAAGTGACACCGCCAGATGTGTGAGCTTTATGTTAATCTGGTGCTGCAGAGCTCTGGGTCACCTCCAGGACCAGTAGGAAGTGACAAGAAGCTGTGTAAGCCCGACGTCCGCGGCTAATTTCCTCCGACAGCTCGGGGTGTCTTAACATGAATCACACATACCGCATGAGCCGGCGCTTAGAGGGTTTGCAAGCATTTTAATTAAAGGTGTGATCCTGCGAATATATATTCTAATAATTCTGCGCAAATGAACTATTTTCTAGAGGGATTATTATTGCTTCTCCTCCCACCGGCGTCGCCAGCAGATAAATGGGCGCACTATTTATGTAATACAATTATACTTCTTATCTTAATATTTAGAAATATATTTTAATTACAAAAAAGTCTACGGAGCTAAGCGCCTCTTAAATTGCTTTTTGTTTCAGGCTCGCGAAGGCGAATGTGCCGGCAAAACTCAACACACATTTTTCTGACACTTAAAGGGGTTTTCCTGAACTAAAAATAGTGATGAGAAATCCAAAAATGTAGGTTTTAAATGACAGCTAGATGGGGTATAACACCCTGCAACCCCAGAGGTCCGAGGTTCTTAGCCGATGAGAAACAGAGAATGAAACAGGAAGCAGACAGCGCCGCTCTGTATGCAGAGGCTGAACTGAGTCAAGTATATTGGAGCTGATCTGCAGTAACCCGGCCTGACCACTACATAGAGCACAGAGCTGTCTGCTTTTGGTTCCATTTTAAGTTGCAAGGATGGATACTGGAAATTCAAATTGTGTCGCAAGCCAAGCACTTACATGCACCGGGAAGAAGAAGGTGAACTCCGGCGGACCTGAGCGGGGAAGCGACACATGCAGGATCTCAGGTGCACGATCTTGTTGAATCGCGGCAGACTTCATACTCAACGGACAACGCACCTCGGGGATCGCGCAGGGACCTGCCCTACACACTTTATAAAAAACATGAGGTAAAGTGGCCAACCCATTTAACTCGATGATGACCCCCTCCACTGACTCCTGTAGTCAGCTAGTGCTTGGTATGAGTCTGCTTCTTCTCCTTCTGCACTGATGACAGGAGTAGTACTTGGCATCTGGCTGGGGAGAAGACCCTGGGGAGAAGGTTGAAGTGGTTTATTACCGCTTCTGCCTTCTCCATTTCGCACTGCATAACGCTGAAGTAGTGCTATACACTGAATAGCAGAGCCGAAGGTGCCATCCGCTCTATAGACCTGGTGGTCAAGTGATCGCTGAGTCTGCAGGGGTTAATCAGAGCTGCTGGGTTTGATCAGACCCGGCTCTGCCCCAGACATTTACCCCCAAAGGGAGTCATTTAACTGAGGCTCTTCTATTGGGGAAAAACATCCGGTCATTAAAGCCTTTCCAGGCCTCATTATGAAGGGGTTAATCTTTTTTTCCATTTTATATAAAAATAAATTAAGCAGCAACAATACATTTTCATATTGACTCATCCTACAAATATGAACAATTTCACAATATAATGTTCCTTACCCTGTGATTTAAACAACTTTAGCTATTAAAAAAAAGACAGACTTTCTGCTTTTAGCCTTCATTAAATTCTTATTTTTTTGTTTTTTTATAATTGTGTTCGTTTTGTAAAAGTGGTAAAACTTAACAGAATTACATTCATTTGCTATTGCTGAAACTTGGTGAAAAAAGGTAGCGAGTCATTTTACTGCCAAGTTCATATAAATAAAACTCAAAAATAATGATCC
Source organism: Engystomops pustulosus (assembly GCA_019512145.1). Lineage (NCBI taxonomy): Eukaryota > Metazoa > Chordata > Amphibia > Anura > Leptodactylidae > Engystomops > Engystomops pustulosus. The sequence continues at coordinate 7,907,487 of CM033649.1, forward strand.
TTGCTCCAGGGTTTTCTTATGCGATATCCCAAAATAGTGGCACTGAAAAAAAATAATTGTCACGCAAAAAACAAGTCATGATATTGACACTGACAAAAATTAAAAATAAAACTGTGAATTTTAAATTAATACAGATAGTAAAAAAGCGGCTGAACTAGCCTGAACTAGGCTAAATCTTGGGTTATGTGAGCATTTGTGATTGGAAACACAGTGCCACACCCATTCACAGGTGTTCTGCAGTATTGCAGGTCAGTTTTTTTTTAGTTTTTAGACATTTTTTCAGAAAACCGCTGAACCATTTCCGACCAATCCCATAAACCAATCCCACACAGGCTCGACCTACAGCTGCACCCACAAGTGAGAACAGGATACCCGTTCTTCTAATTGCTGGGGCATCCCATTTTTATAATCGGTGGGAAGCTAACAATTAGGAAGTTATCCCCTATCCTATGAATCGAGGAAAACTTCCTAATTTGGGACAACCCCTTCAAGGACAGAAGTACATAAATGTCATCCATCTTCTAACAAGAATGAAGCCAACATTGGTCACAGTCTCTACAAACCTTTGGATGGTCACAGTCTCTATAACCCTTGGATGGTCACAGTCACTACACCCTTTGAATGGTCACATTCGCTACAAGCCTTGGATGGTCACAATCATTAAAACCTTTGAATGGTCACAGTCCCTACAACCCTTGGATGGTCGCAGTCACTAAAACCATTGGATGGTCACAGTCACTAAAACCATTGGATGGTCACAGTCACTAAAACCATTGGATGGTCACAGTCGCTTCAACTCTTGGATGGTTGCAGTCGCTTCAACCCTTGGATGTTCACAGTCACTACAAGCCTTTGATGGTCGCAGTGGCTCACACCCTTGGATGGTCACAGTCGCTTCAACCCTCGGATGGTCACAGTCACTTACACCCTTGGATAATAGCAGTCACTACAACCCTTGGATGGTCACAGTCACTACAACCCTTGGATGTACACAGTCACTACAACCTTTGGGAAGTCACAGTCACTACTCTTTGATGGTTACAGTCACTATAACCCCTGGATGGTCACAGTCACTCCATCCCTTAGATGTACACAGTCACTACAACCCTTGGGAGGTCACAGACACTACAGTCCTTGTATGGTCATAGTCGCTACAACCATTGGATGGTTACAGTCACTATAATCCTTTGATGGTCAAAGTCGCTACAGTCCTTGGATGGTCACAGTCGCTACAACCCTTGGATGGTCATAGTAACTACAATCCTTGGATGGTCACAGTTACTACAACATTTGGATGGTTAAAGTCACTATAGCCCTTGGATGGTCATAGTTCCTGCACGAGTTATGGTCACAATCACTACAAAACGTTGACAGTCACAGCAACCCTTATACGGTCACGGTCTTATAGGACAAGTAGAGCCAGAGAACTTTATAAAATCTGTACTCTATGAAAAACTTTGACAAATTCTTTCTCTGCAAAAAGATGAAATCTACGGTGGACATTAAACATCTCTTTACTATTTTTCGACTTTTCATTTTAATGCATTTCCATAGCGCGGAGGGAACAGATGGACGTGGAATACATCCTGACTGGTTTCACTTGATGTTATTGTATTTGTTCTCAAAAATGATTCATTTCTTTCTTGAAGCTTTGTAAGCATTTTCTAAGCCCCGAAGGCCTCTGGGTTGTGTTTGATTATCCTTCTGTTTACTGTGAGCTGTGTTCTCTCACAACAGATCTGCGATCTCTGGGATTATCCGCCACTATTGTCTGCTTTCCAGCCACCCACTCAGATACTTTACTTTTTTCATTTTATAAAACCCCATGCCTCATCCAGGAGCCACCCTGCTAACCAGATTGGGCAACAAATCCCTATGGTTAAGGTTAGATTTCAAACAGCCTCTCGAAATGCACGAGCTTCAGTGAAGTAGAATGGATTGTACAAAATGGATTGTTTAAAGTTTTTCTGCTTGTGCTCTTGTTGGATTTTGGGGGGCATTAGCTGGTTGAACTCTTAATGGCTTCTTATTATGTACAGTATTTGGTTGCCTATTTTTACAAATTTTTCTCATGGGCTTGTATTACTGTATATCAGTGTCAGCAACTTGTGATTCTCTTAATGTGGGTCATCGCTCCCTTGCATACAGTTGAGTTGGTCATTTTATGGACAGATCAATTATGATTGAGCCAGAGATAGATGCAAAACATATTGGGGCACATTTACTTGTCCGTCCGAGTCACAATACCCGATCCGGACTGTCAGACAATGATGCACTGTGCCGTGATCCACATAGATTGTGCGCCCGATATCCTGCATGTGTCGCTTCCCTGGAGTTCACCATCCTCTTCCTGGTGTAAGTGCATTGTCTTGTGACACAATTTCCCGTGCTTAGTCCGAATCAGTTGGACCGTCCCACGGCCTGCCCACCCCATTTGTGTAGCATGAAAGCCGGCGCCGATGAACCAAAATCTGATCCCGTGTGACACAAACCTTTTAAATGCGCCGCAAATTGGAAATCGTCGGAATACCTGACAAAAGTGCGGTCCGCGGACCCTTAGTAAATGAGCTCCATTATGTGTTTACACTCTACTTTTTGTCCAAAAAAAATGTGCACAATCATCATCAATCATTGTTTGTCATGTGTCTACAAATACAAGAAGAATAATACTTGTTGAATTAATTCAGAGCTCTTGGGTTCCTAGTGTGCGTCAAGAGGTGTCAAGAGGTGTTAACTTAACACCTTCTCCAATGGCCAACTGGCAGGCAACCGGACAGTTTTTCTTGCTCCAGCTTCTGCCAAAGCACCATTGGATTGGGTTTGCTCTTCTGTTCTTACTGTATTTTAGTGGATTGGATTGAGAAGGTAACTGGGACCAGAAGATGACATTAAACACAATGGGGCACATTTACTAAGGGTAGGAACGCCGCACTTTCGTCGGGTTTCCCGAATATTTCTCTTTGGCGACAAATTGCCCGGGTTTTTGGCGCACGTGATCGGATTGTGGCGCATCGGCGTCACCTTGTATGCGACAGAAATCGGGGCGTGGCCGTCGGACAACCCAACGAATTCGGACAAACCGCAGAATTTCAAAAAAGGAAATGTGTCGCAAGATCAGCACTTACATGCACCGGGAAGAAGAAGGTGAACTCCGTCGGACCTCAGCGCAGAAGCGACGGATGCAGGAACTTGGACGCACGATCTTAGTGAATCGTGCCGGACCCGGACAACGCACCGCGGGATCGCGACGGGACTGGGTAAGTAAATCTGCCCCAATGACCTATATTAAGTTGAACCATCCTGCCTTACTTTGGTTGCTCTTTCATATTTTGCCCATGATTCTGTTTCCTCTTTTGACTCCTCGTTGACCTTGGTCTTCTTTTTTCATAATGTATTTGAATCATTGTTTGTATTGTTCATCTTTGTCCCTGGGTGCTATTCTTATCCCCTGGTTATTTATATCCTGACTGTTCTTCTTGTTAGCCCTTTCTTGACTACTTTATTACTTCTTCATCCCTAGATTAATCTTGGCATCACAACCTGAGGGTCCTCCTGAATCAAACTCCTAATCTCGTCGTAGGGCTTAATGTTGAAGACCAGGGGATACCGTAGACTCTAGGCAGTGCCCAATGAGTTATGGCCATCATTTTCTTCACAAAAATATTGTCATCTTCAAATTTTACTTATTATTTGAGCTTCAAAATTAAATTCTTGGAGAAGTTTTGCCCAATGGTCTTTCGAATTCCCATAGACAACTTGGGTTCCCATGGATCATTGACCACTTTTACTTGCAGAACATATCCGAAAACACCCTGATCTTTGTAATTGGGGTAATTTTTGAACATTAATGTTCTATTCTCATGTTATATGTTTTCTGTGAGCCCAATTTCCCACTTTTTTCACATGTAAGATGTAGCAGTGTATAAGTATCATATAAAGCGTTAACCACACGGCAGTAAACAAAGCTCTGGTTGCCGGCAGCAATTCTCATCAGGGCTGACATTACAAGGTAGCGCGCTGTATCTGCACAAAAACAATTGTAAAATCCTTTGGTATAAATGGCAAAAGGTGATTTTGTTTGTTTTTTAAAGTCCGTGTATGCCAAACAATCTGACAAGGTGAAACCTCACGCTCTGGATCTCTTGACATGTTTTTCTATGGTCTCTGAGAAACTCTTCACTGAAGTCACCCAAGCTAATACTAAAACCTGCAGCGAGAGATGCCTTGATATTTGATAAACTAGTTGGAAATATTGATGTTTCAATCCGAAATTCACTTATATATCAAAAACATGGGTGAGGGTTGTATAGTGGAACGGATGTTACTAGCTGAATTTATATGGCATATAATTAAAGGGAACCTTTATTTTATAGAGCAGAATGCACTAAGCATATTCTACATCATGTAAGATATGCAGTGCGTTATAGAGCAGGAGGAGCTGAGCAGATTGTACATAGTGTCCTATCTGCAGGCAGCATGTTGTAGACCAGGAGGAGCTGAGCAGATTGTACATATTATTCTATCTGCAGGCAGCATGTTATAGAGCAGGAGGAGCTGAGCAGATTGTACATAGTTTCCTATCTGCAGGCAGCATGTTATAGACCAGGAGGAGCTGAGCAGATTGTACATAGTGTCCTATCTGCAAGCAGTATGTTATAGAGCAGGGGGAGCTGAGCAGATTGTGCACAGTGTCCTATCTGCAGGCAGCATGTTATAGAGCAGGAGGAGATGAGCAGATTGTACATACTGTTCTATCTGCAGGCAGCATGTTATAGAGCAGGAGGAGCTGAGCAGATTGTACATAGTGTCCTATTTGCAGGCAGCATGTTATAGAGCAGGAGGAGCTGAGAGGATTCTATATAGTGTCCTATCTGTAGGCAGCATGTTATAGAGCAGGAAATGCTGTGCTGATTGTACTTCATGTCCTATCTGCAGGCAGCATGTTATAGAGCAGGAGGAGCTGAGCAGATTGTACATAGTGTCCTATCTGCAGGCAGTGTGTTATACAGCAGGCAAAGATGAGCTCATGATTCATTGTCTTTGTACTAATGTATCCTAAAAAACCCTTTACTTTCATCATTCAATTATCAGAGATAAAACCTACATGAAAATTGTTCATTGTAGGTACATTGAGCCCCTTTATTAAAAGGAATAGCCTTGGTCTGTGGATAATCATGAGTTTTGAACGAAACAGGTTGTATAATTTTTGTGTGTGAATAGGTGTCAGATGAATACCCGATGGTTTTCTTTGGTTGATCTTCAGCTAATTAACAACAGGTAAATTATCTCACACACTGGAAGGGTTAAAGGCTCTAATTACCAGCAATTTTCATTTGGTAATGGAGGCTCTTGTAATGCGGCTCTCCAGGAGTAACGTTAGGCAGTTTAACTCTAAGTGGGGAATTCATCCTTAGATCCTCAAGTGTTTCCCTTTGATTATTGCCATTTATCCGGGATGTTAAGTCTTTCTTGTTGTTTAGTTTTCTTTTATTTTATGAACGTTCAATGGAATGAAAGACAAAGGGACGTCATGAAATCACATGCACTTTAGGTTTTCCTGCAGTTTGAAGGCCGTCTGAGCATGTCATTATATTGAATAATGGAAAGTAATTGGAAAAAGAAAATAAAAATGAGTAGTTTATTACAACCTGTATGACGTTTGCTCATCAGCTCCCCCTAGTGGTAGATACTGGCTGCCAGAATGGTATAATAATAATAATAAAAAAAATCCTTCATTTATATAGCGCACACAGATTCCGCAGCGCTGCACAGAGCTGCCAAATCAGTCACTGTCCCCAAAGGGGCTCACAATCTAATCAACCTACCAGTATGTTTTGGAGTGTGGGAGGAAACCGGAGGACCCGGCGGAACCCACGCTAACACGCAGAGAACATACAAACTCTTTGCAGATGTTGACCCTGGGATTTGAACCCAAGTCCCCAGTGCTGCAAGGCTGTAATGCGAACCACTGAGCCACCGTGCTCATATTGGTATATTTTTTTATCTCTATTTTTCTTCCTGATTTTTCTGTCTTTTTCGAGACATTTTTTATTTTTGCAATTTTTGCGCTTTGGGGGGCATTTTGAAATATCTGCTGGATATTTGTTTTTCATCAGTAAGACACATTTATCTTCTATTCCAGATGTGCCAAATGTCGCAAATGACATTAATCATTTCAAATTGTCTCAAATTTGCGACCAGATTAAACCATACTTAAGGAAAACCTAGAAAGTAGGAAGAAGTGACTTGAAACATTTGTGCGACATTTTTGCATTATTTGAAACAAATGTCTCAAAAGGAGACCTGAGATTGATGAATTACCGAAGAAGCAGACAGAAAAAAAGACAGGCAAAGGATCTTGGCAGAAGCGACACCTGCTGGATATCAGGCGCACGACCTTAGTGAATCCCAGCAGAACCAAATCAGCGCCGGACAATGGGATCGTGACTGGATCAGGTGAGTAAATGTTCTTTAAAGAGGTTGGCCACTCTTTTATCTAAGTTGCTCCTGTGTCTTTACTGCCATAATAATAATAATCTCTGAGAGTTCATCTAGCGATTCAGCAGTCCTGTTACTTACTTTAGTGTCTACAAACTCTCCATGGGTCTTTGTCTTATGAATAGGAGGAGCTGCAGTGGGAGATTATGACTCCTTCTCCCTCCTCCTGTGTCTTCTGTGTCTTCCAGCGGAAGATGCCATTAGGATGTACTGAAGAAGTGCGAGACAGGATACAGGTGGTCCCCTACTTAAGAACACTCGACTTACATACAACCCATAGTTACAAACGGACCTCTGGATATTGATAATTTATTGTACTTTAGCCTTAGGCTACAATAATCAGCTATAACAGTTATCACAGGTGTCTGCAATGAAGCTTTAGTGTTAATATTGATTCTTATGGCAACCCAACATTTTTAAAATCCAATTTTCACAGAGACCAAAAAGTTCTGTCTGGGATTACAATGATAAAATATACAGTTCCGACTTACATACAAACTCAACTTAAGAACAAACCTACAGACCCTATCTTGTATGTAACCCGGGGACTGCCTGTACTGTGTATATATGCAGAGGGCAGAATAGTGAGAATAGGGAAAAGCTGAAGCTCTCAAACGAGGCAAAGACACAGGTACATATACATGCAGAGACACGTCTAATAAAGGAGATTTACTGAAAGGTGGCCGACCCCTTTAAGCAGCCGTGTCAAGCAGCCGATGAAGTCAAAGTTTGCATCCCCATGTTGAGTTTTTCAAATGCAATTTATGATGTCCAAACTAGAAGTGGAGTGAAAAAAGAGGATGAGGAGCATTTCCCAATGATTCGTTCTCACCCATGACGATCCACACCTGCTTTTGGCTTCAAAAACTGCATCTGAAAAACTGAAAGTGTGGATGCACCCAAAGGCACCAGACAATTGACCTAATCTCTCTGCATTGCTCCACTATCTCCACCTGACGGCATGAGTATGGCCATATCTCTGCCAGAAGCAACGCTATAACTTACAGTCATAATCTCACACAAGACGACTACAAAGTCAGCCCTGCCACATCTATAGGAAAGAAACAAATGACTAATGTCATCATTACCTGGTCCTAGATACCACTCTGGAACTTGTCAAGGTCTCATTTGTCGGAGGACAAAGAGACGGGTTGATGTGTTGACGTGTTTGTCTGTGGCCCCGGTACGGAGAGAAAAGTTCTTCTAATTACCTCAAAGACTTTGTTTTCAATCATGGAATGACCATTAGCACATAATTACTCAGATAACGATGTGTTGCCTGACAACAGCACTTGACCTCAATTGGTAGCACGAAAGAGAGAGGAAAAGATGGCATGCAGGAGTTCAGCTCACAGACAGTCGCTCTCATTGCTCATCTGCTTGTACTCCAAGATGGAGAATAGATTCAGAGAATGTCTAACTGTAAGATGTTTTGTAGTTATTCGGTCGGTCTGGATGGTTGGGGCTTGGTAATTAAAAATTTACTGATAGTAGACTACATGCTCAATGGGGCACATTTACTTACTCCGTCCACGGAGTTCACCGAAAGTGAACTGTCCGACTCCAATGCACTGATCCGCGATTCACTAAGATCGTGCGCCCGATATCCTGCATGTGTCGCTTCCCCGCTCAGGTCCACTGGAGTTCACCTTCTTCTTCCTGGTGCATGTAATTGCTTAGGCAGCACGGGGGCTCAGTGAGTAGCACTTCTGCCTTGCAGGGCTGGGGTCCCGGGTTCAAATCCCACCCAGGTCAACATCTGCAAAGAGTTTGTATGTTCTCTCCGTGTTGGCGTGGGTTTCCTCCCACACTCCAGAACATACTGGTAGGTTGATTAGATTGTGAGTCCCATTGGGGACAGGGACCGATGTGGTAAGCTCTGTGCAGCGCTGCGTAATCTGTGTGCGCTATATAAATAAAGAATTATTATTTAGGCTTGCAACACAATTTGAAAGTTAAATCCCGCGCTCAGTCCGAATCAGTCGGATCTTCTGACAGCCTGCCCCCTTAATTGTGTGACATGGAAGCCAGTGCAGCTGTGCCAAAAAAGGGTTGCGTGCGACACAATTGCAACACCCGCTACTTCAATACCTGTGCAAACCGTTTTCCCATTGGAAAAAGGGCACAGTCCGAAAAAAGTGTGTCGCAAAGCCTTGGTAAATGTGCCCCAATATGTCTTCTAGTGGATGGAACTTTTTAATCATATCCTGGAACTGCACAAAACTTCCCAAAAACGAGTTTATAATATATGTAAATGATCCAGAGGCCGCTTGGCTCCCCCGGCTGTCAATAAACTCATGATCGTGACGTCACCGGCCGTCCATCAACAGCCAGTGGAGCCAAGAGGTCTCCGGCTCATTCACATATATATAAACTCGATTTAGGGAAGATTTGTGCCAATTCGGGATATTATAAAAAACGTTCCATCCCATAGAAGACGTAACGAGTACATTCATGCAATCAACCATCTATATAAGTCATAAATAACTAACTATAAGTAAAAAAATAACTATAAGTCATTATGGACCTGTTGTTTAGGGCCCCAAATCAAGTGCAAGGGCTGGACATGAAAAAAAAATAACTTAAAAACTTACCTAGATGTGAATCTGATGAGGCACATCGGACTCACATCTCTACATCCTGTACCGGTGCTTCGTCTTGTACATTGAAGCCAGGGTGGACTACATCGGCTTCACAAGCTGCAACACACAGGCACCGAAGGAACAAGGAAGGAGGTGAGTGTAAAGTTTTTTGGTTTTTTTTAGAAGCACACTTAAAAAAATCATACGATCAGACGAAAGGACACAAAATTTGGGATATCTCCCAAACACTACCTTTACGTTGGCAGACAGACCCGTGACCATGAGCGAGTTCCGTAATGGTGGGATTTCCAGAATCAAACCTTGTATCACTGGTAGGACTCAGCATGTCTCCTCCAGTCCAGTGATCGTGCCGGGGCATGGAGTGGAAAGAAGAGGCAGAGCAGAGCACGGAGCAAGGTCACAATCCCAGATGTGGGGACAATTAAATACAATCGTCCAATACTCATTTTCTTTATAACCCCGTTTGCCAGCGTAAAAGGGTTTTTTCTGACATTTAAAAAAAAATACTATGGGCCCAATGATGCCATTAGAGGGACTGTTCAGGATTAAAGGGGTTGTCTTCAGGCTTCTTTCCACACCTTGCAACTATTTTTATTCATTTTTATACATCTGAGCTGCAATACTGGCACAAACCATGTGTGGCACTGTTTTTGGAAGAAAGTGACCATTTCTTTCAACCCCTTTAAATTTCTTTTTTTAATAAGGGGTCCCAGAAGTATAAAAAGAGCATGGAGGGAGGTGAGGTGCGTATAGCGGTTTTGTTATCTTTGTAGTTAAAAAACAAACTTAATCTCAGACAACCCCTTTAAGAGTGTATGGCCATCTTTACAATGTGATATTGTCCCTTTAAGTCGTCTTATCTTGCGAGAGTCATTTGTGAATCTATAAACCATATCTCGGAGATTTAGGGATTATCGTTTTAGATAAGATTGTAACAAAGTAGTTAAGTTTATCAGATATCTCGATTTCTAAAATTACTCGCTAGAGGTCAGACGAGAAAGGACGTAAAACCCCGAATCGTATCATTTACAGAGCAGATGCCGGTCCCTCAGATGTCAGGGGATGGAGGGTCCTGCTGTCTGACATATTGGATGTTTTATTATGTTTATGTCGAGTGGAATAGTGCAGTATAATGTGTCACAATGTATCGCTATATTACATGTGTTATGGCCATGGGGGGCATCGGCATTGCCAGATCTCTGGTACAGAAAGCACATGAATCGCCCCTCACCCGCCCGTTTTCCCTCACCCGCATGGCACTTTGGGTGTGTCGGGGAGTGGGGTGTTTAGATGGGAGGGAGCAGAGCCCATTAGTACATACAAGTGTTGGACCAGCAGGGGGAACTTTAAGACTGGCGTTCAGAAACCATATAGAAGCGGTATTCATGTATTGCCACTTCTGTACACCATCTAATGTAATACCTCCATATAGTGCTGATGTAATACTTCTTCTGTACACCATCTAATGTAATACCTCCATATAGTGCTGATGTACTACCGCGTTCTTCACACCATCTCTTAATTGCATCCTCCATGATAGTTGCTGATATAATACATGCTTGCGGCTTACCCATCTAATGTAATACCTCCATATAGTGCTGATGTATAACCGCTCTTCTGTACATCCATCTAATGTAATAACCTTCCATGTATGCTGATGTAAATACCGCTGCTGTACCCATCTAATGTAATACCTCCATTATGCTGAATGATATACCCGCTCCTTACACCATCTAATGTAATACCTCCATATATGCTGATGTAATACCGCTTCTGTACAATTAATTCACCTCAGTGCTGATTAATTGCTCGACACATCAACTACCTCCATATAGTGTGCTATGTAATACCAAGCTTCTGTACAACATCTAATTAACCCATATAGTCTGATGTAACTACTCGCTTCTGTAACCACCTCAAGGTAATCCCATCTCCATATCATTGCTATAACCGCTTCAGTACCCACCTAATGAATACCTCCATAAGTGCTATGTATATCCGCTGCTTCTGTACAACATCTCAATGTATACTCACCCCTTCCATATAGTGTCGAGTAAATACCGCTTCTGTAAACCATTCAATTAATACCCATCCATAGACTGCTGATATTAATACCGCTTCTGTACCTCTGTATCCCGTTCCTATAGTGCAATCAATCCTTCTACACACTAGGAATACCAGTTTGGCTTGATAAATCCGCTTCTACAACTACTTAAACCTTATGTGCTGATATAATACCGCTTCTTCGCTGACACCACTAAATGTAATACCTCCATTGCACGCTCTATACACATTTGTATGCCTAACCTCCATAAAACTAGTGCTAATACCTGTATACCCCTATATAATTCTTCCGCTTCTGTACACCATCTAATGTCATACCGGTCCAATAGTGCTGATGTAACTAACGCTCTGTACACCAGTCTAATTAACTACCTCCTATATGTGCTATTATATCACGCTTCTGTACAACACTAGTGTATACCTCCATATATTGCCTGATGTAATTCTGCTGCGTACATCTAGTGAAATATCCCTCCATATAGATGCTGCTGTATACCGCTTCTGTACACCATCTAATGTAATACCTCCTATATAGTGCTGATGGTCAATACTGCTGTTTCTTTGTAGACCATCTAATGTAATACCCTCCATATAGCTGCTAAGAATAAATCCGGCTGTCTGTCACCATCTAGTGTAATACCCTCCATATAGTGCTTGATATAAAACTGACCGGCTTCTTACACCATCTAATTAATACCTCCTATATAGAGTGCTGATGTAATACTGCTTCTGTACACCATCTATGTAATACCTCCATATATTGCTAAATAATAATACCGCTATCTGTACACCATCTAGTGTAATACCATCCATATATGCTGATGTATACCTGGCTGCTGTACACCATCTAGTGTAATCCTCCATTGTGCTGATTTAATAGACACAATCGCTTCTGACCCTGCTAATGTAATACCCTCCATATGTGCTGATGTTAATTACTGCTGCTGTACACATCTAATGTAATACCAATCCAGTATAGTGCTAACTATAATCCGCTTCTGTACACCATCTAATGTAATACCTCCATATAGTGCTGATGTAATACTGCTTCTGTACACCATCTAATGTAATACCTCCATATAGTGCTGATATAATACCGCTTCTGTACACCATCTAATGTATACTCCATATCTGCTAGATCCTACTGTCTGCTAAACACATTATGTAATACCTCCATATAGTGGGCTGATGTAATAACTGCTTCTGTACACCATCTAATGTAATACCTCATATAGTGCTGATATAATACTGCGTCTGTACACCATCTAATGTATACCCACCATATAGTGCTGATATAATACTGCTGCTATACACATCTAAATGTATACTCCATATAGTGCGGAATATAATCTGCTTCTGTACACCATCCTAGTGTACATACCATCCATATAGTGCTGATATAACCTAGCTGCTGTACTCCATCTGTGTATACCTCCATATAGTGCTGTATAATACCGCTTCTATACACCATCTAGTGTAATATCTCCATATAGTGCTGATTATAATACTGCTGCTGTACCCATCTAATGTAATACCTCTCATATAGTGTCTATGTAGTACTGCTGCTGTACACAGTCCTCAATGTTAATACCTTCCATAATAGTGGCTATATAATACCTGCTCTGTACACCATCTAATGTAATACCGCCATATAGTGCTGATATAATACTGCTGCTATACACATCTAATGTAATACCTCCATATAGTGCTAATATAAACCGCGTCTGTACACCATCTAATGGATACCTCCATATTGCTGATGTATACTGCTGCTATACACATCTATGTAATCGCCTATAGTGCAATATAATACCAGGCTTCTGTACCCATCTGTGTAACCCCATATAGTGCTGATATAATACCGCTTCTGTACACCATCTAATGTAATACCTCCATATAGTGCTGATATAATACTGCTTCTGTACACCATCTAATGTAATACCTCCATATAGTGCTGATATAATACCGCTTCTGTACACCATCTAATGTATACCCCATATAGTGCTGATGTAATCTGCTTCTTGTACACCATCTAGTGTAATCCTCCATATAGTGCCTGATGTAATACTGCTGCTGTACACATCTAATGTATACCTCATATAGTGCTACTATAATACCGCTTCTGTACACCATCTAATTAATCCTCCATATAGTGCTGATTAATACCGTCGTCTGTACACCATCTAATGTAATCCTCCATATGTGCTGATGTAATACTGCTCTGTACCATCTATGTAATACCTCCATTAGTGTAAGTATATAATACCGCTTCTTAGCACCATCTATGTAATTACCCCATATAGTGCTGATGTAATACTGCTGCTGTACACCATCTAGTGTATACCTCATATAGTGCTGATGTAATACTGCTGCTGGACCCATCTAATGTAATACCCCCATATAGTGCTGATATAATACTGCTTGCTGTACACCATCTAATGTAATAACCTCCATATAGTGCTGATGTAATACTGCTCGCTGTTCACCATCTAGTGTAATACCTCCATATAGTGCTGATATAATACTGACTGCTGTACACCATCTAATGTAATACCTCCATATAGTGCTGATGTAATACTGCTGCTGTACACCATCTAATGTAATACCTCCATATAGTGCTGATGTAATACTGCTTCTGTACACCATCTAATGTAATACCTCCATATAGTGCTGATATAATACTGCTTCTGTACACCATCTAATGTAATACCCCATATAGTGCTGATGTAATACTGCTTCTGTACACCATCATGTTAATACCTCCATATAGTGCTATGTAATACTGCTTCTGTACACCATCTAATGTAATAACCTCCATATAGTGCTGGTAATACGCTTCTGTACACCATCTAAATGTAATAACCTCCATTAGTGGCATATAATACGCTTCTGTACACCATCTAAGTAATACCTCTATATAGTGCGATATAATACTGCTTCTGTACACCATCTAATGTAATACACCCATATAGTGCTGATGTAACTGCTCTGTATCACCACTAAGGTAATACCACCTCATTAGTGCTGATGTGTACTGCTTCTGTACACCATCTAATGTAATACCTCCATATAGTGCTGATGTAATACTGCTTCGTACACCATCTAATGTATAACCTCCCATATAGGGCTGATATAATACTGCTTCTTTCACACCATCTAATTAATACCTCCATATAGTGTGATATAATACCGCTTCTGTACACCATCTAATGTAGATACCTACCTCCATAAGTGCTGATTAATTCCGGCTGTTCTGACACCATCTAATAATAGCATCCATATAGTGCTGATATAATTCCGCTGCCTGTACCCCATCTATGTAATACCTCCATATATGCTGAATGTAATACTGCTTCTGTACACATCTAATGTAATACATCCACATAGTGCTGATATATACCGCTGTTGTACACCATCTAATGTAATACATCCATATAGGGCTGAGGTAATACCGCTTCTGTACACCATTACCATTAAATGTAATACCTTCCATAAGTGCTGATTTATACCGCTATCTGTACCCATCTAATGTAATACCTCCACATAGTGCTGATATAATACGCGTGTGCTGTACCCCATCATGTAATACATCCATATAGTGCTGAGGTAATACCGCTTTCTGTACACCATCTAATGTATTACCTCCATATAGTGCTGATGTAATACCGCTTCTGTACCCATCTAATGTAATCACCCTCCATATAGTGCTGATGTAACACTGCTCTGTACACCATCTAATGTAATACCTCCACATAGTGCTGATATAATACAGCGAGCTTACCCCATCTGTGTAATACACCTCCACATAGTGCTGATATAATACCGCTTCTGTACACCATCTAATGTTACCTCCATATAGTGCTCATGTAAACTGCTGCTGTCACTTACCACGAAATACCATCATATACAACAAGCCTGTAATGCCACCGCCATCTGTAGACCAATCTACCTGTAATACCCATACCAAATATAGTGGGCTGATATAATACTGCTGCTGTACTCCATCTATGTAAACCTCCATATAGTGCTGATGTATACTGCTTTGTACACTCATCTAGTGTAATACTCCATATATGGCTATGTAATACTGCTGCTTTACACCATCTAATGTTATCCTCCATATAGTGCTGATGTCCGTTCTGTACCATCTAATGTATACCTCCTTTAGTGTTAATATATACCGCTTCTGTACACCATCTAATGTACTACCTCTATATATAGTGCTGATATAATACTGCTTCTGTACCCCATCTAATGTAATACACCCATATGTGCTGATGTATACGCTTCTGTACACCATCTAATGTAATACCTCCATATAGTGCTGATGTAATACTGCTTCTGTACACCATCTAATGTAATACCTCCATATAGTGCTGATGTAATACTGCTTCTGTACACCATCTAATTATCCCCCATAGTGCGAATATAATACTCTCTGTACACCATTAATGTAATACCTCCATAGTGCTGATTAATACCGCTTCTGTCACCACTAAGGTAATACCCATATAGTGCTGATATATTCCGCTGCTGTACACATCTAATGTAAATACACCATATAGTGGCTGATAATTCCGCTGCTGTACACCATCTAATATACATATAACCTCCATATAGTATCTGATGTAATACTGCTTCTGTACACCATCTAATGTATACCCCCACATAGTGCTGATTAATACCGTGCTGTACACCATCTAATGTAACTAGTACATCCATGGTAGTGCTGCTTGTAGTACTGCTTCTTACACCTCTAATAATGTAAGACCCTCAATATAGTGCTGATGTAATACTCTTCTGTACACCATCTAGTAATAACCCATCAATAGTGGCATATATACTGCTTCTGTACACACATCTAATGTAATCCCTCCATATAGTGCTGAGATAATACCGCTTCTGTACACTCTAATGTAATACCTCCATATAGTGTCTGATATAATTCCGCTGCTGCACATCCCTCTAATGTTAATACTCCATATAGTGCTGATATAATTCGCGCTGCTGTACACCATCTAATGTAATACCATCCATGATGCTGAATATAAGACCTACCGCTGCTAAACCATCTATGTAATCCCTCCATATAGTGCTGATGTAATACTGCTTCTGTACACTATCTAATGTAATACCTCACATAGTGTGATATACTACCGCTGCTGTACACCCTCAATGTAATACATCCATATAGTGCTGAGTAATAACCGCTTCTGTACACCATCTATATTATACACCACCTCCATAGATGCTGATGTAATACCGCCTTTCTGTACACCATCTAATGTAATACCTCCACATAGTGCTGATTATAATAAACCGCTCTGTACACCATCTAATGTAACTACCCTCACATAAGTTGCTGATGTAATACCGCTTCTGTACACCACAATGTAATAACTCCATATTGTCTGATGTAATACCGCTTCTGTACACCATCTAATGTAATACCTCCATATAGTGCTGATGTAATACCGCTTCTTACCCACCTCTAATGTAATACCATCCATATATTGCTGGTAACTGCTTCTGTACAACCATCTAATGTAATACTCCATATAGGTGATGTAACACTGCTTCTGTACACCATAATAAACCTCCACTAGTGCTGATATAATCCGCTGCTGTACACCATCTAGTGTATACGCTCACATAGTGCTGATGTAATACTGCTTCTGTACACCATCTAATGTATTACCTCCATATAGTGCTCATGTAATACTGCTGCTGTACACGTTACCACGAAATACCATCATATACAAGCCGTGTAATGCCACCTCTGTAGACCATCTAATGTAATACCTCCATATAGTGCTGATGTAATACCGCTTTTGTACACCATCTAATGTAATACCCATATAGTGCTTATGTAATTCTGCTGCTGTACACCATCTAATGTAATACCTGCATACAGTGATCATCTACTAACTCTTCTGTAGACCATTTTATTTAATACCTCCATAAAGTGCTTATGTAATACTGCTTCTGTACACCATCTATTGTAATACCGCCATATAGTGCCCATGTAATACTGCTGCTGTACATGTCACCATGTAGTACCATCATATACAAGCCGTGTAACACTGCATCTGTAACACCATCTATTGTAATACGCCATATAGTGCCCATGTAATACTGCTGCTGTACATGTCACCATGTAGTACCATCATATACAAGCCGTGTAACACTGCGTCTGTACACCATCTATTGTAATACCGCAAATACTGCTCATGTAATAGTGCTGCTGTACATGTCACCATGTAGAACCATCATATACAAGCCGTGTAACACTGCATCTGTACACCATCAAATGTAAAACCTACATGTAGCGCCCATGTAATACTGCAGCTATACACCGCTCAATATAATACCTCTACATACAGTCCATGTAACAGTGTCTTTCTTTATTGCCCTTTGTAATACCTCTCTAGAAAAACTGCTGCTACACACTGTCTAATATAATACCACCATATACTGTCCATGCTATACCGCCCTACACATCCCATAGCGACATATGACAACCCCAGCACGATCCAAGACCCATCACCCATCCAACACTTCCGCAGACGATTGCCGTAAAAGTTGCAGATGTTGAAACGGGGAACACAGTTTGGAATTTCTCAAAAGTCTAGAAGACGCTTCTGCGTTCCTCCTCAGATCTAGCTAATAAATAAGAGTTTTTAATGTTCCAGTTTTTTTCGGATGGGAGGTTTTTGCATGTGCCGAGAACTAGTGAAGGAGCGAGAAGCCAGCTGTGCTCCTTACGAAAGATGTTTCCGAAATGTAAAGCGGCGATGGGGTGGACTTATTGTGGATGTGCGGTATAGGAAATATAAAGCATTAATCTCCTCTCCCAGACTCCGGCACATCTCGCTTGATAACATCATCTGATTAATGAGCAATGGATGAGTCATTATTTGCAGATTCTCAGATAGGATTGCAATTAAAAGACAGAGCAAAGGCTGAGGACGGATAGCGCTTGATGCCTTTTGAAGACGGAGCGCCTATTTATCACCGCTATTTGTTTTCTTCCCATCCTTTTTCTTTTTTTTTTTTGCTTTGGAAGAAGATGCCGCAGAAAATAGATTTATGATTATTTCTCAGTATATCGAGAGATAAAAGAGTCATTTTTCACAGATACATAAAAACCGTCGAGGAGAGAAGAGGAGCGGCGGCGTCTGTTGGGATCGCTTTGTTCCTGCCGTGGTTTTAATTGTGTTAAAGCGCTAGTTTTTTTCGTAGTGACAAAAGGAAGGAAAAAAAAAACCTGCATACAAAAGACAAAGGATGTAATGTAGATAATGTGAGACGTCAAGAAACACGCGCAGAACGCGCGGGAATGTCTTCTGTAAGCGTGGAAAGTTAATATGAGGCCGGTCAACCCCTCTAACGCTAACTGAGACCCCTCCATCATGGCAGCCGCTGGTCAGAGGTAGTAAAGGGCGGTTTGGGTGGCACCCTGTGTCATGGACACCCGATCCACCCACTCGGTTTTATAGATAATAAAGAGAAGATTCTCCAGCCTGGAAATCCCAATGGAGGTGTCCCAGCTCTCAACACACATAGGAGCACATTTATTTACCCGACCGGAAGACGCATTGGGGCTCATTTACTAAGGGTTCGAATTGCGCACTTTCGTCAGGTTTCCCGAATATTTCCGATTTGCCCTGAATTGCCCCGGGATTTTGGCGCACGCAATCGGATTTTGGCGGATCAGCGCCGGCTTTCACGCGACGGAAATCGGTGGCGTGGCCGTCGGACAACCCGACGGATTCAGAAAAAACGCAGAATTTTAAAAATAATTAGTGTCGCAAGATCAGCACTCACATACACCAGGAAGAAGAAGGTGAACTCTGGCGGACCTCGGCGCAGCAGCAACACCTGGTGGACATCGGGCGCACGACCTTAGTGATCGCGACTGGACCGGGTAAGTAAATGAGCCCCATTGTCCGACTCCAATGCACTGTGCCGTGATTCACAAAGATCATGCGCCCGATATCCTTTTCGCTACCATACCCCGTAGACCATATCTAAACCGGGTAGTCCAGCCACTCCTTTTCCTCCGGATATTTCACCCTCTAACCTTCTTCTTCTTTCCCGGTTCATGTTAAGTGCCAAATGGTTTGACAACAATTTGAATATTAAATCCTGCGCTCAGTCTGAATCAGTCGGATTGTCTGACGACACGTCCCCCAATTTCTGTCGCATGAATCCCCAGTTAAATACCTGTCACAGCGGCGCAAATACCAAAAATTTGTAAAATCCGAAAGTGCGATCCGCAGACGCTTAGTAAATAATCCTCATAATTTCAAAAGCCCATCCAGGACCTCTGAAGGTCCTCCAACAAACATGACGAGCATGTGTCCTTCCTTTCCATTGAGTGTGGGGAATTCATTGATCTGCAACAGTGTGGAGCTCGACACCCCTAGTCTAGTACTGCGAAAGATTCATTATTGAGATGACCCCTTAACGACCCGGCCCTTTTTTGTTTTTACGTTTCCATTTTTCACTCCCCACCTTTAAAAATCTATAACTTTTTACATTTTTCCATGTAAAGAGCTGTGTGACGGCTTTTTTCCTGCGGCACACATAGTGATGGTGTTAAATATTCCGTGGCGTGTACTGGGAAGCGGGAAAAAAATTCAGAATTCAGTGAAATTAGTGAAAAAAAACACATTTGCTCGATTTTCTTGTGGGCTTGGTTTTTACGGCGTTAAATGTGCGCCCCAAATGACATGTCTCCTTTATCCTTTGGGTCGGTATGTTATGTTGTCTATATTGGTTTTATTGTGTTTCACTACATTTTGAAAAATTAAAACATTCTGTACGGAAAAATTACATATTAATCGGTAAGGGGTTAAAGACTACTTAGATCTATGTATAGACCTGTTTGAGCTGGTCTATACTGTCCAACACAATGTGGGGCACCCTCCTTGTTTTTGGCGTCACTGACTATTTCATGGATGGCCCTACCCCTTTACTTGATACCACGCCCACTTTTTGAGGCCCCCTTTGTTGGACGAGTCGGAAAAGTGCAAAATAAATGGGCTAAAAGTCGTCAGTTGTTTTATTTGGGAACACATATCTAGTGCAGATGATAAATGAATCTCCTTCCGCACCCAACTATCTGTTTCCGAATTTACCTCATTCCGATACAATTGAATGGAGCAGCCGGACATTGTCTCCCACTACTTTTCGACCCATTAGTGAAAACGGGACCACAATTCCACTGATAAGCTCGTTATAACCTACCCTTTTGTTGGGGAATAACTTGGGACAAATCTTTTAAAAATGCTGTACTAATTTAGTGTAAAATTTTTAACTACACCAACAACAACTATACACAGGTAGAAAGTGAATGGCAAACTCCTCCAACTTACTGCCACTTGTGAAGTCACGTCTTCCAGTCGCACATCTGGTGGTAATTGTACCCTATTCAAGTAAATGAGGTTGAACTGCAATACCAAGCACAACCACTATGAAATTTATGGCGCTGTGATAGATGAGCAGCAATGAGACGGCAGCAATCAGCTGAACAGAGACAGGTGCTGGTCGTTGGACCCTCCGCAATGTGATATACAATGACCGATCATATGGATTGGTCATTATTATTATTAGGACCCCTTTCGGTCTTCAATGTAGCAGTTTTAACCATATTTTATTAAAAACTATAAACTATAAAAAATTACTTAAACATAGTCCACTAGTCTAATATTTCATATTTACACATCTCTGTAATGTAGTGTCACTTTCTAGAATTATGATGTTGCATTCATTGGTCACACGGTTGCAACTTAGTTCCATTCCAGTGAATAAGTCTATGCTGCAATACCAAACACGGCCACGATGAATTGTGCGGCGCTGCTCTAGTTGAACAGTAAAGAGACTGTGGCTTTGTGCTGATCATGGGGTTGGAGGGTATAAGGTGTTTGACCTCCACTGATTTGCTATCAAAGCGCTTGGTCATCAATATTTGTATGCGGGACAATGGAGTTGTTTTTGTAAAATTTTCAAGTTTCAAAATTTAATCTTAGAGCTTTGTATATGTACACGGGAAGGGATATACACAACGATACTTAGGTTTTTTTTGCAGTAAAGACAAAGCACGTTGGCCCCGTCAGACACAGTACTAAAAGTTGACCCGAGGACCCAGCACGACACAGCTGACGCCTCCGGTTCCGGTGTAGTAACATGTGCTCCCATACAGGGGGAAGCTGAATCATTGTAAGTGGTGTCCGGAAGAGCGCCCCATCCAAAAATCTCCATTCATTCATTGCCCTAGAAGACACATCCTTGTTCGAGTCCACGTTTCACCCCTCATTCTTTTACGATTCCTGTTACAGGAATCCGTTAATGCCGAAACATCATTTTTCTTCCATTTTTTATCACCCTCCTTGAGGCTAGAAATTGATTGGATTCCAGGGTCAGATCATCAAGAGGTCAAAAAAATGCATGGGGCCTTGCATCTCGTCATCATCTAAAGGGTCCTTCAGGCTATCTCCGCAATCCCGTAACACTTGCTTTGATTAAAGGCTCCTCTCCAAAATTAGAGTCACGGGCTTTGAAGGAAGGGGGGAAGGTCACTTGTGCGGTGGGCTCTTGGCGGTGGGTGTTGGAGTTGGAGGGCCGCTCGCTAAGAGACACTTGCATAAAATTAGCCTCTTGTGTGCTGGACAATAAAAGGAGTGGCTCAAGTATGAGACGATACAATTAGTCTACGATGTTACCGAGGCTTAACATCCGATGGAGGCCGCATTCTTCTCTAAATTACTCCTCTAATATGAAAATGTATCTCGTTTCACGAGGGGTTTGAAGAGGACCTACTGTCGGTCATTAACATTGCTAGAATTATTTTTTTTTCTAACTTGTAATGAGTGCGCGACTTCATGAAACTTTAACTCATTTTTGGAAAACTTGATTCAGAACCCCCAAAAACTGCTCAGCTGACAACATTTTACCATAATACGATGCTTTATACTGTTTACTATGTTCAGCCATTTTGTTCTAAATGACGAAGGCTCCGGCACATTACTAGACCTTGTTGGAAACATTGGGGGTTATTTATGATTGTTTTTTCTGGGCTTTTTTGGTGTAAAAAATGTCGCATTGTGGTTTTTTGAGACTTTTCACTGCCAAAACTTTACACTTTTTCATTAACCTGACGTAAACATAGAACTACTGTTACTGCAAGACCGTGCAAAGCCAGATTTATGACCTGGTTACTCCAGTCCCTTGCTGGTGGATGTGCTGAGACTTTTTATACATTTTGAGACTTGTTTGGGACTTTTTGAAAAAGAAAATACTGCATAGAAAGTAGACCATAAGAAGATTTATTTTTTTAATGGGCCAAAGCCATTTTAATGAATCTAATGGGCAGCGGAGCTCCAAGAATAGACATAGAACTGGGTGATAAATAACCACATTAACCCTATGCAGTTTGGCCATACAATGGCTTTCTTGAGTAGTTTCTGCCTCCATGACAACAAGGCCACCCTCGGTGCAGTCGCTGAACTGCTACCTCAACCTACCTCATTCTCCCAATTCTTCCACGAGTGCCACAGGCACATCTCTAACCTGGAAAATTAAGTGATCAAGGAGGAGATCCAAGGGAAGGTCGGACTTAATTACTAGAGGAACCCAGGCCTGAACTAAAGGAACCAGATCCAACACCAAATGCACTGTGTCCCTCAGTTCTTTCCTTTCCTTTAAGGTTCTGCCCCCCCCCCCCCCAGCTCAGATAGAGTTGAATGTCGGGAGCCATTAGGTTTCTCCATCAGCGTTGAGCCTTTGATGTTTCTCCAATTTTGGTGTCACGGGTGCTCCCGTAACCCATATCGTGGGTCGCGGGCTCACCCGTGCTCTTCTCTCTCCACTCGCGCGCCGCCAGCGCATCTTACCACTCCCGGCTCCTGCTCTGTCCTCTTCGGGCCGTGCGCACGCGTTCCTGACTCCTAGGGTGAGCGCGCCGCCCAGCGCCAATTAACGGCACACTGGTCATTTTCTAGAAAACGATTTAACCTCAACATTGTAAAATAGAGCCCTACATCGGCCGTGTCATTAAAGGCATATTGACCATCATTAAAGAGGTTGAAAACATGTCTGCCTTCTTCCAAAAACAGCGCCACACCTGACCATGGTTGGTGCTGGTACTGCAGCTCAACTGATAGAAATGAATGGAGCTTAGTTGTTATACCACACACCATCCATGGTCAAAGTAGCCATGTTCGTCAACCTCCAGACAATCCCTTTAATGGGTTAAGGCAAATGCATATATGGAAATTTTTTTAACTTTCAGTGGAATTAAGGGTTATGTGTTTGGTTCTCTTAGTCATACAGAACGCCGTGTTAAATTTTCCCTTTTTTTTACATCTCGCTGAACACAGGGAAAATATTGATTTCTGTTTATCCCTCTGTTTATCCATAGAATCAGTTGCTAAGCAACAGCCGGGATCCAGACAAATATCTGTCTTTCCAGGCGTCCTGATCCCCCTCTGTCCTATAAGCAGGTGGATGGTCCTGAGGGGAGCAGTAAATGTGTTCACAGATCAGCGCGGCTTCCACAGGTTATTTATCCCAGGCTCCGGCCATTATACATGCAAATAAGAGTGCGCCATTCATCAGATCCATTACCCCGCGCCGCCCCCTACTCCACCATTCCCCCGCGCCGCCCCCTACTCCACATCCTAATGGTCTGTTCCCGTATTATTAGTTCTGCACCAGTTTTGACCATTTTTATCTATTTCTCCATTGATGACTTATCCCGATGTAATATTTGATAATCAGGTTTCTTCACCATTTGCCTCAGGTCATTAACGACGGAGCCGCGTTCCTGCCATAGCCGAGAAGTTTTATGATTATTGGAAATGGACGAGAAAGCGTTCTTCATATTAACCCCGCTGATAATGTGTGGACATTCTTTTTCTATTAAATAACACATTTTATTCCTGAACCATGGTCCCTTTGAAAAATGCTCGAGTCTCCCATTGACTTCAATGGGGCTCGTTATTCGAGACGAGCACTCGAGCATCTGGAAAAGTTCGTCTCGAATAACGAGCACTCGAGCATTTTAGTGCTCGCTCATCTCTAATTATCAGACAACAGAAAATGTGTAAATTATATAAACAAAAAAAGTTTTGTATTGTCTAATTATATAAATACACGCTGTAGATAAGGTTAAAGTGGCATGATGGTGCAAGTGGCATGATGGTGCAAGTTTTAAATTAATGTAATTTGTTCTGAATAAAACAAAGTGTACAGTATCTTAAGGGGAATCACTTTATGTGTGTATGACATCAGGTTATGACGGTCATATTTTAAGGGAAAATCAGTGATCAGTTTGTGGGTTTAAATTGTAACATTTAGATCATTTAGAGGGGTTGTCCACTTTGATCTATAATTTGTACACTGTAAAGTATAAAGTGCCCCCTAATGTCTGGTCAGAAGAATGATGTGGCCAGTATCAACAGAGGTTGGGGTGGTCTCAGGTGCAACTTTAATGCTGAAGTGGACAAGAGCCTTCAACCGAAACCATTTCTCCCGTGTGAACATGTCTTACCGTGTCCCGCAATACACTTTCTAGTGGGTTCCAGCTTTAATTGACCTGGGAGGTCTCAGTTGTGGCCCCTCCTAGGAAGCCAAATTTCTAGTCAGATGAATGCTTTGATCAGCCTCAACAGAGGTTGCAGTAGTCTCAGGTCCAATTATGAAGTGGACCAGGACCTTCCACTGGACCACTTCTCCTGAGTGAACATGGCTTAAGGCAGTGATGGCGAACCTATGGCACTGGTGCCAGAGGTGGCACTCAGAGCCCTTTCTGTGGGCACTTGGGCCATCATCCCAGGACAGAGTTCAACAAACAGGACCAAATCCATCAAATCTTCCTGCAGTCCTAGGCAACTTATGACTATTTTACAGCGACACTCCATTGACTGTTTGGAACTGCAGGAAAAGTGAGAAGGTGTGGAAAGAAGTGCAATATCTTTGGAGGTCCTCCTGCTGGACCCACCATTCTTCCTAAAAACAGAGAGACCCTGGAGAGAAGCTCCAATGATGGCTGAATTTGCCTTCCTTCTTTCAACTGTATTGGTAGCCTCAGGGGGCCGATACAATTAAAGAAGCGGAAGAACAGGTAACAGTAAGTTACTGCTTAAAATGGCACGTTGGCACATAAGGGTAAATAAGTGGGACCTGGTTGTAGTTTGGGCACTCGGTCTCTAAAAGGTTCGCCATCACTGGCTTAAAGTGTCCCACAACAAACATTCTATTGGGCTCCACCTGTTAATGACCTTGGAGGTTTCAGTTGTGACCATAATCCAGGGATGCACAGGTTCCCTGCCACTTGATTTAAAGAAAATTTACCACCAGGATCAAGTTTATAAACCAAGCACACTTACATACTGGTGTGTGCCCCCTTATCTTTTTTTAGCTTGTTTTAATGAAAAAAAGGCTTTAAATATTGTGCAAATGAGTCTGAGGGGCCCCAAGCTTTATTAATATCTAGGAAGTCCTTCAGGATAATTTGCATATTTTTTTAAAGCTTATGTCTAAAGTAAGAGTATACAAAAGCTCAAAGAAGAGCAGAACCTGACCTGAGGGGCCACACACCAACATGTAAGTGTGCTTGGTTTATAATCTTTAATCCTGGTGGTAGATTTCCTTTAAATCAACCTTTGTATCCCTGGATTATGGTCACAACTGAGACCTCAAAGGTCTTTAATATGTGGAACCCACTAGAAAGTGCATTATGGGACATCTTAAGCCATGTTCACTCAGGAGAAGTGGTCCAGGTTACCAATTCTTGATCCTGATGGTAGATGTCCTTTGAAACATCTATGAATAGTTCCCCACACATCACTAAAGAGGGCACCTCACCCCAAGTGGGCAATAAAGTGACGCTTGACCTATTTGCCCAGTACATTAGATCCTTCCACCTGACTGCTTCCTCTATGTGAACATGACTTCAGGTGTCCCACAATCTACTTTACAGTGGTTTCCACCTATTTATGACTTGGGAGGACTCGGTTGTGCTCATAACCCAGGAATGCACAGGTTCCCAACCACTTGATCTAAGTCATCAATGAAAAATTCCCCACACAAGTCTATAGAGGGCACCTCCCCTCCTGGTGCACAATAAAGTGACACTTGGCCAGTCAACACTCGGAGGAACTTGAACTAGTCAATGCAAAAGGTCAATGTGAAGCCTTCATGCAGGCCTAGGACTTAAAGGGGTTATCCGGGTTTTAAAAATTTCTTATGGCTGAGCTGGGGAGGGATATTTAAACATAATAAACATGTACTTACCTCCTCCGGCGCCACCGATGTCCCGCGCCACGGTCCCTTCGATACGTGCCCCTGTTTGTTTACAGGGGCACGGAAGCCACGCACAGGGAACTTCCGGTCCGCAATGTGCCCGGCTCCTCCCATCCGTCCCTATCTCTCAGCGTTGTAAGCGCTGAGAGATGGTGTCGGATAGGAGCTTCCAGCCGGCCGTAAGCTCCCTGTGCGCCCCTGTTATGAAACCAGCGCACAGAGAAGACCGGCCGCGGAGCGGGACATCGGTGGCGCCGGACGAGGTAAGTAGATGTTTGTTATGTTTAACTAGCCCACCCCAGCCCGGGCCTCAGTTATTTTTAAAACCCCTTTAATGTGAACTCTACTTAGGAATATGTGGCCAAATTGCTTTAGGTGCTAGGGAGGGGCTGAGAATGAGATTCCTCTTAAAAAGTAGACCCCACATGACAGCAGACAAGAGACTGAGAACTGTCCCCCTGCCATCCCTTGGGGTAGACATAACACCCTGGATGGGTTTTGCAGAGACAGTTCCTTTAAGGGAGACTTCTTACAACTCCTATCTTGCCATCAGCATGTTCTCATTGTTCTTACACTCCAGTTGCCATTTCAATGTCACTTCTGTGTCAAGTATTTCCTCTTCCAGCAAATATGCAAGAAATGAGCAAAATCGGCAAAGTAGAAACATAACTGCAACTTGTTCCGTCTGCTGGCGGCTCTCTAGAAGTAACGCTCCTTGGATGTTTTCCAGAGCAATAAGTGAAGGCAGTTTTGGAAGTGAAATTGCATTTTTTTTTGTATTGAACCCAAATGTCCTATCTCTAATGTACAAGCTGTAAAATAGCCTTTGAAGAATCGGGTTTGATTCCTGTTTACCAATAGAACATGATTCATAACTTTTCACAAACCGTCTCACAATGTTTCATTACCAGCACATTTCCAAGTCAGAGGTTAAAATGTCCCTGTGGTTGGCGGGAAGGACTTAGCCTAAATACGGTGTTAACTCCTTTCTGGCTTTTCCTGGAGATGTAACAAGAATGTATATGTGTATTCAGGGCCAGCTCCAGGTTGCAGTAGGCCCCTGGGCGACAGAACCTCGGTGGGCCCCATTGCAGTGAACTCAGAAACTAAAACAGTCCCTAGTTCCCTAGTTTCATGATGCCAAACAGCCTCCTCATGGTTATTTTATATACCCCCACCACTCACCCCCTATGGATTCAT
Source organism: Engystomops pustulosus (assembly GCA_019512145.1). NCBI lineage: Eukaryota > Metazoa > Chordata > Amphibia > Anura > Leptodactylidae > Engystomops > Engystomops pustulosus. The sequence goes on from CM033649.1 coordinate 7,935,161, forward strand.
TAGACACAGCCCCCCTTAACCCCATGGATTACTTATGTACAACCTTAGGTGGCCCCCCCAGCAGCTCTGGGTCCCCGGCATCTCTCCAGGTACGCCCAGTGCTGGCGCCACCCCTGTGTATATTTACTTATTGATGTTGAAGGAGTCTGGAGACACAAGGGGGAGAATTTATCATGGGTTATACTACAATTTATTGGTGGACAAAGTCGACAAAGTCCAGGTACACGGTCAGTAATTGCAATTTGCAATACACACAAGTCAAATGGTGCGGGGAGGGTGCATAGAGAGCTTGTGGACTTGTGTAGAATTTCCCCGGGCACATGTCCAGGGGTTCTACTTTGTATATCTGATGCATCGCGTCTCAGCAAAGGAAGTGTCATGACCGGCGCACAACGCTTCCAATCACGGTAAATCCTGCTACAATGTCTCTTAAGTCCCGCCCATCAAGAAGGCCACACCCACATCATCATCAGAGCAGTAGCACTTTGAAACTTACTGTAACAGGAAGTTTAAAGGGCTAATACAATGTCCAGGTTCAGGAGAGCCCACGTTTTCTGCCATTGTGTACAGCGGATACTAGGGCCAGCAGTAGCTTATGGATTTATTTATGATTCTACTATATCTTCCGATAATTCTATTTATATATATATATATATATATATACCGTATATATTTATTTTGTGTAATTATTGTTTCATTATTTTACAAAACAGTGACTGTTGCTGATCAATGTAAATTGCTTAAAGGGTTTTCCCCTTCATGTTTGGTCATCTACCCTACAATTATTTTGGGGATCACTGGTTTGTCTATGCTGCCTACTTTCTGGGCCACTTTCCAACTTTATCTCCCACTGCCTTCTCACATGAAGATGTCGCTGATCACAAAAGCATCACTGTTGATGGACATGATGCAGAAGCTCCAAGATCACTTTCTGGAGGGGGGACCATACTGAAATTTGGGGACTGGTTCACAATTAGGAATGGAAAACCCATTTAAAGGAAATCTACCCTCACAATCTAACATGACAATCCAGGGACATTACTCATAGATCCAGGCACTGTTACTGTGGTATCTTCTTATATGTGTTATCCATGGCCTCCTTCATTCTAAAATCAACTTTTACAATTATGCTAATGAATTAGAAGTGCCCCCAGAGGGTGTTACCAGAGCCCCCTGTACTGTATCTTTACAGACTCTCTGCAGGAGAGCAGGGGGTGAGACAGTGTATCATCCTGTGAATCTGCAGCATAAAGGGGCCTTGGTTACATCCCCGAAAACCCTTTAGGCTTATTTAAAAGTTGATTTTACAAGGAAGGAGGCCATGGATAACAAATATAAGACAATTACCACAATCCCGGTGCCGTGATGTATTTTGATGGGAATTTTCTCTATTATTTTTTAGTATTAGCATCAGGTAAATCTCAGAATTGGTTGGGTAAAATTTCCAACAGCATACAAGAAGAGGGTGACTTAAGGACGCGCATGTTTACGTCTTAGGTGGAGTATTGTAAAGCAGAAACTCTATATTATATTTTTGGTTTTTTAGTGGCAAGACATTTGCGCCTTACGTTTTTTTTTCGCAGAATCCGATTAATATGAGCGAGGGTTAACCTGTCATAGTCTGTTCCCACTGACTCCAGAGGAGAGGGTGAAGGCGATTTGTTTAATAATGGATTCAAAGAAATTCATAATTGATGGCGTATTTTAATAAAAGGGGACATATTAATATTAATGTTCCAATCTGCAGCTCGGAATTGATGAGGTCTGTCTCTTTCTTCCAGTGAACCTGGTGTCTGAAGCTGAGCAGAGGGTCGTGTTTATCACTGCTCGAGTGCACCCGGGGGAGACGCCATCTTCCTTTGTATGTCAGGGTGAGTGACTGTCAGTTTCATACTCCCTGCAGGTAATCAAGACAAGAGGCTTCCGGGGTGAGAAACTTAATACTTTTCATGGCAGATGTGATCAACTTTGGGATGTGAGAAGTCACTGACCAGGATGTGGTCTCCTCTAACACGGTCATATATCAGCGACAATTAATCTTAAATTAAACGGCAACGACTCTCTTTTTTTGCCACTACAGTTTTTTTAATATCAAAATAATGTTTACGTATACAGGCGGTCCCCTGCTTAAGAACACTCGACTTACATACGACTGATAGTTACAAACGGACCTCTGGATATTGGTAATTTATTGTACTTTAGCCTTGGGCTACAATAATCAGCTGTAACAGTTATCACAGGCGTCTGTAATTAAGCTTTAGTGTTAATCCTGGTTTGACCCAAAAAAATTTGGCTTGGGCTACAATTGTAAAATATACAGTTCTGACTTACATACAAATTCAACTTAAAAACAAACCTACAGACCCTATCTTGTACGTAACCCGGGGACTGCCTGTATATTTATATAACTGTAGCAAGAGACTGTTATTAAGCCTGAATTCAATGTATAATCTGTATGCAGCGATTTCTGAAGCTCCCTCTAGTGGTGGCTGCATGCACCCAGTGTGTTGTGTTTTACTTGGATGTACATGCAAGAAAGAAATAAAGATAAAGCGATGTAACTTGAGAGGGTGCAGTTGCACCCAGTAGAAGTAATACAACACATTGGAGCTGTTCATTGTTTTTTTTTTAAATCCAGGACCACCCCTTTAAGGTCAAAATCTCCTCAGCAATTATATGAACATAAATGCCTACAAAACGTTCACAGGGGCCAGGTTGACAAAAAAATAATAAATACTTACCCCACTCCAGATTCTAGTTGTCATGTCACTGTGGAACCTCATATTTTTGGTCCTGAGTCCAGTCACAAGCTCCAGGGGGTACAGTAGCCACTTCTGTGGCCTCCTCTGACCACAGGACATCAATTCTTTTTTTCTGTAGACTTCACATCCTTTATTTACCTGGTCCGAGGAGGTATTATGTCCCCCTGAAAAGTCTGAGCCAAGAAGTGCAGGAGTGATTCGGGAACTGGGAGCCGGAGCAGCTGCCCCATTGGGTTTTAAAGGGAACATGTCACATGACCACAGCTGAAAAATATTTTGTTCCTATGCCCAGAAAATGAACTTTGTAAGACTACCTGCTTGAAGGAGCAGCAAGTCACAAGGGCATGTGCTATTCATGCGAGTCACTGTATCTCCCCCCTCATGTCTGCCAGGAAGTCCCTCTTCCCCCTACCTTTTGCTGATGAGCTGTCCTCTGCTCTATCGATGGGAAGGGGGGATGGAAGACATAAAGTGAGAGTGACACTGCCTCAAATTAATAACATATGCCCCTTGTGACTTGCTGCTCCTTTAACAGGGTGCCAGGTAGGCTTGCAAAGGTAATTTTCTGGGGATAGGAACTATGGGTTTTTTTTAGCTAAAATCAGTGTGGGCACAAGTCTGTATAGTGCTATAGAAACTTACCAATAGGCTTATTAGTGAAATCTAGTGTCTAGGTTCCCTGGACAGGTTTGCCTAGAAAACCTCTTTAAATCTTCCTACGTATTAGTGTTTCTCCAGCCAAGCCAGTATACTGGAGGTTCATCCCTGTCCTTGGTTCTAGATACTTTGTGTAAGATATTGATTTGTTTCAATACAACAGTGGTCCACAAGTCTTGTAGGCTACATCTCAATTAAGCAGTGATCATTTTGGTAAGGAAGGTCAAGGAAACTGTTCCCATTAAAGGACATCGACCACCAGGATGAAGGATTGTAAACCAGGCACACTGACCTACTGCTATATGACCCATCTGACAGGATCTGCTCTTCTTTTAGCTTCTTATATTTACAGAAAAAAGCTTTTAAAATTATGCAAATGAGCCGGAGGGGCTCCTGGCTGCATAGGTGTTAATGGAGCCTAGAGCTCCTCCGGCTCATTTGCATAATGTTTAAAGCCTTTTTTTTCCTAAAAACAAGGGCATGGGCAGCTTAAAAAAGAGCAGATCCTACCAGAGGGGACACTCACCAGTATGTCAGTGTGCTTGGTTTACAATCCTGCATCCTGGTGGTAGATGTCCTATAAAGACAGGGTTAAAGTGGTTGGAGTTCTTTCTACATGCACAGGAATATCATAATCTCTATAAAAAGTTGAGTCAAATTGTATATTTCATCGGAAACCTGATATATTATAGTCCAGCGCTGTATTAAACATTCTGCAGGGTTCAGAGCTGAAGTTCCTACCATTCAAGTGAAGATGCTACATGGAGAATAGAGAATTCCTTCCTGCCCCATTCTCTGACTTGGTTCAGGCCTTAAGAGCTGGATGGTGTTTATATTATGTATGGGACCTCAAATTATCCCATATAGATGACCCCAAAATAATCTCTTTATATAGCATATTATGCGAATATATCATTACCCTATAGACTCAAGTATGAATATCCCTTCAAATATATGTTTTTTTATATATTTCTGTAGGTAATTTAGCACAGATTGTCCCATTAGTGATATAATAATAATAATAATAATAATAATAATAATAAAATAAAGAGTTTCATGTCTCATTTAACAGAGAACCAAACACAAGTTTTATCTCGTTCAGTCCCAGGGTGATGATATCAATCAGTAGGCAAGAAAACCTGCCGAGTATAAGGGGCCCATTCCGGGACGCACTTAAGGGCCCTTTAAAATTTCAATGATAGCAAAAGGGGAAGCTGTGTGCTATTTATTGTCTATTTCCTGTAAGTCTTTGTCACCGGAACTGAATATAATATGTAATCTAAAGTCCCCAGATGAAGATCCTTGTGACCAGCAGCATCAATGATTTCTGTTCTTCCAAAATTTCACACATGGGGCAAAAACATATCAATAAACTTCAATAGCCGAGGCCCTTTAAAGTGACTGGTATAAGAATCCAGAGGGAGGTAAATCTCGTTTCTTGTGTTACTTACTTTTGTAAAACACCAACTGCTGCTGGACACCAATATGTCCTGACAACCCCCTATAAAGCCCAGTCTGAGCCACAAAAAATCAACGTAAAAGATGGCGCGACCACAGATACTTTTGGACGGTCTGGCACCACCAAGCCAAAATACTGGGCTCTGTAAGGTTTTCCAGAATTCCTGAAAAACCCCTTTAAGCCTGTATCTTATTTTAAAACATTGTAAAAAATTTTCCGAAATCTTTGAGGTTACGAGGTGGACAGCATTCACATGGGATCCCGTCCGTTTACTGATCTCCCGCAGAGTATGGAAAAAACTTTTTGAGTAAGAACTGCCTGCGGTGACAGCAAACCTTGGTATTTTAGAGATAATTCTACTGTTAATTAGTTCCATGCCCTATATAACGATGTAAGACTGCGGCTAGACTATTATCTGGAGTATCTTGTTTGTTAAATGCAGTTTTCCCAAAATCGGAGGTTAAGGGCACCGGCTCCATTCAGCAACTTTGCAACTCGATGATTGGAACGTAATTAATTTGGAATGTCTGTATATTTTGGATTAAACATTTATGGGCATTTATATGCTAATTAAGTATTACAAACTGTAAACATGCCGAAATATTCATTTGTACATAACTTAGCATCAGATTTTTTTCTTCCCAGAGATATCAGAGGCTTAGCGTACACTGGTCTCAAGTGGCCCCCGAAACTAATTATTTTTTGTTTTCTTCATATCATTTTTTTTTTATCCTTCACCAAGACAAGAGGGAAGTCAGCAATGGTATTAATTTTGCCGGTGAATTGAATGCGACAATGGATTCTTCATTGTGATAGGATTTTTAACTATTTGTGGCCCTTATTGTTTTACCTACTAAATTGCTACTACACAACACTATCCGATTGAAAATTTGTATCATTTTTTTTTTTTTTTGCCAATTGGTTTCTGATTGGTCAACAGTAGTGGGTTATAATATGGGTGGTGCAGCCACCCAGGGTCCAAGGCTCCCAGGGAGACACACAAACCATCCACCAAGTTTTATATTACAATAATTGTCATACATGTGTACCAGCTCTTCACACTCATAGGTGGTCATTTACTAAGGGCCCGAATCCCGTTTTTCCATCGGGTTTCCCGAATATTACCGTTTTGCACAAAATTGCCCCAGGTTTTTTGGCGCACGCGATCGGATTGTGGCGCATCGGCGCCGGCATGCACACGGCGGAAATGGGGGGGCGTGGCCATCGGAAAAATGCCGTATTTTTAAAAAAATGTTCACGTACTTACCTGAACCCAGGAATAGCTTAGTGAACTCTAGTGAACTCCGACGGACTTCAGTGCAGCAGCGACACCTGGTGGACATCGGGTGCACTACCTTAGTGAATCGCTGGAAGACCTGAATCAGTGCCGGAGAACCCGCCGCTGGATTGCGAATGGACCAGGTAAGTAAATCTGCCCCATAGTGTCAGACTGGGGTTACTTGGCCCCATAAGATAAATTAATTGTGGAAACTCATCTTCCATTAACTCCTTGTTGTCTAATAAAGAACCTCTGAAGCCCATTATTGTATTACAACCTGGAACCAATTTTGTGTATCAGTCCAGGCCTCAACACACATGTATACAAAAGGTCTTTAAACTGCATAACTGAAAGCCAAAAGTAGTGCCCCTCCTTTCCCAAAAAGTTTTGGTACAATATGTAGTCAGAATAGTTCAACATTAAAAAAGGAGACTTGCAGGTTACCCAAGGGCTCTTGGTTGTTTTGATCTGCCCTGGTGGTCAACCATCCACCACTGTAGAAACATACAGATGTGTCCATCCTTACCTTAGCCTGAATTTGCTTATGGAATTTAATTTCTCATGAAAAATTATAATAGGTGACAGAATCCAGATGGGGAGTAGCCACAGAAGTGACCAGAAGACAAATCAGAATGATAAAGGTCACGTAACCCAATTTTAACTTTTGCCTCAAAAATCCCTTAAGACTGTTGCAACAAGACTCTACCTGCCGGAGTGTTGACCCCTAATTAATACCGATTTCATTGTCCTAAAAACCATTACAATGGATAAATTAGACCCCTTCACAAATAAAGACCATTCAGCAACATCCTCTTATTAAATGTATCTAAATAAATACAGATCCAAAAGTCTGAAGTTCTATGGACATCAGACAAGTGGTGGGACACAGCATAGACCCCCATCACGAATTTCCACCTCCTAAATCCAGACTGTAGTCCAGACTATATACATACTCTGCTCCCTTTATTTTGTTTTCGCTAGAATTAGGACCCTCACAGATGTGGTCAGGAGACCTTGAGTGTAGGTCCTGCTGCAAATCTTGTGATTGCAAGTTTTTCAGGACGTATTTGGCTACATTGGAAAACTGGGTGCCCCAGATCTTAGACTTCCACCAAAAGTTATATTATAATCCCATCACTAGCTGTACACACAATGGAGCTGTTCTAGACTTTGAATGAGGATTTGATAGAGGAACCCTCTCTATTAAAGGGAACCTATCACCACATTTTTCACAAATACAGCTATTGACAGGTTCCCATAGAAACCACCCCCTGTTAGCCATAAAATCAACTCTATTATCTTACCTGGCATACAGCCACAACTATCAGCTGTTGTAGGGGATTGTGTCCTGCTCAGCAGAGTCGAGCAGCTCCTCCCTGTGCCACATGCTACAAGCAGGACATGCTCCCTCTGACTCTTGCTATATCTCACTGTATGGCAGGTAGGTTAACAAAGTTAATTTTATGGGGATGTTAGGGAAACTTTTTAAAAGAAGGGTGACATTTACAGTAGTTGAAAGGGCTCTTTGGGAACCTGTCACTTGTTAAATTTGTGACAAATGTGGTGACAGGTTGCCTTTAACTTAGTAGATTTTTTGAAAAGTGAATTTTTTGAAATGAGCTCAAATAATGCAATCCATGTCGGAGTCTGGGATTAAGGTGCGCTGTAACCTGATAACAGCTCATTTGTTTCTGGCCATATACTCAATGTTAAACATATTTCGATAATTCCCGCCGTAGCACATTTTGCCCCGCAGAAAGCATTAAAGTCAGATAAGAGGATCTTTGTATAATTCGGTAACATGTCAATCAGCCCCTAGATACAAATCAGACTTTATTAGTTCATTCGCCCGACTCACCAAAGGACACACAAGGAAGCGTTTGCTCATGAAAGAATAGAACTGAAGCGAATATTAAAGCTTTCAATTATTCCTCCTGCCCTACTTCCAATCTCAGTTTTGTGGCCTTGGCGCTCCGGCAGCCGATGAACCCTCATCCACTTGGTATTTGCTTTAGATATGAAATCTTTAGCTCAGAATATGAGAAACAACCAAAAACAAAATCCATTTCGTTCCAGCACAATAGAACATGATTTACTAAACGGTTGCAGCACACTGCGGATTTATGACAATATTCTTCACAGTAATGGGTATCAGGTTCACTCCGTAGTCAGACTAATGGGGGAGAAGGTTAAGTAATTACTGCCCAGGTCCAATAGGATGGAGATCTGTAGGCTAAGTAGATTCCACAAATTTATTGGATTATGCTTGGTCTTGGTAAAGCAGCTATGTGCCTTTTTCTGCTTCTTCTTTCTCTTGCAGTGAGCAGTGTATTTGACAACCTTCTTTAGTCTGTCTACTTCAGATAGATAAGAAGGCTAACAATTAACTCTTTTCACATGGTGAGAACATTTCCCTTGATGATTCATCTGTCTGAGCAGATTAGAGCATCCAGAGGCTGTCTGTAAGGAGATAATTATAACAGCTTCCCCTTATCTCTCAGCTGTCAGTATGTCAGTCTGCTGGGTTTACAATCCTTGACCCTGGTAGGAAGATGTCCTTTAAATATGGAAGAAAGGGGAAAAAGAAGAACATAGGAACAGGTTTCTTTAGTAAAGTATATTACAAATATTTATATTAGTATCTGCACTACTGATATATGAAATTGTATCATAACTTTAGTTACACTTTAAAATATTTTCATAACTACCCAAAACAATTTATAAAAGATAACTTGAAAGTACTTGTCACAGGTGCTCCCGCGACCCATGTTGCGGATTGCGGGTACACCTGTGCTCCAATGTGTGCCTGTCCCCGTCCCCCTGCCCGCACTTACCTCTCCTGGCTCCTGGCTATGCTCCGGGTCCCGGCGTGTAGGCCGCACGCAGAATTCTCAAGATTTAAAGGGCCAACGTCCTCCTGATTGACGCTGGCTAATCCGGCTCACCCTTTATAATCCGGCACCTCCCTTCCTTCCTGGACCATCTTCAGAATTCTATGGAACTTCCAAGGTTTCACACATCCTAGCTTCCCACAGCGGTTCCTGTTGAAGTGTTTGCCCACCAGCGTTCCCAGACGCTCTTGTTTTCCAGAATTTCCAGATGCCTCCATGTTCCACCAGCCTTGCCCACCAGCGTTTCCAGGCGTTCCTGTCTTCCAGCGTTTCCAGGCGTCTCTGTTCCACCAGCGTTTCCAGACGCTCCTGTCTTCCAGCGTTCCCAGATGCCTCCGTGTTCTTCCAGTGTTTCCAGACGCCTCTGTGTCTCCTTCCTCCAGCGTTTCCAGATGCCTCCGTGTCTCCTGTCTCCAGCATTCCCACACGCTTCCTGGTGTGCCTTCCAGGGTTCCAGTCCAGCGGTGTCTCCAGTCCGTGCCAGTGTTACCAGTGTTCCTCTGTGTTCCTGCTGTCATCCCAGGCTTGGACTGTGTCCTGCATATCCTTTACCTTGGCTGCCATCGCGGGTCTCATACCATCTCCCGCGGTGGTCCAGAGGGTCCACTGGTCCACAGACTCTTCCCTCCAGACTCTTCCCATAGAGCCTTTCAGTTTCCTTATCTGTGTGACCCGTTACAGTACTATAAATAAATGACCACAAATTTTGCCAATGACAAATAATGCTTATGACATCTCACAAAACATTTCCCTCAAATAAATAATAAAAATCAAAAAGTTCTAAATAAGATAAAAACAAATTATAAAAAATAAAGAAATTAGCAAAAAAAAGGCAGTAAGAGGTTCGAAATGAAGTTAGATCTAAAAGTAGAAAAGTTGAAAGTGAACAAGGTGGTGGATTACCCGGTGAAGGTGATGTCCTAGATTCAACTCCGTGTCGGTCTCCTCCAGACCAGCGTGTGTTTGACTCGTCTGTCAGGGCCACTGCTCTTCTCTGTGATCCTTCCCGGATCCGGGACAGGAAAATGCTTTTAAAATGAGAGGCCTGGAAAACACAGTAAAGTGGAAATCAATATGCAGTCAGGAGGCGCCGGTACTGGCGGCTTCGACTATGTTTTCACGTATGAGCTGCGGCAGGAAAGGGACTTTCTGAGCTGTCCCCTCAGGGGAAGATGAAGCAAAATGTGAGTCCAGGTTTACACGGAGCTGGCAGTCACTGTCATCTGTCATTGGATCACACAGAACACTTTACACAATCTGCACAGAGGGAGACGCGGCAAAGCAAATCTCCAGTGGTGTCTACCAAAGGGAAGAAATACACGTAGACCACAGGGTGCAGGCAGTACACGCTTATTTTTGGCTCAGAAAATCCTCTATTCTGAGATAAAAGAGGGGTCATCCTTTTTAAGATCCTCATCTCTTAGTCATCATTCATAGCTGGAGGACTGTGCGTGGCATAACCGACAGTCATTTAAATAAGGAATGTGTAATACCTAATATATCCTGCGGAGGAGCTGTAGTGCAAGTGAAAGCTTAATAGAGGGTGTATTCTGTACAAACTGTGCCAGTTTTCTGCCATACAAATGTGAAATTTTTGTGTGAAACAGCACTTTTTTTTACAACTTTAATATAAAATGGGTGGGGTGGGGCAATATTTTTATTACTTATACCCAAACACTAAAGACTAACATAAAGAACAAATAAAATAGGTTTGTACAAGGGCAATCCGCAGATGTGTAACTGTGAGTCTCATGATAATGTTTGTTCATGATAATGTTTGCATCATTATGGAGTCACAGAAAGGGGATATAAGGTGGGTGCTACATAAGGGAAAGTATAAGGTGTGGGCTACATAGAGAAAGGTATAAGGTGAGGAGCTACAGAAAGGGAAGTAAATAGTGGGGGTTACAGAAACGGGGGCATAAGGTGGGGGCTACATAAGGGAAAGTATAAGGTGTGGGCTACATAGAGGAAGGTATAAGGTGAGGAGCTACAGAAAGGGAGGTAAATAGTGGGGGTTACAGAAATGGGGGCATAAGGTGGGGGTGTAAAGAAAGGCATAAGGTGAGGGGGGGGGGTTACCGAATTTTATTTTTATTATAGGGGTAACTGTATGATGCGGTGGTCGGTATATTCCTATTTCACAACATACAGAGGGAGATTTATCATAACTCTCTTAGAGCAGTACTGTTTTAGTTTCCAGTGGGAACCAATCAGAGCTCAGCTTTCATTTTCCCACAGCTGTTTATAAAATTAAAGCTGAGCTCTGATTGGTTACCATGGGAAGCTAGAACAGTTTTACCTCAGAAACTTGATGATAAATCTCTATAGCCTAATCGTTTCTAGTTACTCCCCGGCCTGGGACCCTACTACTACCATTTCATCGGGATATGCTGCTATTGTAGGGGTTGGGACACTGAAGCGGTAGAATCAGGGGTGTAACTTAACTTGAGGTGGGTTACGGGGTGCAAGGCCTAGTAACTTTAGGGGGACAATAGGATTCTAAAGGGTCCATTATATTACGTTCTGGGGCCTGATATAGATTTAGTATTTGGTGGGCAGCAGTTTCAGGTTACTCCTTGGTTTCCAGAACCCTTTAAATGCAGGTACTAATCTTCCAGACTACTAGAGCCCGTGCCCCCCTCCGCCTCCATGTGATACAAGCACAGGGCCGCAGCCTCCCTACACTGCGGTGTAGTTGTTATGACAACAGGACATAGAGCGACTAGCAAAGAGCAGCCATCAGTGATCTTATGATGGAAATGTCACCTCGTACACCCAGTTCTCTGCGATTTTATACAAAAATCTAAATGCCATCAGGTCATCACTAAAAGGAGCGGGCGCTTTAATGCAAAGAAATAACATCCTACTGCAAATAAAAGGTTAGTCAGCAGTAATGTGGAGTAATGATTATGTGCGAGGCCTCGGCCTGTGTACCAGAATACATCACTAGCACCGCCAGCGGGAGGTCACCGCAGTACAAATAATAGTGTCCCTAACCCCATCACACAAATACGGATCAACACAGCATTATTAACCCCTTAAGGATCAGGCCATTTTCACTTCCTGCTTTTTTATTTTTCACTCCCTCGTTTAACTTTTTAACTTTTTTATTTTTCCATGTACAGAGCTGTATAGGGGGCTAACAGGGGGGTAACATACTGTACTTCAAAGTGACATTATTTACCATAATTTCCATGTCGTGTACTGAGATGCAGAAAAAAAAATCCAAATGCAATGAAACTGCAGAAAACATGCATTTGCGCAATTTTTTTGGTGGACACCCTTTTTTGCGTCTTTCACTGTGCTCCAAATGACATAAATTTTTGGGTCAGTAGGATTACGGGAACACCAAAATTAGTTATAGTTTATTAAATTAGTTATTAAAATGGAAACTATTTGTACAAAAAAATGACCGCATTTTTGGGACTATAAGGCGCACAAAATATCCTTTGAATTTCCCAGAAATCAAAGGTGCGCCTTATATTCCAGTGCGCCTTATAGTCCAGTGCGCCTTATATATGAACTGCAATTACAGACAACAGCTTCCTTGAACTGTGCACAGGACTGCCACATGCTGGTCATTAATCCTGATAATCAGGTGCGCCTTATAATCCGGTGCGCCTTATATATGAACCTAGACGTTTTAGCAGGCATTTATTGATGGTGCGCCTTATAATCCGGTGTGCATTATAGTCCGGAAAATACGGTAGGTTTTATTTTGTCCTATTCTGAGGCTTTTAACTTTTTCATACTTTGCTGTACGGAGCTGTGTGAGGTGTAATCTTTTTGGGGATGAGCTGAAAATTTTCATTTTGGGGACAGTACAACTTTTTGATCACTTTTTATTCAAAATTTTATGTGTTGTAAAATACAAAAAAAAATTCACAAATTTGGGCACTATTTTCCCTTACAGGGTTCACTACTCTGAATAATCGTTTTTTAGATTTTAATAGAAGGGGATTTTTAGGAAGTGTTTATGATTTTATTTTTTTATTCTCTATGGGTTCTAGGGAAAGGAGGGAGATTTGAATGTTAACTTTTTTTTTAAAAAAATTTCAAAAATATTCTTTAAAGTTTTTTTTTTTGCCAGCTGTCATGGCAACCAATCAGCATCAACTAATGATGTTGTGGATTGCCGTAAAATGCACCACCCATGTGAAGCTGCTTTTTATGTGAAATGATCGACTTTGACCACGTCAACTAACAGGTCAACTACCTTTGTGGAGAGGGTTCAGCCTGTGGGTCCGGAAAAATCCTCTGTCATCAGTGAGGAAAACCAATAGAAAATTAGCAGATTTTCTAGTGCACCAACTCAGGGAAAAAATAATTACAAGAAGCCCCTTAAAAACAGTCTGTGCAGAGATCATCCCATAATAACAATGTTCTTTGTAGTTTAGGAACATTTGAGTAACTTCCAGGGATTACAAGGAGAGGGCAGTAAGCCAATGGGGCACATTTACTAAGGGTCTTATGAGCGCATTTTCTGTGCAGTTTCCTGCCTTTTTACCATTTTTCCCTGAATTGCCCCGGGTTTTTGGCGCACGTGATCAGATTGTGGCCCATCGGCGCCGGCTTGCATGTGACACAAATTGGGGACGTGCTGTTGGACAACTCGACGGATTCGGACACACCGCAGAATTTAAAAACTACATTTTGTCGCAAGATCAGCACACACATGCACCGAGAAGAAGAAGGTGAACTCCGGCGACGGATGCGGGAAATTGGGCGCACGATCTTAGTGAGTCGCGGCAGACCCGAATCCTCGTCAGACATTCTGGATCGGCGGCGTCAACGGGACGGGTAAGTAAATGTGCCCCAATGTGTCACTTCTGGTGATCAGGTATGATAAAATCCAACACCATCCATCCTTGACATGATCTGTCAAGGAAAAATCACTAGACCCCCATACATTTAAACCTCTGGTTTTCAACACCTCTACTATAGCCAAACAGTGATCTTCTTGGACCACAAGAAGATATTTTTAATGTCTCCTGGTCGAAGGAAGAAGTGATGTCTCCTGGACCAAGGAGACCACTTTTAATACCGATACCAAGCGAGAGGTCCAAAGATTCTAAGTACCAATCCACATAGGACTTGGGAGCTGGATCAAGGTAAGTTTTTTTGAGGAACCCTGTCCCAGCCACATGGGGGTTTTCCAGAATTCTTGGAAAACTCTTCAAATCCTCAATATGGCCAATCAATTTATGAAATGCCTCCTCTGTATTCAAGTCCAAAATCACTAAATGGAGGACAATTTTCTATAGGTTTCTCACTTTTTTGTTTTATATGTCTTCGTTTTTATCTTTTTTTTTTTTTCATTTTAACTTTTCACAATGTTTTTACCACTGCATTTTTTTACTTTCCTTTTGACTTTTTAAACTTTTCTTATACATATTTTTTTACTAGGTTTGCATTTAGAAAATACTCAATGCTTTGTGTTTGGATTCATAGGGATTAGTTATCCTCCTTTTTTCTCACTTTTTTAAACTTTTTTCCTCCGTCCACGTGTACAATTCTTATTGTTCACAGACGCGAGGCCACTTTCGCTGTCTCGTTTGACTTAAGACGTTGATGACTAAAGAATAAATGGCTGGTGGTGGTCTACTGTGTACACAAGACATTAGAGCGCAGACTGCCCGGTTTCCCCCAGTACCCTTCTAATTGGCGGACCAATTAATCCGCTCATCTGTGAGCAAATAATATATTACGCTAACTACCTTCCATTTGCTGAAGCCATTCTCCGAGGTAACATAATCGCAGTCTTGTTTATCTCTTGCCCTGAAACACACTGCAACGCCTCGGCAGTATCAAAGGTCAATTAGTGGACAAATTAAGCTATTATTAGCCTGTAACGAGGGTGACTGGCATCATTACCCTTCCTGTTTACCAGCAAACTGTTATTTTAATACAAGGAGCAACTAATAAATCAGTGCATCTGCTGTACTTCTCTGTCTGCTCTTTGTAAATGATATTAAATGGGCGCCGGTAGCTGCCAAATTCCTAACCTTACGGTAATGAGGGGCAGTCATACGTACCTGGCTGATTACACAGTCTGTAAGATGTGGTTTGCATTGATCAGGTCATGCGAAAAGAACAGGTCTTGGGGCTGCAATGCTTTGCCTTGGCACATTAATGGACTGGGGATTAATGCGAGACACTAGGCAGATGTGCGGAATCCATATAGAGCAGAGCTATGGAAATGTGGGGGATAGAAATAGAAATTCTGACCCTAAAGTTATTGCCCATGTTACAAAACTCATTCTCCCGAACCCTTTACAGAGGAGCTCCTTAATCTACAAAGACCAGCAGTCTCTCACATTCTGGTGGAGCTATCCGCTCCAGTATTAAAGCAGCTAGAATGATTTGAATGTAATACTTTATTTCCCCTGTAGGGGTGGTGCAGAGCAGTCCAATACAGGCAGTCCCCGAGTTACGTACAAGATAGGGTCTGTAGGATTGTTCTTAAGTTGAGTTTGTATGTAAGTCGGAACTTTATTGTAACCCCAGTCAAATTTTTTTGGTCTCTGTGACAATTGGATTTTAAAAATGTTGGGGTGAGAACCAGGATAAACAATAAATCTTCATTACAGACACTTGTGATAACTGTTATAGCTGATTATTGTAGCCTAGGACTAAAGTACAGTAAGTTACCAAAATCCAGAGGTCCGATTGTAACTAGGGGTCGTCTGTAAGTCAGGTGTTCTTAAGTAGGGGACCGCCTGTACTTAGGCATCATGCACAATTTGCGACCAGATCTCAACCACTATAGAAATCTATGGTACCCGATCGTGGTGCCATGACCAGACTAAGTCACACCCCACCGTGACCAAGGCGGGCAGTGACTCAGCTTCCTATGGAGAAGTGAGGCTCAGCTTCTCCCCCTCTTCTCTACCTAGCAATGTGCTGTAACCCTGTTAGGCCTTACTAGCAGATTACATTACGTCTTACATTTGGTTCAGATTATTGTCCAGGATTCTTTGTAACAAATAGGAATTGGCTAAGGTCAAGAACTTCTTTAGACACGTGGACGGAATTCCAGGTCCTCCTCGTTTAATGAAAGAAAAACCCACAATGGTCACAGAAATAACTTGGATCTGACAAAAGTAAAATCTAAAAAATGTAATCTTAAATTACATTTCTATGAAAATTAACAAACAAATAAAAGGCAAACATTGCTTTTCAACCAGGCTTCAACAGAATTTAAAAAAAAACCTAAAACTCATGAAGCAGGTCTGGACAGAAATGAGGGTTTCCCTGAAAAAAGTGTGAGCAATTTCAATAGAAATTGCTATACTACAGGTTTATACCAATAAATACTCCTCAGTATATTATATGAGTGATAGCATCCTCTGGGGTTCATGCCTCCCAAAAGAAGAAAACATTTGTAAAGATAAATAAAGGTAAAAAAACAAAAAAAAAACATAACCGTTCAAAAGAACGAACAAGACAATAAAGAAAATCCTAAATATGTTAGGTATCCCCCCCATCCTAAAATGTCTGATATATCAGAATATAAAAATAATACAAAAAATTAAAAATAAATTAAAATATAAATAAAAAAATAAAAATAATCATCACATATGGTGAATGATGTAATGGAAAAACCACCAAACATCGAAATCTCTGCTTTTTAGCTTTTTCACCATCCATACATGACCAACATGACCAAAAGATTGTATTGTTCACAAAATGGGATCAATAAAAACAAAAATGACCCTAACCCAACTCCATCTGTTGAAGTCGGGAAAAAAAAAAATCAAAAGAAAACTCAAAGTCAAATCGCCCCCCTTTCCCTAGAACGAAATAAAAATAAATATACAAACATAAATATTGACAAGATCGATATTGCTGTGTCCCAAAATTCCAGATCTAATAAATATATAAAAACTATTATTCCCAGCGATAAACCCAGTAGCGGAAAATAACATCCAACACATAAAAAAGGTTATCAAAAGGTTGTACAGGTCCTAAAATAGTAGCGACAAAAACAGCAAAAAGATACACATTACACAGCTCTGTGCGCAAAAGTATGAAAAAGTTATTGGTGTCAGAATATACTTTTTAGATGTACAGGCAGTCCACGGGTTACATACAAGATAGGGTCTGTAGGTTTGTTCTTAAGTTGAATTTGTATGTAAGTCGGAACTGTGTATTTTATCATTGTAATCCCAGCCAGAACTTTTTTGGTCTCTGTGACAATTGGATTTTAAAAATGTTGGATTGTCATTAGAACCAGGATTAACAATAAATCTTCATTACAGACGCCTGTGATACCTGTTACAGCTGATTATTGTAGCCTAGGGCTAAAGTACAGGAAATTACCAATATCCAGTGGTCCGTTTGTAACTAGGGGTCGTCTGTAAGTCGGGTGTTCTTAAGTAGGGTAGCGCCTGTATTAAAACATAATAAAGCCTAAAGAAATCTGGTATCTCCGTGGTCATACTGACATAAAGTATAAAGGGGAGGTGTCATCTGGAGCGCACAATGAAAGACGTAAAAACAGAGCCCATAAGAGAATGGCACAAATGCATTTTTTTGTCAGTTTGACCATATTTGGTAAAATTTCACCAATTTTTTGCAGCTTCAGTAATTACTGATACAAGGAAGTTTAGGTTGTTACAGGGGAGCAGAAAACTGAAATGCATAATGGAATTATAACAATAATAATAATTCTTTATATAGCGCACACAGCACACAGATTAAGCAGCGCTGCACAGATTTTGTCACATCAGTGCCTGTCCCCAATGGGGCTCACAATCTAATCAACCTACCAGTATGTTTTGGAGTGTGGGAGGAAAACAGAGGACCCGGAGGAAACCCACGCAAACAGGGAGAGAACATACAAACTCTTTGCAGATGACCCCAGCGCTGCAAGGCTGTAGTGCTAACCACTGAACCACCGTGCTGCCCTAAAAATTGGCAACAAGGGGTTAAAGCTTTTTTATTTATTGTTTGTGATGATTTGCTACAATCTCCTCTGTCTGATGTTCTTTCTTTGAATCTCACAGGCATCATCGATTTCCTTGTGAGCCAACATCCCACCGCCAAATCTCTCAGGGATCATCTGATTTTTAAAATTGCGCCAATGCTGAACCCTGATGGCGTCTACCTGGGAAACTACAGGTAGGAGAGAACATTATATATACATATGGATTTAAAATTAGCAAAGTTTATTTTCCAAAATGGCCTGCTTTACAGGAAAATGCTCATTAGTGGCAGAAAGTATGTTGTGGTCATATAGCATTATAGCATCTGTGTAACCATGTCATTCCCAATAATACATATATATAGGTGTCATCATTTGATTGGTCACTGTGAATAATATATATATATTTAGCTCATCAGCTAGTCGCATATGTTCTGTTCTTTTCCTGTGAACTACGCGTTACATGTCTATTCTTGTATATTTTTAATGAATTCATAAAGAATTTTTTGTATTTTTTTCAATATTCGGCTGATTTCCTGCCCATTTAATCAGTTGTAGGTTGAGTGTTTATTATAGGTGTAGCCATAGTGATTGTCACAAGTGGTTTTGTTGCATGTTTTTGGTACAGTATTTTTCCGACTATAAGGCGCACCGGATTATAAGGCGCACCATCAATAAATGCCTGCTAAAACATCTAGGTTCATATATAAGGTGCATCGGATTATAAGGCGCACCTGATTATAAGGATGAATGACCAGCAGGTGGCAGACCTGTGCACAGTTCAAGGCAGCTGTTGTCTGTAAGTACGGTTCATATATAAGGAGCACTGGACTATAAGGCGCACCTTTGATTTCTGAGAAAATCAAAGGATTTTTTTTCTGCGCCCTATAGTCCGAAAAATACGGTAATTGTTTCATATAGCATAAAGCAGAACAGAGGGGGACTACAGTGTCTAAGGGCCTATGACCACAGTATGGCAACATGTATGTGATGAACCCCCAATCATGAGTTCAATCATGGGGTACACTTACACTAGGGAGTCCTGTAATGTAGCCCATAAAGCCCCGCCCACCTACTCCTAATGACATATTTACTCTCGATTCTACTCCCCTAGCACCCAGCACCCTATTCTGTCAGGGAAACCAAATGCATCATAGTCCCAGCGGGCGCACAACCCCCCTACCACTTTTGTGAGTCTCTATGGGAACCTTCCATTAGATGTTTATGTGCAAAATGTGGTGACAGGTTCCCTTTAATTATAGGCCAATGGTAACTACTGGCTTCCTTGCCAATCCTATAGTGCACGGAGCTGCAATGCAGATTTGTTGGGGTCCCACTGGTCAGACCAGGGGGGTAACTTGAGGGGGTGCAGAGAAGTTGCGGTCGCACCTGGGCCCAAGAGGTTTAGGGGGCCCTTATGGTGTCACTTTCCCATATGAGAAGACTATTACTATACACCATACATTATAGTCGGGGGCCTGGCACAGACTTTGCACTGGGGCCCATCAGCTTCTAGTTACGCCACTGGGTCACACCCTTGTGCTCCGGATAGCGGTTGAGTGTCTATAGTGGGAAACCTGGACAAATTCTTCGAGGCATCCGTCATCTAATTCGTCAGCTTCGGAAGGAAAGAGGATTATTCCTGTTTAATTTTTTTCTTGCGCAGGGGAGAGAAGGGGTTAATACGAAATCCAAAGGAACATTTAATAAGTCTGGGTTTAACGTAAGTGCTTAGCACAGAATCGCCTCTGAAGCCAAATCAGCTATGGATTATTCATTTCTTGCCTGAAATGTAACAAATGACTTTTCCGTTTCCGACCAAGAAATCTCATGGTCATTGCTTGAATTCATTTAGCACGAAGAAAGCAAAGCATTTATCACTGAGCAAATTCCCAAAGTCACCAAACACTGAAAGTTTGAAATGCAAGCGCCGGAAAAGTTCTCCGGGTGGATAGATGGACTTCTGATCTGTCCGTGAGCTGATGTGCCTCCCTGTAGGGATTGCATCCTTACGACATTAACTTCTTGTTAAAAGTGCCCCCCCCCCTCAGTTATCAGATCTGTGAGGGTTCAATTTCCCTGTAGTGCCTCCGCTGGTGAAATGATGTATTACACAGCTCTAATTCAAATCAATGGTCTTTATATCCAATGCCGGTTCTCCTTGGAGAGATACTCTTTGTTACTCTCTCCATCCTGAACACCGGATCCCCCTTTATTTAATAGGAGTTCTCTAAAAGGGTTTATAAAATTTGACTTTGTAAACCAGACAACCCCTTTAAATACTGTACAGTATTGTAATTTATTGGTGTCCTCAATGCGTTGGTATGATTGAAACTGTGGCAGAGCAGGGAGCAATAATTTGCTGTGTTGGCACTTTGCGATAAATAAGTGGGTTTTTGGATGTAGTTCAGGGACTTGGCCTCTAAAAAGTTCATAATCACTACCTAATAGTATAAAAAAAAAATTGAAATCATCAGTCATAAAGAGGCTTTGCCAAAGAAGACACTTATACCCTATCCACAGTTTGGTTGCTGGCAGGGGCATAACTATAGTGGTAGCAGCCATGGGGCCCGGAGTGTTAGGGGGCCTCGTCATCTGACGTTACACTAAAGAATGGGAAGGCGTATACCATTATATACATATTTTGCTGCATATTATACAGCATAATATATATATATATATCAATATTTATGATCTATATGTGTGTATCTGTTATGTGTATATATACTGTACATCTGTATATGGCAGTGCAGGTGTGTATATATGATGAGTATATGCTCTATGTGTGTGAGTGTATAACTGCATGTATGAGTAAAGAACTGTTTGTATATAGGTATATAATTGTGTGTGTATATGAGTATGTATATTTTTAAGTGGGAAAGGGGCCCCATTCAGAGATCCGCTATTGGGCCCTGCCTCTCCTAGTTACGCCCCTGATTGCTGAGGTTCTGACCACTGAGACTCCCAGAGATCAGGAGAACATGGGGGAAGTCCCATGAAGTGTCTCATATGGAAAGTGCAGCTGTAAAATTCATTTGCCCCATTGTTCCCTCCTTTTGGTCTCCCAGTTATCAGCATCTTAAACTTCTAATAATACATAACAATAGGGGGATTAATCAGGGGGAACACCGCGGTATCTTTAGTTCCTAGCAAGTACAGCACTATACATATAACGGTGGCTGTGCCTTGCATTACAACTCATAGCAGTAGGTTTGAGATGCAATCAGGCCAAATATTGTATGAAAATGACATCACTGGCGACGCGGTGCTCATCAGAGTGCCAGACCACATAGGATAGCTGGTTCGTAGAAGTCTTTACTGTTGGACCCCTCCATTGATTTCCAATTGATCACCAATACTGAGGATAGTTAATCAATTTTTTTTTTTTAAATAAAATGGAGAACCCCTTTAAGGCTACAGTGTAACTACAACCATAGCTGACATTTTAGGTATACATACCATCCGGTTTGTTTGCTCCCCCCCATCGGCCACCTTCAGACATAGAACCCAATGTATAAAATAATTTTATTAGGTATTGATGTATTTTCCGTAAGTCTCCTCTAATGTATTCCAGTGTATTACAATCTCGGCTCTTGATTTAAAGTACTACTTGTGATCAGTATTGTATGAAGCGGAGGGTTTTAACACTTGTTCTTAAGGGTCATTAACTGGCTGAATTTAGAATATCACCGCTGGGGCTCAGGCTACACGGCCATGCCACTGATTGACTCACCTGAGCTCAAGCCGAGAGGTACTTCATACCCAACCTGGCAATTCCCCTTCGAGGACTGGATTTTAGACCTGCTGCCGCTGTGATCCTTGATGCCAAATGGAAAAACAGTGCTCAATCATGGCAGCCGGCCGGGCCAAATACTTGCTTGAAGTGTTTACTAAAATGCACAGGGTTCCTGGCTGTCAGGATTTCAGGAACAGAATCAACACTGGAATGAGTCATAACGACGGGAGGGAAGGAGATTACAGATCAAATATGAGGAGTGGAGAGTTTATATCCCAGTAGAGAAAACAAGTCCAATCCGATCCTAATATTAAGGTCTGACTCAGTTACAAAAGGCTGTGACACCAAAAGCTCTGCCACAGAGGGACACTTAAAGGGCATCTACAGACATCAACGAATCATTAGGATTAGAAAATAGAGTTCTTAGAGTCTTCTAGTCCAAGTGATGCTCCCAAATGCAACTTTTTGTTAAAATTAATAAAATCAAGTCATCGATGGCCTATTTTTTTCTAGCCACGGTGGGTAGGTTTTGGCTCCCGAAGCTCCTTTTTTGGGAACAATAAGTGGCTTTAATTGTGAACAATTAACTTTTTAACCAGAAGTTGAGCATCTACAACTTGGACTTGTCATGTTCCAAAAAGAAGAAATGGTAGGGAGTGATGAGAGTGATGATGATGATGAAAACCTATGTTACGGACTTTTAACTCATTACCCCTATCATTAAAGGGTCGCATATCTTTCTTAAGGTGGTTGGGGCCTGGTGCCAAAAAAAGTGTACTTAACCGGCTTGGGCTCCTGCTTCTAGAATTGCACTGGTTTCCCATAAGGATGGCCCAATCAAAGGCCTTATCATCCATGTGATTTCAATTGTGATGTAATAGGAAGTGATGTCCAATGGTCAAAGGAGGAGACACTAATTGGCCAAGGCAGATCATGTGACCCTTGGCACTTCCCGATATGCCTGTGCCAAAGGATTTTGTGATGGAGACATTGGGAGGTGGAGCAGGCTTTGTACAGCTTCCAGGGACAGCAGGATACAGGGACCCAAGTGGCTGTAGGGGGGTTAGCCCGAAGGGGTCATGAAAGCCTGGGCCCATGTCTATGTAATCACCTAAACAGGGGCGTAACTAGAATAGACAGGGCCCCATATCAGACTTCTGAATGGTGCCCCCCTTCGCATTTTAAATTTTGCATATTACACTCACATATCTACACACACATTTATTTACCTATATACATAAACATACAGTTCATACACACACATTTATACACTCTTACACACATACACATCACATATACAGACATACAGTGCCATATACAGATGTACAACATATATATAGTGGTGCACATCCTCTATTCTTTATTGTCAGGTTGGATGACAGGGCCCCCTTGACACTGTGGGCCCCATAGCGGCTGCTATGGCTGCTACCACTGTAGTTACGCCCCTGCACCTAAATTACCTAGAGTTAAGAACCAACAATGTACCGATCAGATCTTCATTGACTTTTATTGGATAGCTTAACCTGGAAGTCCTATTAATTAACTGGGAGTTTGCGGGACTCCAGGTTCTTGGTTCCACCCATCACTGGGGTCCCTCCAGTAATAAGATACCCCCTGCAATAAGATATTTATACCCCATAGTTATAAGTAGAAACAAAGCTCCTCAAAAGAAAAGGCAACATGACACAGAGACCCCAAAAATAAAGGTTAAAATGTTCATAGGAAAACTAGTAGATGGATAAAGTAATACAGATGGAATATTAGAGTTATTTTAATGATTAATAATAATTAATCATGATAATATTACATCATATAATGTAACATAATATGTAATAGAAAGTGTCAAAATTCAAAAAGAGAGGGATATACTCTACATAGAAGTTCTGAAATCCTCGGAGGACTCCAGACTCTCTCTATATCTGATCAATACAATTTCTACAGTGTATTTGGATGAGAAAACTTTTCAATATTTTTAAACTTTTCTTAATTGTTGGGATTGCTTTCCTAGCTGTACAATGGGACCGAGATACAGCGCTTGTATCTATCAGTGCAAGACATAGACAAGTGTAATTGTGGGATAATGGCAATGCCAACTATGACTACGATTCGTGATTGTGAATTCCTCCCACTCAACACTGAAACTTATACAATTGCTTTAACTTTCTCACTACTAGAAGTATGAAGAGTGGCAAATAAAATGTGAAAAGTGACCTCTGTTGGTCAGAAAAGTTATTACATGGATGTTAGAAAATGCTGTAATATTTGTTTTCTATAGAACATAGCAAAATAATTAAATGTCATTTACATTAAATTAAAGTTTTAAATCTGAAAGAATGAAATGTCCTCCCATGTCCTGCAACCGCCCCTGTGCCATCCATTCAACTACTGAAGATGTCCATATCTTTAGACAATTTATAGGATGTTCTGATGCTCGCATGTTTATTATATATATTATATGCGGTAATCAGAGACAATAGAAATGATTTAACATGTTTATGAATACATGAAATGTATTTGAAGGGATTGTGCCACTATAGATACATCTACAAGAAGTTCTGGATAGTGTTGTAAGGGGGGGGAGGTCTAACCTTTGGGAGTTTGGGAGCACTAATTTCAAGGATATTGTCCAGAATACTGCACACAATAACCTCCGGTAGCCACATATCACATAAACCACTCCACAAGGGTCGCAAAATCGACAAGCCAAAAGGAAATGTGGTGTTCGGGTTTTTCTTTTGAAATTTAAAACCTCCAATTTTCTGAGGGGATGGATGGAGAGCATGGGAGCATGGGAACTAAACGCTCCAGTGCTCTGCTGCAGTAAGGAAGGGGTGGGAGCTGGAGCGGCAACCTGCTGTATCCTGGCATGGAGTACCGGTCATGTTTGTAAAACCTGGACCACCTGAACCAGGGTGAAACGGTTGGATCTCACCTCTGCACATGACCATACGGGGCCCCGTGATCCAACCATACAAATTGCAGCCTCCATAGAGGTCTATGGCAACTGATCACAGTGCAATAGGCACACAGTGAATGGGCCCGGAAATGGGCAAACTGTCCGTGTGCTACTCCTGGAATCTGGTCCGGGTGAGCACATGGCCAGTTTCTGCTAAAAGGGGCAAATTTACTTACCCGGTCCTGTCGCGATCCCCGATCCGGAAGGTCCGACGAAGATGAAGTCCAGCGCGATTCACCAAGATCGTGTGCCCGAGAACCTGCCTGTGTCGCTTCCTTGCTGAGGTCAGCCAGAGTTCACCTTCTTCCCGGTGCATGTGAGTGCATGTCTTGCGACAAAATTTTCAATGTTAAATCCTGCGCGTTGTCCGAATCCGTCAGATCGTCCGATGGCCCGCCCCCGATTTGTGTCGTGTGAAAGCCGGCGCCGATACGCCAAAATCCGATCGCCCGGAAATCTTCGCGAAATCTGACGATATAGATATATAGAGAGATATAGATATATAGAGATATATAGAGATATAGAGATATATAGAGATATAGAGATACCTTATATACTCGAGTATAAGCCTAGTTTTTCAGCACAAAAAATGTGCTGAAAAACCCAAACTCGGCTTATACTCGAGTCAAAAAAATAAATATATCTAAACTCACCTTTCCGGTGACCCCTGTATATCTTCTGTGCGATGTGTCTGGCAGCGGCGGCAGGCTATATACACTGGGGCAGGGTCTGGCAGGCTATATACACTGGGGCAGGGTCTGGCAGGCTATATACTGGGGAGAGTGTGACCAATGCATTTCCCACCCTCGTCTTATACTCGAGTCAATAGGTTTTCCCAGTATTTTGTGGTGAAATTAGGGGCCTCGGCTTATACTCGGGTCGGCTTATACTCGAGTATATACGGTATATAGAGATATATAGAGAGATATATATATATATATATATATATATATATAAATATAGATATGTGTGTGTATATATTTGATATTAAAATCTATATGAGGTTTAATTAAAAAAAATATCACACTGCTATAAAAAAATTATTTTAAAATTCTAAAAAAAATTATAATTATTATAAATTAAAAATGAAATAACTCATGGGGAATATGGTTTTCATTGTGTTCATTCAGTACCATAGAACTTTTTAAATCCAAGTTGAGAAAACTTCTCGGACCTGGCACGGTATAGTAGTTGAGGTTAGCAGTTCCTTTTCCAAGGACTCCAAAGTTTTTTTCCACCAATGTCATTGTTTTCCAATTACCATTTACAACTCGAATCCCTGATTCATGACTTTGGGAAATAAAAAAGGGAAATAAATCGGCCCACTGACTGCTCCCGAGAAACAAATGAGGACGGCACTAAACAAAAACGAGCCCTGGTAAAATATATCATTGGTGACCTTTAATTGCCTGGAATGGGTTTTTAATTGGAATACATTGATTGGGTAAATAAAGTATCTGAGTTGGCAATCTATAAAACGTATTACCCTTAATAAACACACGAAAGGTTTTAATTACTATTACACCCATTGATTGCAATTAATTAGGTTTATGTTACGCTCATAGAGTATATATACTGTGCGGAGGGTTATTATTTGATTGGTTGTATTATACAGAGAGATACATTATGTGACATATTACATCTACATACCAGTAATTATGGGATTATTGAAAATCAGGATGTGAAAATTAGTCATTCATTAACATAGCTTCGCAAAGTCGAAATGAAAGGGAATGTTCTATGTATTTAAAGGGGCTCTCTGTGTTTACTTGTATACCCACTGGTGGCCTTGGGATGTGTAATATAAAAAAGTGACCTAACCTGATGCCCCATTCCCTTCTTGTATGGTCCTGAAGTGATGAGGTCCAAGGACCCATCACTGGTCACCGTCGTCAAATGTAAGTTGCAAAAATAGAAAGTTGTCAGAATTGCTGTCAATGTTCATCTACATATGTGCAGTAGTGGATTATAATACAGGTGGTTTGGGCGGTAGCCTGGGGCCCAAGTCTTCTAGGGGCCCATGGCCACCAAAACCACCCACCAAATTTTTTCCAAGAAGGACCTTCACACATGCAATCCTCATACATCTGTTCCTGCTCTCAATACACATACACAGGAACTTTGAAGGTCTCCAAAAGTCTTCAAACCGCAGATTGAAAGCAGGCAGAAGGGACACATCCTCCATTCCCCACAAAGCTGATTCTAGTATCATATGTAGGAGGTGATCCCAGACTTGTAGGGGCTATAATATTCATACAGCCACCTCTGCATATATGGTACCCAAAGTGACTAAAATATAGGGTCATTTATCTTATCTCTGTTTGTTTTGGCTTGTTTTTGTCTTTTTTTTTTTCCTGTCTCTTTTCCGTCTTCTTCTTTTGCAGCTTCTTTGGTAATTTATCAATCTCACTTTTTCCTTGTGTTAAACAAGTTTTTTTTCAGATCTCTTTTTGAGATATTTCTTACAAATGTCGCAAAAATGTCACTTCTTTCCATTTTCTAAGTTTTCCTTAAGTATGATTTGGTCTGGAGTTTTTTGCCCCCAAATTTTTTTTAGACAATTTGAAATGATAAATGTCATTTGCGACAAATGAAGCACATCTGGAATAGAAGATTAATGTGTCTTACTGATGAAAAACAAATGTCCGGTGGACATTTCAAACTGTCCCCAAAAAGGTGCATAAAGTGCAATCAGCCACAAAATGTCTCAAAGAAGACAGAAAAGAACAGGAAGAAAAATGAAGATAAATGACCCCCAAAAAGTCACAAAAAAGAAAGAAAAAAACAAGCAAAAATAAAGATACATGTCCCCATTGAATCCTTCCCTGCCCTTTTTGTCCCAGTCTACACAGCAAAGCTACACAAAACTGGAAATATCATCTTATTCCCTATGTTCCAGTTATCAATATTTCAATATTTAAAAAAATGTGCTATTGCAAAAAGAAATTAAAAATATGTATTTTTGTGATTATAAAACACCAATTAGACCTCAGACGGGCAGAACCAGTTTGTCTCATGTTATTCTGCTTAGTAGCTATATGGACAAATTAAGCAGCAATTTGTCTGCAGCGCCACCACAGGAAAAAATTAGGCATTACACCAGGTGAACTCAAAAGTTGCCGGTTTTCTAAAGGGGGACTCCCTTCTGTAAACTGTCACTGTTACCCATAAAAGAATATGCCCTTTCAAAACTCACATACAGTGGGGCACATTTACTTACTCAGTCCCACGGAGTTCACGAAAGTGCATTGTCCTACAATAATGCCCTGTTCCGCGATTCACTAATATCGTGCACCCGATATCCTGCATGTGTCGCTTCCCCGCTCAGGTCCGCCGGAGTTCACCTTCTTCTTCCCGGTGCATGTAAGTGCATTGTCTTGCGACACAATTTGAAAGTTAAATCCTGTGCTCAGTCCGAATCAGCCGGATCGTCCGACGGCACAGCCCCCTGATTTCTGTCGCATGGAAGCCGGCGCCGCTGCGCCAAATCCGATCGTGTGCAACACAATCCCAGTGCAAATACCTGTCAAAGCTGCGCAAATCACGAAAACGGTCCGACGAAAGTGTTATCTGAGACCCTTAGTAAATAGTCCTATGTCCATTTATCCAAAAAGTTATCGGAGAAGACATTTGACAAAGTCCTATTTGCGGAAGAGAAATAATTTTCATTGTAACTGTCTCCAACAAGCCATGAAACGCGTTTCACTAGAAAATGGGCTGTCTCTTTGATGTGTGATAATAAGAGGCCTGTACGGCACTGTGGCCTAGCCAGGCAGTGAACCGGCTAATCTTTCAAACCCACAATTTCTATTTCCCGTAACTCCCCATGTAGCCGAGCGGCTGCGTACCGCCTGGGATCTCTGTTAGAAGTCTGTTCCAATCCTTGCAAGCACTGGGCATAAATGTTCTAGATAGTTGAAATAACCACATCAAAGTCTCCGGCTCCATAGAACGGCTCGTGCCCTAAACTGACCTGCATTGTGCCCCTCGTCGCTGCCGTTCTTCATGTCAGTCCCCCCACAGCCCAAGGTATTGGATGGATTTGTAACAAACCAGGTCTCTCTGGACACCATCCCCGAACATCATTAAGGCAAAAGATTAACATCTCAATTTACGTATCTTCCGCGGTGCAGCGCCTGTAAATAAACAAAGCTCCGCAGCAAAGATTTATGCAAATATCGGAAACAAACAAATAAAATCAAGGTCATGTCAAGGATACCGAGCAGAATACAAGTTGTATTATAAACCCAGGATAAATGCTTTATTATGCCTCATGTTATTCATGTATTCAGCTTTCTGAATTGTGAGTAATGCAGAACTGCGTTGGGTTTTTTTACACTGACGCCGATGTGACGGCGAGAGACGGTAAAAATAATGAAGCGTTTGCTCCAATCGGCATTTTTACTAATGTGCAATGTTATCGGGCTGATAATTCTGTAAGGGACAGGCACAGGTTACATTTATTCGGCTGGAACAATGTTCTCTGCTTAGAGATTTAGACAACTCTCAGGTCATGGGGTGCAATATACTGTGATGTGTACAGATGCAGCAGAGCTGGGTTTGTCAGGTGACTAACATTAGGCACAACTTATTTTAGGTCTTTATATGGATGAGCACTTACTGTAACTGGCATAAGATTAGTCAATTCTTAATTTACTTTCTGTAGCTTGGATCCTCTGTAACTTACCCTCACACGCATTCTCATCAGAGAAGGGGTGCAGGCCCTGAATCCACCACAACCCCAAATTGCTACCTAATTGCCATGTAACTATAGTTGTAAAGGATCACTGGTCGATAATCCCTACTCTGAGTATGTGCTCAGAAGCAAAATGAACAGAACAGAGACAGATAAATATACAGACACAAGAGAATCAGGGAACAAGCTCAGGGACAGGGTTCAGGATAGATTCACACTCAGGTAGAGGGTTCGAGATTCGAGATCAGAGTTGGCTCAGGGTTCCGAATCAGACAGGATACAGGCTCGGGTACAGGTTTGGGTTTGGATCAGACATGATTCAGGCTCAGGTACAGGTTTGGGGTTCCAGATGAAGAACTTAGGGTTCTGAATTCTAGAACAGACAGGATTCAGGCTCAGTTACAGTTTTCAGGTCAGCAAAACACAAACACACAGTAATACTACAAATCACAGGAGAAAGTATAACCAGCTCTGAGTGAACTGAGGATTGGATATTTAAGCTGTTTTTGGATGTTGCCCTTTCTGCTGACTGCCTCGGCCTTCTTTCAATTTACCTACACCTAACAACACCCAGTTCAACAGCAAGATGAAACCAGCCAGCTCAGACAGAATCAATTCTGTAAAACAAATGTCAAAATTCAATTTTCTATTTCAAGGGCTGAATTATAAGAGCTTTGGTCTATTCCCTATGGAGCATTCATTGGGGGAATGTATCAAGACTGGAATTTTTTAACACCCATTTTGATACCCCCTTGTCCTAGTGTTCGCCAAATTTAGATGCTAGTGTTGGTAGGCCTTGCTACAATTTACTCCAGTCAACTGTGGAGTGTTCATGCCAAAAAGATCATAAAATCTGGCTGATGGCTTAGCCTTTTATCTTTTCTCACCACCCCACTCCCTCCAATCACATAGATTGATAGATAGAGATAGATAGATAGATAGATAGATAGATAGATAGAGAGATAGATAGATATGAGATAGAGATATATATATATATATATATAGATATGAGACAGAGAGATAGATAGATAGATAATAAATAGATGGATGGATGGATAGATAGATAATAGATAGATAGATAGGAGAAAGAGAGATAGATAGATAGGTGATAGATAGATAGATAGATAGATAGATAGATAGATATGATAGATGATAGATAGATAGATAGATAGATAGATAGGAGATAGATAGATGATAGATAGGAGATAGATAGATAGATAGATAGATAGATAGATGATTGATATATAGATAGATAGATAGATAGATAGATAGATGATAGATAGATAGATGATAGATAGATAGATAGATAGATAGATAGATAGATGATTGATAGATAGATATGAGATAGATATATAGATAGATAGATAATAGATAGATAGATAGATAGATAGATAGATAGATGATTGATAGATAGATAGATAGATAGATAGATAGATAGATAGATAGATGATTGATAGATAGATATGAGATAGATAGATAGATAGATGATAGATAGATAGATAGATAGATAGATAGATAGGAGAAGGGGGCTACGGGTAGGGGGGCGGAAAGGGGGTGGGGGGGGGGGGGGCCTGGGACGCGGCCAAGGATGGGGAGGGGAAGGGGGGCGGGAGGGCGGCGGCAACCAAAAAGGGGCAAGACAAAAAAAAGCAAAGAAGACGAGAGCGGCGGGGGGGAGGTCCGAGCGAGCGGCGAGCGACAGCAGAGCGAGCGATCGAGCGAGCGAGCGAGCG
This sequence comes from Engystomops pustulosus, assembly GCA_019512145.1. Lineage (NCBI taxonomy): Eukaryota > Metazoa > Chordata > Amphibia > Anura > Leptodactylidae > Engystomops > Engystomops pustulosus. The sequence continues at coordinate 7,966,259 of CM033649.1, forward strand.
AGCGATCGAGCGAGCGAGCGTAGCGAGCGAGCGAGCGCAGAGCGAGACGAGCGAGCGAGCGAGCGCGAGCGGAGCGAGCCAAGAGAGAGCGAGCTAGCGAGCGCAGAGCTGAGCGAGCAAGGTATCGAGCGAGCGAGCGAGCGCGAGAGCGAGCGAGGCAGAGGCGAGCGAGCGAGCGAGCGCAGACGAGCGAGCGAGCGAGCGAGCAGGCGAGCGAGGAGCGAGCGCCGAGCGAGCGAGCGAGCGAGCGAGCGGAGCGAGCGAGCGCAGAGCGAGCGGCGAGAGCGGAGCGCAGAGCGAGCGAGCAAGTAGCCGAGCGAGGCGAGCGAGCGAGGGAGTGAGCGAGAGCGAGCGAGCGAGCGCCGAGCTGAGCGAGCAGAGAGCGGATGCGAGCGAGAGCAGCGCGCAAGAGCGAGAGAGCGAGGAGCGAGCGAGCGGAGCGAGCGAGCGATCGAGCGAGCGAGCGAGCGAGCAGGAGCAGAGGCGAGCGAGCGGAGCGAGCGAGGGAAGCTAGCGAGCGAGCGAGCGAGCACCGGAGCGAGAGAGCGCGCGTGCGCCGAGCGACGAGCGAGCGGCGAGCGAGCAGCGAGCGAGCGAGCGAGCGTAGCGAGGAGCGAGCGAGCGAGAGCGAGCCAGCCAGCCAGCCAGGAGAGAAGCGAGCGAGCGCGCGAGCGAGCGAGCGAGCAGCGAGAAGCGAGCGAGCGAGCGCGGCGCAGAGCGAGCAGCGAGGCGAGCGACGAGCGAAGCGAAGCGAGCGAGCGAGGAGCGAGCGAGCGGCGATTGCGAGCGCAGAGGAGCGAGCGACGCGAGAGCGAGCAGCGAGCAAGGAGGCGAGCGAGCGAGCGCAGGAGCGAGCGAGCAAGGAGCGAGGAAGCGAGCGAAGCGAGCGAGCGCGGAGCGAGGCGCTCGAGCGAGCAGCGCAGAGCGAGCCGAGGGCGAGCGAGCAGCGAGCGGAGTAGCGAGAGACGAGAGAGCGAGCGGAGCGAGAGAGCGAGCGGAGCAGGATGCGAAGCGTCGAGCGCAGAGAGAGCGAGCAAGGGGAGCGAGAGCGAGCGAGGCGCGAGAGAAGCGAGCGCCGAGCGGCGAGCAGCGAGCGAGCGGAGCGAGCGCAGGAGCGAGCGAGCAAGCAGCGTGCGAGGGAGCGGAGGAGAGAGCAGAAAAAGCGAAAAAGGGGGCGGGACGCGGGCGAGCGAGAGCGCAGCGAGCAGAAGCGAGCAGCGAGCGAGCGAGCGAGCGGCGAGTCTATCATCGATCGATCTATCTATGCTAGCGATCACCTATACGATATAGCTCTTCGTTCTCCATAGTCGACGATCTATCGAGCTATAGAGTCTATCTATCTATCTATGACTATCGAGATCTATCAGCCATCTATGCTATATGCTCGAATTATCTATCTCTCTGTCTCAGATCTAATCTAATATATATATATATATATATATATAATAGAGATATTAAGGCTCATATCATCTATCTTATGCTATCTCTCTATCTCTCTGTCCATTCTAATATATATATATATATATATATATAAATATATATATATATTATATATATTATATATATATATATCATATCTATCTATTCTATCTATCTCTATCTATCAATCGATGTGATTGGCGGGAGTGGGGGTGGCTGAGGAAAAGATAAAAGGCTAGCCATCAGCCAGATTTTATGATCTTTTGGATGAACATCCACAGTGACGTGGAGTAAATTGTAGCAAGGCCTGACCAACACTCGCATCTAAATTTGGGAACAAACTAGGACAAGTGCGGTATATGAAATGGGTGTTAAAAAAATTCCAGTCTTGAAGTCTTGATACATTCCCCAATTGATGCTCCATAGGGAAATCGACCAAAGCTCTTATATGTTAAAGTCCTTGAATAGAAAAATTGAATTTTGACCATTTGCTTTACAGAATTGATTGTCTGAGCTGGCCTGGTGTTCATTTTGCTGTGAACATGGTGTGGTAGGGTAGGTAATTGAAAGAAGGCTCCGAGGGGTCCAAGCAGAAAGGCAACATCCAAAAACAGCTTAAATATCCAATCTCAGTTCACTCAGAGCTGGTTATACTTTCTCCGTGATTGTAGTGATTACTGTTGTGTGGTGTTTTGCTTGACCTGGAAAAACGTAGAACGAGCTGAATCCTGTCTGTATCTAGAATCAGAACCCAAAGTTGTTCTCTGGAACCCCAAAACCTGTACCTTGAGCCTGAATCATGTCTGATCACCAAAAACCGCCAAAACCTGTACCCGAGCTGGTATCCTGTTGATGGAACCCTGAGCCAAACTCTGATCTCGAGGATCTCAAACCCTCTTACCTGGTGTGATCTATCCTGAACCCTGTCCCGAGCTAGTTCCGGATTCTTTCTTGTGTCTGATATTATCAGTCTCGTTCTGTTCATTTTTATTCTGAGCACATCTGCAGAGTGGGATTATCGACAGGGATCCTTTACACACTATATTACATGGCAATTAGGTAGCATTGGGTTTGTGGGTGGGTCAGGGCCTGCCCCCTTCTCTGATGGAATGCGTGTGAGGGTAAGTTACAGGAGGATCCAAGCTACAGAAAGTAAATTAAGAATGACTAATCTATGCCAGTTACAGTAAGTGATCATCCATATAAAGGACCTAGAAAATAAGTTGTGACCTAGTAGTTCACCGCCAAACCAATCTCGCTGCATTATGTACACATCACAGTATATTGCACCCATGACCTGAGAGTTGTCTCAATCTCTAAGCAGAGAACATTGTTCCAGGCAGAATAATAAAGTAACCTGTGCCTGTCCCTTACAGGAATTATCAGCCCCGATAAATGCCACATTAGTTAAAAATGCCGATTGGAGGTTGGAGCCTTCCCAAACGCTATTATTTTTACCGTCTCTCGCCGTCACATCGGGCGGTCGGGTGTAAAACACGCCAACGGCAGAAGTTCTTCATTACTACTAATTCAGAAAGCGGAATCCTAGAATAACATGAGGCTATCATAAAGCAATTTACCTGGGTTTAAATAAACTTGTATTCTGCTCGGTCATTCTTGAATATGACCTTGAATTTTATTTGTTGTTTCGAGATTTGCGATAAATCTTGCTGCGGGGGAGCTTTGTTTATTAGGCAGGCGCGTGCACCGCGGGAAGATACGTAAATTGAGATGTTAATCTTTTGCCTTAATGCATGTTCTGGGAGATGGTGTCCAGAGAGACCGGTTTGTTACAAATCCATACAATACCTTGGCTGTGGGGAGGGACTGAAATGAAGAACGGCGAGGCGACGAGGGCACAAGGGCAGGTAAGGTTTAGGGGAACAAGCCGTTGTCTATAGAGACGGGATTTGATGTGGTTATTTCAAATATCTAGAACAGTGATGCCCAGGCTTGCAAGGATGGGAAAGTACTTCTACAGAGATTCCCAGGGCTAGAGTACGCAGCGCTCGCGGCTACATGGGGGGTTACGGGAACTAGAAATTGTGGGTGTGAAAAGATTAGCGGTGCTTCACTGCTGGTAGGCCCACAGTGCACGGTACAGCCTCCTTATTATCAAATCACAAAAGAGACAGCCCATTTTCTAGTGAAACGCGTTTCATGGCTTGTTGGGAGGACAGGTACAAGCAAATTATTTCTCTTCCGCAAATAGGCTTTGTCAAAGTCCTACGATAAAACTTTTTGGATCAACATGGACAAGGCTATTTCTAAGGGTCTCCGATAACACTTTCGCCGCGAGTGTTTTCTGATTTGCGCAGCTTGACAGGTAGGTATTTGGGGCTGGGATGTGTTGCACAGATCGGATTTGGCGCGAGCGGCGCCGGCTTCATGCGGACAGAAAGCAGGGGGCCGCGCCGCGGAACGATTCCGGCTGATTCGGACCTGCGCACAGGCATTTAAACTTTCCAACTTGAGCGTCGCAAGACATGCACTTAACATGCACCAGGAAGAGGAAGGTAACTCTGGTGGACCTGAGCGTGGCAAGTGACACATGCAGGAATATCCAGGGCACGATTGTAGTGAATGCGGGCACAGGGCTTATTGTAGGACAATGCAATTTCGTGAACTCCGATGGAATGAGTAAGTACAATGTGCCCCACTGTATGGAGTTTTGAAAGGGCATCTTCTTTTTTTTTTGGGTAAGAGAGAGGTTTGCACGAAGGAGAGTTACGCGTTAGAGAACGGCCCAGCTTTTGAGCTTCCACTGAATGTAATGCCTAATTTTGTTCCTGGTGGTGGTGCTGCAAGGCAAATTGCGGCTTAATTGTCATATAGCTACTAAGCAGAATAGCATGAGACAAACTGGTTCTGCCCGTCTGAGGTCTTAGGCCGCATTCACACAGGCACTTTCGGTAATATAAGGACTGTATAATGGTCAAGTGCCCAAGATTAAAACCCTGGAGCTGGACTTCTGGCACCATAATCATATATGATACTAGGAGTATTCCCTCCCCTTAAGACTACAACCCTGTACTGAAAACATGATTATACACCCCGCTCTAGTCCCGTTATAAGGGTGGAACGCATTATAAATGGATAGGATGGCAGGAGTCAAGTCCCAGGGCAGGGTTCAGTCCAGGAGATACTGCCGTCATATCGTCCATATTTTATGGATTGAATATGACTAAAATTTGTGTTTTATAATCACAAAAATACATATTTTTAATTTCTTTTTGTAATAGCAAATTTTTTTTTAAATAATTGAAAATATTGACAAATGGAATAGGGAATAAGATGATTATTTCCAGTTTGGTTGTAGCTTTGTGTGTAGAATGGGGACGCAAAAAGGGCAGGAACGGAACTCATGGGGGACCATGTATCTTTATTTTGCATGTTTTTTAGTCTTTTGTGACTTTTTGGGGACGGTCATTGTATATGCATTTTCTCTCCTGTTTTTTTCTGGTACTTCTTGAGACATTTTTGGCTGATTTGCACTTTTTGCACCTTTTGGGGACACGGTTTGAAATGTCCTACCGGAAATTTGTTTTTATCAGTAAGACCCACATTAATCTTCTATTTCCAGATGTGCTTCATTTGTCGCAAATGACATTTATGCATTTCAAATTGTCTAAAACATTTTTTTGGGGCAAAAACTCCAGAACAAATCATACTTAAGAAAACTTAGAAAATGGAAAGAAGTGGACTGAGACATTGTGTGACATTTTTGCGACTTGTAAGAAATGTTCAAAAAAAAGAGATCTGAAAAAAAACTTGGTTAAACACAAGGAAAGAAGGAGATTGACAAAATTAACCAAAGAAGAAAGCGCAAAAGGAAGACGACGGAAAAAGACAGGAAAAAAAGACAAAAACAAGCCAACACAACAACCAGAGATAAGATCAAGGACACCCTATATTTTAGGGCAATTTGGGTACCACTTCATGCAGAGCGCTGGCTCGTATGAATATGATAGCCTCTACAAGTTGGGATCACCTCCTACATTTGGTACTAGAATCAGATTCGTGGGGGAAATTGAGGATGTGCCCATTCTGCTGATTTCAATCTGTGGTTTTGAAAAGAACTTTTGGAGACCTTCAAGTTCCTGAAATGAATGTGTATTGAGAGCAGGAACAGATGTAGTGAGGGATTGCAGGTGTGGGTTTTCTTTAGAAAAAATGTGTGGGTGGTTTTGGGACTATGGGCCCCTAGAAGACTTGGCCCGGGCACCGCCCAACCACCTGTACATAATCACACTAACTGGACTCAATATGTAGATGCAAACATTGACAGCAATTCTGAAACTTCTATTTTGCAACTTACATTGACGACGGTGAACCAGTGATGGGTCGATTGGACCGCCTGTCATCACTTAGAAATACAAAGACGGGGAATGGATGGACATCAGGTTAGGTTAACCTTTTTTAAATGACAACAAGGCCACAGTGGGTAGAACAACGTAAACACAGAGGAGCCCCTGTAACTACATAGAACATTCCCTTTCATTGCGACTATTGCGAAGTTATGTTAATGAATGACTAATTTTCACATCCTGATTTTCCATAATCCCATAATTACTGGTATGTAGATGAATATGTCACATAAGTATCTGTCTTGCAGTATAATACAACCAAGTACAAATACTAACCCTCCGCACAGTATATATACTATCAGGCGCGCTCAAATAAAACTAGTTACAGGGCAATAAATGGGTGTTGCTAATAGTATTAAAACTCTTTCGTGTGTGATTTATTACAGGGTATACGTTTTATAGAATGACAACTCAGATACTATTTACCCAATCCAATGTTATTCCAATATTAAAAACCCATTCCAGGAATTAAAGGTCACCAATGAGTAGATATTTTTTTCTACCAAGGCTCGTTTTTGTTTAGTGCCGTTCCTCATTTGTTTCTCGGGAGAATTCAGTGGGTCGATTATTCCCTTTTTTATTCCCAAAGTCATGAACCGGGATTCGAGTTGTTAAAATGGTAATTGGAAAACAATGACATTGGTGGGGGAAAAAAAAACTTCAGCCTTGGAATAGGAATTGTAACCTCAACTACTATACCCATGCCAGGTCCGGAAAGTTTTCTCAATTGGAATTTTTTAAAAAGTTCTTAAGGTACTGACATGAACACAATGCAAAACCATATTCCCCATGAGTTATTTAATTTTTAATTATTTTTTTTTTTTTTGAATTTTATTTTGTAAAATATTTAAAATCTATTTTTTTGTATAGCATTTCAATATCATATATATATATGTGTGTGTGGTGGTTCTATATGTAAATAGAACTTTGGGGCTCAAACATACTAAGGGTCCGACCAGAGCGCATTTTCGTTGGGTTCCCGACGATTCCGATTTGCGCCGCATTTAAACGGGTTTTGGTGCATGCTCTTGGATATTGGCGCTCGGGCGGCCGGCTTTCACGCGGACACAAATTGCGGGGGGAGGGCTTTGTTGGGACGATCCCAAGATTCGGACAAGGCTGCTGGGAATTAACAGCGAAATTGTGTCGCAAGACAGCACCACGGAAGAGAAGAAGGTGAACTTGGGCTGACCTCAGCAAGGAAGCGACAAGGCAGGATGCTCGGGCGCAGAGATCTTGGTGAATGCCGGACTAATCTTCGTAGGACATTCAGGAGGCAGGGGATCGCAACAGGACAGGGTAAGTAAAATTTGCCCCTTTTACTAGTAACTGGCAATGTGTGCGGATCACCCGAGACCAGATTCCAGGAGTAGCCACGCGGACAGTTTGCCATTTCCGGGCCAATACACCGTTTGCCTACAGCACCCACGTGGATCAGTTGCCATAGGAACCTTATGGATGGTTGCAATTTGTATGGTGGATTCACGGGGCCCCGTATGGTCATGTGCAGAGGTGAGATCCAACTGTTTCGCCCTGGTTCAGGTGGTCCAGGTTTTAAAAACATGACCAGTACCAACCGCTACGCCCAGGTTCAGGTGACCGTTTTACAAACCATGGACGGTACTCCGTGCCGGGGGGAAGCAGTTGCCCTCCAAGACTCGCCACCCATTCTCTTGCTGACAGGCAGAGCACTTGGCGAGCAATTTAGTTCCCGTGCTCCGTGCTCTCCATCATCCCCTCAGAGAATTGGAGGTTTTAAATTTCAAAGGAAAACCAGAACAAGACATTTCCTTTTGGCTTGCCGATGAGATCAACAATTAATTTTGTGACCCTTGTGGAGCGGTTTATGTGATACGTCGTGCGTGCCGGAGGTTATTCTGTACAGTACTCAGGACAATATTCTTGACAGAATCGGTGCTCTCCCAATGGTTAGACCCCACCCAACCCCGCCGCACATCCAAACCTCTATACAGGACGCCTTCTTGTAGATGTATCTGTATTGGGACTATCCCTTTAAATACATTTTCACATATTCATAAACCTGTTAAATCATTTCTATTGTCTCTGATTCCGCCAATCATATAAAAACATGCGAAGCATCAGAACATCTATATAATTGTCGCTAATATATGGACATTTAAATGGATGGCAGAGAGGGATGGAGTTGCAGGAGTGGGGAGGACGTTTAATTCTTCAGCATTTAAAACTTTAATTAATGTTAGTCTAATGATAAATTAAGTTATTAGTGTTGCGTATGGTCTGTCTATAGAGAAACAAATAAGACACGCATTTTCTCACATCAGTAATAAAAACTTTTTCTGACCAACAGAGGTCACTTTCACATTTTTATTTGCGCTCTTCATATTTCTAGTAGTGAGAAAGTTTACAGCAAGGTGATAAGTTTCTAGTGTTGAGTGGGAGGAATTCACAATCACGAATGTTTAGTCATACGTGTTGGTCATTGCCATTATCATGCAAACAATTACAGGTCTATGTCTTGCAGACTGATTAGATAAAAGCGGCTTGTATTCTGGGTCCATTGTACAGCTAGGAAGCAATCCCAACAATAAGAAAAAGTTTAAAAATATTCGAAAGATTTTATCATCCCAATACACTGTAGAAATTGTATTTGATCAGAATAAGAGAGTCTGGAGTCCCGAGGATTTCCGAACTTCTATGTAGTAAGTATTCCCTCTCTTTTGATTTTGACACTGTCTTTACGATATGGATATATACGATTATATGATAGAAGATGATCACTGATTAATTATGTTATGAATCATTTAAAAAACTCTAATATTCCATCTGTATTACCTTTAGCCACTACTATTTTTTGTTTCCCTATGAACATATTTCACCTTTATTTTTGTGCTGGTCTCTGTGTCAGGTTTGCACTGTGTTCTTTTGAGGAGCTTGTTTCTACTTATAACTAGGGGTATTTATAAAATATCTTATGTGCAGGGGGTTCGATTACTGGAGGGACCACCCGTGGATGGGTGGAACCAAGGAACCTGGCAGTCCCGCAAACTCCCAGGTAATTATAGGATTCCAGGTGTAAGGCACTCCCACATAAAAGTCATGAGATCATGAGTCTGGTACATTGTGGGTGTTCTTAACTTCTAGGTACATTTAGGTGCAGGGGCGTAACTACAGTGGTAGCCAGCCATAGCAGCCCGCTATGGGGCCACAAGTGTATGAAGGGGGCCCTGTATATACAACCCTGACAATATAAAGAAAGAGGATTGGTGCTACCACTATTGTATGATGAGTTGTACATCTGTATTTGGCACTGTATGTTGTATATGTGATGTGTATGTGTTGTAAGAGTGTAGAATGTGTGTTGTATGAACTGTATGTTTATGTTATAAGGTAAATAAATGTTGTGTGTAGATATGTGAGTGATATGCAACATTTAAAATGCGAAGGGGCGGAACCATTCATTGAAGTTATGATATGGGGCCACTGTCTATTCTAAGTTACGCCCTGTTAGGAGTACAATAGAATGGGCCAGGCTTTCAGGACCACTGGCTAATCCCCCCTAACAGCACTTGGGTCCCTGTATCCTGGTGTCCCGTGGAAGCTTTACAAACCCTGCTCCACATCCATGCTCGTGCATCACGATTAAAATCCTTGTGGGCACAGGCACATTACTCATGGAAGGCCAAGGGTCCACAGTGATCGCCCTGGCCATTAGTTGTCTCCCTCCTTTGACCATTGGACATCACCTATTACGCATCACGATTTGAAATCACATGGATGTAAGGCCATCTGATACGGGCCAAGATCGCCTTATGTTAAAAACCAGTGAATTCCTAGAAGCAGAGCCCAAGCCGGTTAAGGTGTGAAGCTACTTAAGTACACTTTTTTTGGAACCAGCCCCAGCCACATAAGAAAGATATAAGACCCGTTATGATAGGGAGGAGAGTGAGTTAATAGTCGGGGTTAAACTAGGTTTTCATCATCATCATCACCTCGTCAATCACCCCCTACCATTTCTGTCTTTTGGAACATGACAAGCCAAGTTGTAGATGCTGCAATTCATGGTTTAAAAGTTAATTCGTTCAACTCGAAGGCACTGATTATTCCAGAAAGGAGCTTCGGGAGCCAAAAGCCTACCCACGTGGCAGAGAAAAAAATAGGGCCATCGATGACTTGATTTTATTTATTTTAACAAAAGTTGCATTTAGGGCATCACTGACGACTAGAAGACTCGACGACTCTATTTTCTAATCCTAATGATTCGTTGATGTTGTAGATCCCTTTAGTGTCCCTCTGTGGCCGAGCTTTGGTGTCACGCCTTGTGAACGAGTCATCAGACCTTAATATTAGGATCGGATTGGGACTTGTTGACCTCTTACTGCGGATATAAAGCTCTCCACTCCTCATCTTTGCTATTGTAATACTCCTTCCCTCCGTCCGTTATGATCACAATTCCACGTGTTGTTCTGTTCCTGGGAAATCCTGAAGCCAGGGAACACTGTGCATTTTAGCGTTAAACACTTCAGAGCAAGCTATTAGGCCGGCCGCCGCTGCCCCAGATTGAGCACTGTTTTTCCATTGCATTCAAGGATCACACAGCCGGCCGCAGGTTACAATCCAGTCCAGCGAAGGGGGAATTGCCGGGTGAGGTATGATATGACAATTACCTCTCGGCTGAGCTCAGGTGAGTCAAGCAGGGCATGGCCGTGTAGCATGAGCCCCAGCCGGTTGACATTCTTAACATTCAGCCGGTTATTGACCCTTAAGAACAAGTGGTAAAACCCTCCGCCCTTGGTCAACAATACTGATCACAAGTAGGACTTTATCATCAAGAGCCGGATTGTAATACACTGAATACATTAGAGGGAGGACTTACACGGAACAAGTACTCAATACCTACATAAAATCTATTTTGTATACATTGTGGTTTTCACGTCTGAAGGTGGACAGGTGGTGGCGCGCGCCAGAAACAAACCGGCTGGTATGTATCACCTTAAAATGCGTCAGATGTTGGGTTGACCCCCCCCCCCGCCCAGGTTTTACACTGTAGCCTTAAAGGAGGTTTTATACCATGTTTTCTAATAAAATGAAGAAATTGATACCTATCCTCAGTTTACAGTATTGGTGGATCAATGTTGGAAAATCAACGGGAAGGTCCACAGTAGAGACTTCTGAACCAGCTATCCTTGTGGTCTGGCACTCCGATAAACACCGTGTCTGAAGAAGGCTAGTGATATATTTATTACAATGGGGGCACATTTATTAAGGGCCACGGGACGTGTGTTCCGTCGAGGTTTGACCGATTATTTCCATTTTGCGCACGTGACTGTCGGAATTGTCATGAATTGCGGTGGTCGATGGACTCGGTGCAACGTCAGTGCCAGGAACCTCATACGCGGAAAAATGAATCGGAGGAGGAGCTGACCCTGCAGGAAATTGGAACACTTGCGATCTGCAAGAACTAGTGAATCGCGTCGGTAGGATCCGCATCTCGTTGGACAACGCCAACGCGGGATCGATACAGATCCCCCGGGAGTAAATGTGCCCAAATCAATATGTGCCTGTTGCAACTCAAACTTTATGCTATGAGTTGTAATAGTAAAGGCCACAGCCACCATTATAGTACTAGTGCTTAGTTACTTGCTAGCGAACTAAACAGATCCCGCGGCTGTTTCATGTCTGGACATGAATGCACAGATAACCCCATTCTGATTAATTTCTCCCTATTGTTATGTATTATTAGCTATTTAAGATGCTGATTTAACGGGGGAGAACAAAAGGCGCCCATTATAGGAACATGTCGGCGCATAAATTAATTTAATATATATATATGTATAATAGATTTTGTTCACCTGTTTCACACGACTGACTTGATTCTCTATAACGAGTCAACTTCCTGGGATTTCCTCTTGTGTCCCTCTGGGAACTACGTCATCAGTGGGTTCCACGAACTCAGCAACCAGGGGGCCGGTGAGGTAACTAGGAAATGAGCAGTGCACATTGTGTACCTCTGAATGGGGCCCCCATTCCAACTGTGAAACAATATACATACTCATAGACAAACAAAATTTGATAGTACAATATACCTACAGTTCTTTACCATTACCATGCACAGTTATAAAATACACACATAGAGCATATACACACATCATATACACCATGCAGTGCCAATATACAGACCGTAAGGTATATGCACAAATATCAGTTACAAAGACATATACAACATATATGATAATAAATTGTAATATAGATAATATGCGCTGAATCATGTGTAGCAGAAGATGATTATAATGGTACACGCCCCCATTCTTTAAGTGTCATGTTGGTGTACAGGGCCCCCTGCCCTTGCGCGGCCCCATGCCTGCTTACCACGGTAGTTATGCCCCTGCCGCAACCAGACTATGTGGCTAAGGAGTAAAAGTATCTCTTTGGCAAGCCCTTTATGGACTGGTTATTCAATTTTCGTAATACTAGGCTAATGATGATTTAATTTTTAGAGCCGAGTCACAAACTTCTTATTTATCGCAAAAGTGCCAACACAGCAAATTATGCCCGACCCCTGCATCTGCCACAGCTATTCAATCAAAAGCGCCACATTAGGGACAATCAATACATCAATTACTGTACAGTATTTAACGGGTTGTATGTTTACCAAAGTCATTTGTATAAACCTTTGTAGAGAAAAATCTTGCACTATTAAATAAAGGGGGGATCCGGTGGTTTCATGGAGGAAAGAGTATAAGAAGAGTCAACAAAGAGTATCTCTCCAAGGAGAACCGGGGCATTGGGATATAAAGACCATGATTTGAATAGCAGGCTGTTTGTTGAATACCTCATCACCAGAGGATATGGCACTTTATTCTTTAGGGAAATTGAACCACACTCAGATCTGATACTGAGGGGGGGTGGGGGCACTTTAACAAGAATTAATGTCGTAAGGATTGTTTGCTAATCCCTACAGGGATGGCACATCAGCTCACGGTGAAGCTCAGAAGTCCATTTTCCACTCCGGAGAACTTTTTTATCGGAGCTTTTTGCATTTTTCAAACGATCGTACCAGTGTTTGGGTGACTTTTGGGAATTTGCTCAGTGATAATGTTGCTTTCTTCGGCTAAATGAATTCAAGCAAATGACCATGAGATCTTCGCTTGCGTCGGCAGGAAACGGATGACAAAGTCATTTTGTTACATTTCAGGCAAAGAATGAATAATCCTATAGCTGGATTGGCTTCACATGAAGGCGATTGCTGTCTAAGCATCTTACGTTAAAAACCCAGACTTTATTAAAGTTCCTTTTGGATTTCCGTTTACTTAAACCCCTTCTCTCCCTCTGCGCAAGAAAATTATTAAGACAGGAATAATTTCCCTTTCCTTCCGAAGTGCTGAGGAATTAGATGACGGATGCCCTCCGAAGGAATTTGATCCAGGGGTTCACCACTATGGACACTCAATTTATTTCGCTATCCAGACACCAAGGGTCTGACCCCAGTGGCTCTAATAGAAGCTGTAATCGGGCCCCTAGCGAGAAAGTCTGCACTGTGCCCGAGGGGGCCCCTTCTCGATCTATAATTGCTTTAATGGTGTATCGTTAATAGCTTCTCATATGTGGAAAGTGACCACCATTAAGGGACCACCCCTACAACCTCTTGGGCCCAGGTTTTTTCCTGGCGACGACCGCAACTTCTCTTGCACCCCCTCAAGTTTACACACTACCTGGTCTGACCAGTGGACCCCCAAACAATAGCACTGATTGCAGCTCGTGCACTTATAGTGTATTAGGCCAAGGACGGCCCAGTAGCACATACCCAATTGGATTGATTAATTTGTTAAAGGAGAACCTGTCACACACAATTCTTTGCATTCATTAAACTATCTAATGGAAGGTTACCTCATAGAAGACTCCCAAAAGTTAAGGGTAGGGTGGGGTTGTGTCGCCCGCTGGTGACTTATGATTGCATTTGGTTTTCCTGCACGCAAAGGGTGAGGGTGATAGGTGGAGTAGAACTCACACGAGTAAATATGTCATTGGAGTAGCTTTGGTGGGCCGGGGGCTCATTATGGTGCCTTACATTCAGGACTACACACCTCAGGTCAAGGTATTTACCCCATGATTGATTAACTACTGATTGGGGGTTCCTATCAATTACATGTTGCCATTACTGTGGTCATATGGCCCTTTAGAAATTGTTATAGTGTCCCCCTCTGTTCTGCTTTATTGCTTATATGACGAACAAATTACCGTATTTTTTCGGACTATAGGCGCACGAAAAAAATATCCTTTGATTTCTCAGAAATCCAAAGGTGCCGCCTTATAGTCCGCGCTGCCTTAGAATGAACCGACTACAGATCGACAGCGCCTTGAACTGTGTCACAGGTCTGCCACCTGCTGGTCATTCATCCTTATAATCAGGGGCGCCTTATAATCCGAGGCACCTATATATGAACCTGATGTTTTAGCAAGGCATTGATTGATGAGTTCTGCATTATATCCGGTGCGCCTATTAGTCGGGGAAAAAATACGTGTACCAAAACATGGCAACAAAACCACTTTCTGTGGTTATTACAATCACTATGGCTACACTATAAGAAACACTAAAACCTGACAACGATGAAGGGCAGGAATCAATTTCTTCGTTCCGAATATTGAAAAACAAAATTACAAAAATTCTTTATGAATTCATTAAAAATATACAGAATTAGGACTATGTTCTACACGTTAGTTTCCAAGGACAAAGAACAGAACATATGCGACCTAGTGTATGAGCTAAACGACTAATACTATAGATTATTCAACAGTGACCAATCACATTAGATGACCACCTTATATATATGTGTATTATGGGAAGACATGGGTACCCAGATGCCTAATAAATGCTAATATGGGACCACATAATACTTTCTGCATATAATGAGCATTTTCTGTAAATGCAGGCGCATTTTTTTGGCAAATCAACTTTGCTAATTTAAATTAAATGTATATATAATGACTTCTCTCTACCTGTTCAGCTTCCCAGGTAGACCGCCATCTAGGGTTCAGCATTGGCCGCAATTTTAAAAAATCATGATGATCCCTGAGAGATTTGCATGGTTGGGCTGTTGGCTCACAGGAAATCGCTGATGCCTGTGAGCATCAAATGAAAGAAATCAGACAGGAGGAGATTGTTAGCAAATCATCACAAACAATACATAACAAAGCTTTTTGATACCCACTTGTTGCCCCAGTTTTTTAGGGCCAGCACCGCGTTGTTGCGTTCATGCTGTGTTAGGCCCTACAGCTTTGCAGCGATGGGGTCATCTGTGCATAGGATGTTTGTATGTCTCTCCGTCCATTTTTTGTTTGCGTGGGTTTCCTCCGGGTCCTCTTATGTTTCGGCTCCCACACCCCACAAAAACATACTGCTAGGTGATTAGATTGGGAGCCCCATTGGGGAAGGGACTGATGTGACAAAATCTGTGCAGCGTGGCTTAATCTGTGGGCTGGGTGCCGTATATAAAGAATTATTATTATTGTTCTACTCCATTTATGCACTTTAAGTTTCTGCTCCCCCTGTAACAACCTGAAACTTACTTGTACAGTATTATGATGAAGATACAAACAAATTGGTGCTGTTGAATATGATGAAAATTACCAAATATGGTCCAAGACAAAAAAAAGCATTTGTGCATTCTCTTATGGGCTTGTTTTTACGTTTTCATTGTGCGCTCCAGCATGGACACCTCCCCTTTATACTTTATGTCACGCTTATGGACCACGGAGATACCAGATTTCTTCTAGGGATTTATTTATTATGTTTTAATCAGGACGCTACCTCTTAAGAACACCCCGACTTACAGTACGACTCCCTTATGTTACACACGGAACCACTGGCTATGGTAATGCCTGTACTTTAGTCACACTAAGAGCTATTTCACAATAATCAGCCGGTTAACAGGTGGTCACAGGCGTCTGTTAATTGAAGATTTATGTTACTCCTGGTGTTAGTAATGACACAATCCAATCATTTTTAAACCCCTCCCAATTGTCACAGAGACTACAAAAAGTTTTCTGGCTTGGGATTCACAATGCGTACATATATACAGTTCCAGATCTTGACTACTATCCCAACATGTGTCAACTTATATGAAACAAATGACCTACAGACCATATCTTGTCATGGTTAACCCGCGGGACTGCCCTGTATCATCTACAAAGCGATATTCTGCTGACGCAATACTTGGTTAATACTTGGGAGCACAGAGCTGTGTGTAGTTAATGCACTTATCTTTTGATGTTTTTGGCAGCTACTATGTTAGGACCTTTGTAACAACCTTTTGTGGA
This sequence comes from Engystomops pustulosus, assembly GCA_019512145.1. Taxonomy (NCBI): domain Eukaryota; kingdom Metazoa; phylum Chordata; class Amphibia; order Anura; family Leptodactylidae; genus Engystomops; species Engystomops pustulosus. Next base: position 7,982,341 of record CM033649.1, read on the forward strand.
TCCTTTTTAGTGTGTGGCTGTTGATTTTCCACTACGGGGTACTCACGGTTGTTAATGAATAATAGTTGTTATAATTTAGAGGATCTGGAAAATTTTAGGACACCGCAATCTCGATCTCGTTAATATTTAGGTTTATATATGTATTTTTATCGATCGTTATAGGGATAAGGGGGGCGATGTGACCTTTGAGTTTTCTTTTGATTGATTTTTTTTTCCCCGACTTTAACAGATGGCGTTGGCGTTAGGGTCATTTTTGTTTTTATGATTCCCCCATTTTGTGAAACAATTACAAACCTTTGGTCAGGGATGCGAGGGTATCGATTGGATAAAAAGCTAAACAAGCAGAGATTAGATGTTTGGTGGTTTTTTCCATGAAATGCATTTCACCATATGTGATGATTATTTTTATTTTTATTCTTTAATTTACATTTATTTAATTTTTTTGTATTATTTTTCCATATTGATATATAGACAATTTTAGGATGGGGGGGGGGATACCTAACTATTTAGATTTTCTTATTGTCTTGTGCGTTTTTTGAACGGTTTTATGTTTTTTGTTTGTTTTTTTACCTTTATTGGTATTTTTTACAAATGTTTTCTTCTTTTGGGAGCTATGAACACCCAGAGGATGCTCATCACTGCATATAATATTACTGTGAGTAATTTATTGGTCGATGTTAACCCGTAGTATAGAGATGTTTGCTATTGAAATTGCCTCACCACTTTTTCAGGTGAAACCTCATAGTTCTGTCACAGACCAACTGCTTTCATGAGTTTATGTTTTTTTTTTTAATTCTCTTTTTTTATGTTGAAATCCATGGTTTGTGAGAAAAAAGCCAATTGTTTGCCTTTTATTTGTTCATTTTCATAGACATGATAATTAAGATACATTTTTTTAGATTTTGAGTCTTTTTGTCAAGATCCAAGTGATTTCTGTGACAAGTGGGTTTTTGCGCTATTCATTTAAACGAAGGTTACGGAAGCGGAAATTTCGTCCACGTGTCTAAAGAAGTTCTCCACCCGTAGCCAATCCTATTGTTACACAGAATCCGCCGTATTCAAAAAATCCGAAAACCAAGGGTAACACTTTCAACAAATAGATGTAACCTCTGTAGGGCAATCTGCTTTTAAGTTAAGGCCTAAACAGGTCGATATTTATAGCATCATGGCCAGGTAGAGAAGAGGGGGAGAGCTGAGCCTCACCTCTCCATTGGAAGCGGAGGTCACTGCCCGCTGGTCTACGGTGGTGTACCGGTGTGACCAAGTCTGGTCATGGCACCACGCCGAGCAGGTACCTATTACGATTTCTATACAAGTGGTCGATGTGGTCGCAAATTGTTTTGCATGAAGCCTACAGTACGGTCTACTCTATCAGAACTCCCAACGGGGAAATTAAAGTATACATGATGCCATTCTATGAATCCATTTCTAGCCTGTCTTAATGCATGGAGGCGGATAGGTCCATCAATTAAAGGTACAATCTCCTTATAGGTCCATTACTTGTCTTTTGTAGCATACGGCAGCTCACTCTGTAAAGGGTGAGGAGAGAATGAGTTTTGTGGCCATCCAATCACAAGAAAAAGATTCAGATTAACCGTCTGCACGCCAACATTCGCACGTAACCAATCAACGGGACTGCAGGTCTATCCGAGGAGCCGGCGAAGGTGGTGCAACCGGATCGTTGTAATGTGTCCCCACTGCGGTGCTCGCCAGGTTATGGGCAGTCAATAGAGTTCAGCAGAGAAAAGGAATATGCGGGATTCCCCCACTCACCGGTATCGGGGACAATGATTCGTTATGTAGGGAAAAATTCATATCAGGGAAGATGCACGCGACCCGGCTCAGGGGACGTTTTGCATCTCCCTTTTCGCTATGAATTTTTCCCTACACATAAAATGAACATTGTCCCCGGCTTATTCCGAGGTTTGCCGCATATCCTTTTCTCTGCTGAAACTCAGAATTGCGTTTTGGAACATGGCAAAATACATACTTTAGGGTCAAATATTTCTATTCTATTCCCAACCATTTCCTATAGCTCGCTCTATATGTGTGATTCCGCACCATCTGTCCAGGTCTCGCATTAATCCCTAGTCCTATTAAGGGGCCAAGGCAAAGCATTGCAGCCCAAGACCTGTTTTTCGAATGACCTTGAGTTTGCCAATTTGCATAACCCACATCTTACGAGCTGTGTTGTAATCAGCCACGGTAGTATGACTGCCCCTCGTTACCGTAAGGTTAGGAAATAATTTGGCAGGCTAACGGCGCCCATATTATATATCATTTACAAACGAGCAGATCAGAGAAGTACAGTCAGATTGCACTGTGATTTATTAGTTGACTCCTCTGTATCAAAATAACAGTTTGCAGTGGTAAACACAGGAAGGGTAATGATTGCCGTCACCCTCGTACCGGTACTAATATAAATAGCTTAATTTGTCCACTACTTGACACCTTTGATACTGCTCGACGGGCGTTGCCTCTCTGCAGTGATGTTCCGAGGGACACGAGATTACGAATAAACATAGATTCACTGCGATTATGTACCCGGGATGGCTTCAGCAAATGGAAGGTAGTTAGGAATATAGTATTGCTCACAGTTTATGAGCGTGATTAATTGGTCCGCCAATTAGAAGGGTACTGGGGGAAACCGGGGCAGTCTGAGTCGCTCTAATGTCTTGTGTACACATAGTAGACCAAATCCACACCACGCCAATGCATTCTTTAGTCATTCAACTGCAATCAATACGAGGACAGCGCACGTGGCCTGCGTCTGTTGAACAATAAGTGCCTTGTACATGTGGCCGGATGGAAAAAAGTGTTAAACAAAGTGAGGAAAAACGGGAGCGATACACTCAATCCCATGAACTCCAAACACAAAGCATTGAGTATTTTCTAAAATGAAACTAGTAAAAGTATGGATAAGAAACGTTAAAAAGTCAAAAGGTAAAAGTTTAAAAAAAAAGTGCAGAGTGGTAAAAACATTGTGAAAAGGGTAAAATAGAAAAAAAAAAAGATAAAAAACAGAAGACATATCAAACGCAAAAAATAAAAAGTGAGTCATCCCTACTGGAAGTAGTCACCATGTGAGTGTCTTGGACTGCAATACAGAGGAGGTCTACTTTCATAAATTTGAATTTGGCCATAGGGAGCCAAGGCGTAGAATGATCGGATTTTGAAGAGTTTTCAAGATTCTGGAAATATTGATGGCTGGCACAGGGTTCCTCAAAAAAACTTACCTTGATCCATGATCCAAGTCCATAGGGATTTGGTATTACGAACTTTAGGCACCTCTGGCTTCTTGTTTATCGGTATTAAAAGTTGGCCTTTGGTCCATGGGTAGGAAATATCACTTTCTCTACTTCGACACCAGGAGATTCATTAACAAAATATCTTATTTGTGGTTCCAAGGAGCACCACTGTTTGGCCATAGTAGTATGGTGTTTGACAGGATTTGAAACCATGAGGTTTAAATGTATGGGGGTTTAGTGTTTGGGCCTTGACACGATCATGTAAAGGATGGATGGTTGTTGGATTTATAATACCTGCAACAGAAGTGCACATTCTGTGGGCCACATTTTACATTACCCGTCCCCATTGAAGCCGCCGATCCAGAATGTCTGACGAGGGATTTTTCGGGGCTTCTGCCGGCACTCACTAAGTCGCTTTAGGTCAGCCTAACCCGATTTCCCCGCAATCCGTGGCGGGAGATCTTCACTTTTCTGCTTCTTTCTGATGCATGCTGAGTCGCCTCGAACGTCTTGCGACCAAAATTTAAGTTTTTTTAAATTACACCTTGCGGTTGTCCGACATCCGTCGAATCGTCGATAGCCCGTCCCCATTTGCTGTCACATGCACGCCGTACAGGGGAACAATCCGATCACTGTTGCGCCAAAAACCGCGGGGCAATTCAGGGGGGAAAACGAAAACCCGGTTTTATTTAAAAAAGGCAGGAGTGAAGTACTGCACAGAAAAGCAGCTCATTAAGACCACTTAGTAAATGTTGCGACATTGGCCTTACTGCCCTCTCCTTGTAATCCTGGAAAGTGTTGGAAGTACTTCAAATGTTCCTAAACTACAGAAGAACATTTGTTATGCTGGATGATTCTGCACAGACCTGATTTTAAGGGGCTTCTTGGAATTATTTTTTCCCCCGGAGTGGTCTTGCGCTAGAAAATCTGCTAATTTTGTCTAGTTGGTTTCCTTCACAGATTGTGGCTTTTTCCGGCCCATAAGGATTGAACCTCCTACAAAAGGTCGTGACCTGTTAGTTGACGGGGTCAAAGTCGAATGCCTTCTCCATTACAAATAAGCAAGCTTCACATGGGTGGTGCAGTTTTTACGGAATCCCATCAACATCATAGTCATGCTGATAGGGTTCGCCCTGACAGTGCAACAAAAAAACAACTTTAAAAAGAATATTTTTGAAATTTTTTTTAAAAACACCACGTTAAATTCAAAATGCACCCTCTTTCCTAGAAACCCCACTATTTGGAAATAAACTCTTAAAATCCTAAAACACTTCCCAAAATCCCCTTCTATTCAAATATAACACACGATCTTCCGCGTAGTGAACGGCAGAATAGTGCCCCCCTGTGTCGATTTTTTTTGTATTCTTCCAAACACTAAAATTTTTGAATAATAAATACAAAAGACGTTTGACAATAAATGATGTGTCCTCTTGACCCCACCATGCCTGACATTTTTTGTATCGCCAAAATAGATTACCCCCTACAACCCCCGTCTCGTTACACACTTTAGACTTCGTACAGCCACAGTCTGACCGACGTACACCGGCCTCCAGCCTTCGGGCCCGCAAAAAGATGAAAGACCCTAACCGTATTTCTGTGGGACTAAAATGCACACCGGCGGCTTAGGACTACGATCAATCAATGCTGCTAAATAAGTCGTCTCTGGTTGATATATCCGTGCCCCCGGCTTATAAGGCGCCCTGATTTGTAAGGAGAAAGAAGTTTGACCAGCAGGGGGCAGACTCTGGGCACAGTGCAAGGTAACTCGGGTCTTGTAGTACAGTCAATATAGTAAGGCGCACTGGGACGCATATAAGAGACATGATAGAGAAGAACTCCCTCTAGCCTTTTGTTATTGAGGTTTTTTTTAACACCACTCACTTCGGTTTACAACCTCCACAATAAGTTAAAAAACACTTGTACATGCACAAACCAGCCGAAGGCATGAGCGAGCGTGCGGCTCAAACATTGGTATTGTCCCTTGAATCATGTCAAATGGATATACGCGACCTTGATTTGAGAAAATTCCATAGGCGTTTTGGGGAGCTGCTTTGACATTCCGTTAGTGTTTTTGCGCAGTGAACACCCAGGGGCCGTAGCATTAAAACTCTGTTGCTTGTGATAAGGTCATAGAGCGGGAGATGGCTCAGTGTACAAGCTGAATAGAAAAACATAAATAATTTTACCCAAAGGTAAAATACATAAACCTCAAGCAAAGTGCTGGACGTGGAGGCGCACCTGAGAGGTGGATGGCACCGAGGCTTGACACGTCGTTAGAGCAGCGAGATGATTACTGAGCTCCTCTGCTGCGCCCTTTGACCTCAAATCTGAGATTGCTAAAAAAGTTCTATGGTCACTGATTACTGATGGAAAAGTTTGTGCGGCTTAAAAGCCACTTCAGAAACTCATACATAATGGCCTCTATTTGTTCAACCAAGACAACGGAAGGCACCAAAGAGAGAGCGCTTATTCTCGGAAGGATTTTCAAGGTCATCACGGTACACGGTGCAGAGCTTCCAGGGGGGGCGCCGCAGCAGCCGCATCACTCACATAATACAAGGAAATGTTTTCTCCAGATGTAGCTATAAAATGGAGCACACACACCGGACGTATTTATAATGAATTCATAGAACGGATATGGAAATGTGCAACATAACAAAAATACTACAAAAACATTTCTCGTATAGCGGAGGCTTTAAATATGTCTTCAGGACCATGGGCCACATAGCGCCAGTTTTCTGGCTTTCTATTGCAAACTGCTTGTCCATGTATTTTAGAAGCATTCGTGCTACATTTGTGTCACACGCAACCGTTTCGAGACGCGGCTCCACTAGTTATGACGCGATGCAAATTTATGCATTGAAAGGGGCGTTCCAGTCCACATTTATTGTGCAAAGTCAGACAGAAGTGTGTCGCACGCCCCATGTTTATTATCTCATCAGTCAGACATTCCTTACCATAAAATGGCGGCAGATAGAGGGTCATGTGATCTCTATCTGTCCATGAACAATCGCCCTGCCAGGACCTTGATCTTACTTTCATAAATACTATTGTAGGGTTTTTGGCAGGGCGATTGCTCATGGACAGATAGAGATCACATGACCCTCCATCTGCGGCCATTTTATGGACAGTAATGTCCGACTCATAGGGTAAAAGACAGGAGGCTTCACTTCACATATCAAGAAAGCAGAGCAGAACTATTACTAGATGTATATTGGTAAATTGCCTAATATCCTGCCCCTCACACACACACACACACACTTACACACACATTACAAAAAACTTGAGGTGGCCAAGCCCTTTAAATTTGGGACATATCATAGAACCATGGAAAATTGTGCCACATTTTTCTACAAATATATGTCCCCCCACCCCATTGTCTTTGCTTTACTTCACTTAAAAGTTATCACCAGAAGTTTTATATATATATTACTATGTTATTTATCTCATTTGTATATTATATATGTATCATATCATCATTATCATATTACATTACCATATAGTAGAGATAATTAGGATTTTATTTACATAGGTTTGCATATTTTTATATTGTTTCGAACATACATCCAGGTGCTGTGACTGTGGTAAGCTTCTCATATTTGTTATCCTTGTCCTCCTTTCTTCTAAAATCTACTTTCAAAATATGCTAATCAGCCTAAAATGCTCTGGGAGTGTTACCACAGCCTCTGTGCACTGTAGCTTCACGGGCTGTTACACTGTATCACCTGACCCTCTGCTCCCTCAGCACATCCTCTGCTTGCTGTAATTTCACACAGTAGGAGGGGGAAGTGCTTCTGCACAGTGGTACAGCCTGTGAAGCTGCAGTACGTAGCAACTCTGGTAACACCCCCAGAGTCCTTCATTAGCATCATTTTTAAAGTTGATTTTAGAAGGAAGGAGGCCATGGATAACAAATACAAAAAGATTACCACAGTCCCGGTGCCTGGATCTATGAGTACGTGTCCTTGGTTTATCAAGATGGATTTTGATGGTGGATTTTATTTAAATTAGCTTTGGTGCTATCCCTTTAAGCTTGAATGTCTACAATGGCTTCGTGTATATCACACTGAAACTCCAATTACTTTTACTGAATATTAAATAGAAAATGTCTATATGACAGACAATAGGTTCATAAAAAAATATCTTCAAAGAGAAGCGGTGCCATTTTAGCGTGCGCTCCCCTCTGTACAGCGCTGGGCTCGCTAGTACGGTTCCCAGATGTACATGAAATAAAATCAATCCATCGCCCTCATTGTGAGCCGCAGCAGCCTGCCAGCGGAGCCTTTCATTTGTAAGAGAGACAGTAGACAAAAACAATGAGACAAGGTTAAGGAGAAGCTGGAAGGAGAGCATATAACAAATGAATAAGTAATGTTTAAATGTCCAAGTCTGATTCACTTGGCAGAGATGTATGAGTTGGAAAGCCATCCTTCACAGCGAGCCCGAGAGCCGCCGAGACGGGTGGGGGATCCAGCAGTGAATGGAAAATTATTGAAGACCAAGACGCGAGAGAAGGTCCTAAAGGCCACACAAGAAGACCCCGGTATCATAAATGATACATAGCCGAGGGGCTCTACTTTCTGTTGGAGAGCCTGATCCAAAATTTGATGGTGGGAAAGTTGGGTGATGGACCGATCCCTATAGAGGCCCTATGCTTACACAGGATATATAGGATCATGGTAATTGGGAGGGACCACTTCACCCCGATAATTTTAATGTGACATATTGTGAGTGTATCACAGCCCTGCCCATTACCAATGGAGACTAGACTAATCTGAAGTTAGGTCAGGGTCCCTGAGGTGGGATCCATATCTATAAGTTATTTATGGTTGTCCATACCTCAAGTTACCCCCACAGATAATGAACTTTCTATGAGACTGCTACAGTTCTAGGCTATATTCGGTGGTCCTGTAGACACTAAAAGGACTGGCAAGGGGAATGCTCATCATGTCTTTAGATACATCAGGGGGAGCAGGGACCCCATTCTCATTATCAGTTAGTGTAACCAGGAGTGTGGATAGAATTTAAATTTAAATTCACAACTTGGGACAACCCCTTTAAAGTGATATTCCCACCCTGAACATTTATGACTGAGCTCAGTTTTTAAGGACTGACAAGGACTAAGCGGCAGGCTGAATTGTCAGTCCATCCCTCTTCCTCTATATGCATCAACATGCAAAGATTTGGCAATATCTGGGGTCTTCAGCTAAATTATGCCTGGAGCCCCCCAATGCATATCTTCATTTCAAATGGCAGAGCAGGGAGTCTCTTGCTCCCTGCTCTGCCTAAGTTTTATGTATTGACATCCTAAGGATGTCAGTTTGGGTCCCTTGATCCTCTGTATGTGTTGTTTTATGGGTGAATTCACCCTATACATAGGGTTGATAACTATTGATTTAAGGGGTTTGATTGTTATCCCCAATCCATAATATACAGGATAACAGTGTGATCAATCTGATCATAAGAATGGACCCAAACTGAACCTCAGAATGCTGGTCCTGTTCTCACTAATTGATAAAGTAGTGAGGTCAAGCTTGGTTATCTCCGGCACTCGTGTAGACAATGAATTAGTGATGGACAGTCCAGCTCTTCACAGTGAGCTGGATCATTAGTCTCAGTTCACTAAAAAGAGTCGGCTCTTCTGGCTCCTGAAGGGCTCCCTAAATGTATAATAAGTAGCATCAGTCCAGTCAGTCACTCCCCCCCCACATATAATCCGATTTTATCAGGTTAAAGAGGGTGGAGTTACCCAATTAGTGGCAAGGTTAAGTGAGCCATCGTCTCACTGCATGGAGCCGACTCCTGTCGTTCACATTAAAGAGCCGGGTCTTAGAATTTGCGAACAACACATCCCTAAGGGAATTGGAGTGCCGTAGATACCCGAGTATTATGTCCTGGAATTTTCAACACTCCCATAAAATTGAATGGAGCAGCCAGGCACATGCTCATAATCATAACAGGACTTCGTTCTTGTGTTCAATGGGGATCCGACTCGCGTGACACCCACTGATCACATTATTATCCCCTTATCCTGTGGATAATAGATAACTACAACTCCCATAAACACCTTTTACTTTTAGTCCTAGTAAAACCATCCTTTGCCCATTGCCGTCTTGTATGGAAAGAGTTAATCCACTTTCTTTGTTCAACTTCTCAGCCTTTGTTTGACCACCGAGAGAATGGGCAGCGTGTGACCGTAATTTACATTTCACACGCGAAAAATGTGATGCATTTTTTATATATTTTTGCTTATTTCATGGTGACTAATTGCCAATTACTATGGTAATGCTATAATTCAGCGCCTGTGTGAGGTCTAGGAATGAAAAATGATAGGTAACTTCTCCGCTCTCATTTCTATGGCAACAAAACTTCATTGTCATTAAATTGCACTTACGATATATAGAGGCAGGGCCCAGTAATTATAGATTTATATGGCCATAAACATAAATAAGAGCATCACATTCATCCGGAGGTCTTCTCCTGTTTACTTCCACCACGGCCGGGCCGCGTCGCGCCGTGACAGCGTCTAATCAGACAAAATGTTTACTATAAAAATAAAAGATGGGGAATGAATCTCCACAAACACAGGAGATGCTCCGTAGAACACACTTTATAGTAGCCATGAACCATGGTCTTCCAGCTCCAAGACACCACTTAACTGGCAAATGAAAAAATATCACTAGATATATTACAGCAATGTGTCAAGTGACACTCCGAATGTACAGCTTTCATGGGGAGCGCCAGATGAAAAATAATGAAAAAAAAAAAAAAATCCATGAAAAAGTGGCGGCCATATTTGGCTTGATAGATGAAAGAGATTATTGAGACTATTTATAAAACGCTCTCGTGGTTTTACTTAAATATTAATACGTGGCCGGGTGCGCGGGATGTCAGATATTAAAAATGTTAAATCAAGGCTAATATTTCTGTTCCTGGCGGGTTAGGGAATACAATGGGGAAAAAAAATACAATAACAAAGTAAATAATAGTGAAAATAAGAAACGTAGTTATAATAATCATCATCAAACAGATATGGAAAACGGAAAAGAACACTATTGTAAACAATGTTGTAAAATTCAATATTTCTATGAATACAACTAATACATAATAATAATAATCATAATAATAATAATAATAAAATTATAATAATCATCATCAAACAGATATGAAAAATGGAAAAGAACACTATTGTAAACAATGTTGTAAAAGTGATTATTTCTATGAATACAACTAATACATAAAAATAATAATAATAATAATAATAATAACAATAATAATAATAATAATCATAATAATCATAATAATCATAAAAAAAATTATAATAATCATCATCAAAAAGATATGGAAAATGTAAAAGAACAATCAAGTCCATATTTCTGCGAATACAATTAATAATACATAATATTAATTATAATAATGGTTCTTATTATAATAATCAATGATTAAAATGGATTGTAAAAATGTAAATATGAATTTAATTAATAAGGTATATTACAAATCATAATATTCATAATGAAACAAAAAAAGATAAATAATAATAACGATAATAATAATAATAATAATCATCATCACTAATAATTATGTTTATTGGAATAAATAAAATGCAAAACATTAGACATAATATAACAAATACCAATAATCTTCATAAATATATACACGTAATAGTAGTAATACAATAATAAATTATATAAAAACAATAGGAATAATAGGAATTGTCAACGTGCAAAAAAATATATAGTAGTACCGAACAAATAATATCATATAATAAATCCTAATTAAATAATATTGATTTTTTAATAATTATAGACACAACAAACGTATCATCATGTGAAAAGATACCAATAAAAATCCTCAAGTAAAAAAAAATTAATGAAAAATGGACAACGATGATATAATGATGATGATAAAAAGTAACTAAAAGTTACTAAACACAGTGTTAAAGTTATCGTTATAGTTATGTTTTATATAGAAGCAAATCAGTCAGGATGGATTCCGTAGCTCCACCAAATTTTTTCAACGATTCAGTCTCTGTTTCTCTGGGCCCCCAACTACTAAACCTTACTCTATCACCTATTGACGAAATTGAATGAAACAAGATGGGACCTTTTTTAATTATGTTTTTATAAGGATTAACGGGGTTCCCCCATGCAGGAAAGTTAGGTCCCTATCCCCACATAATCATCTTGTCACATACTTAAGTGCCCAATGAAGCTCTCCCTCATTTCCATAATGCAACTAAGAGACCTTTCAATCGGAATAGGAATGGGCGGGGCAATGTAAACTTTTGACTTATGCATGACCCACTAGTGATACTCACATCAGTGAGTTCCATTTAGGTGTTACAAACGTATTTAAGAACTGGTAGCCATGAATAAGAACCACTTAAGCGATTAGCAAAGTGTGTTTAATGAGTCTTGATTTTGGGTGGGTGTTAGACAGACCGGATTCTCGGGATAGGCCTAACTTTCCTTCCTGGTACACCCCTTTAAGAGAATCAGTTACAATCTGTCAAAACTCTACCTCATGTATATATCTAATCACAGGAAATCACAGCAGCCTCCATGAACATGGGAGGAGTGAAAGCCATGAGACTGTTTTGTGATCAAGATTGATACATACTAATACCACTTTCTCAAAGCTTACTACCACTCAGCTACAGTCTCTCTGGTCCTAAGCCCCTAACCTGCAAACCTTACTCACCATATCATTCTGTTCACATGAATCACACAGCCTGCTGGAGATTGGGGAGGAGATGTAAGTCCATGGAGCTGTGGATTCATGTTGACAGATATATGATGGTGTGGAAGGTTTGCTAACGTTATGAGGCTAAGGACTAGATGTTGTAGCGAGATGAAGTAGCTTTACAATGTTTTGCTCTTTAATATTCGAATCACAATTGAAATAAATCACGCCTCCTCAAAGGACCTGAGATGACATGTCACCCCTCTGGTCCATGACAAGCTGGAAGAAGCAAATCATTGGATAGGGAGCGATATTGTACGGTGCAAGACATTAAATATTACACTTACATTAACAGTAGGAATCAACAAATGTCCTTTCCCATGTGCAACTCATATACTCTTATGTAGCTCTCGTTCCTTTAAAAAGATACGCTGTCTATCTGTTTTCCGATCTCCTATCATCGTTTGTTTTCAGTTCAGTTGCTATATACTGGTGCATCACTGTATTAGATTCCTGGTCGTGCTTGAGTACAAACCAACTAAAGTAATATAGAAATTGCTTACTTATAGCGAGTGCCACAGATTACCCGCGCTGCACAATAGCTTGCCACATCCAGTCCCTGTCCCCCAATGGGCTCACAACTAAATCACCCTGCCAGTGTTGTTTTGGAGTGTGGGAGAAACCAAGGAGCACCCGGAGGAAATCCACAGCAAAACACAGAGAGAACTACAAACTCTTTGCAGATGTTTGACCTGCGTAGGAATGAAACACCAGGACTCGAGTGCTGCAAGTCAGAGTGCTACCCCCTCAGCCCACCTGTGCTAGTGGTGCTTTCGAGTAGGTGTCTCATACCCTGATTCTTGATGAGACAGGAGGTGTATCTCAGGACACCCTCTGACTCCCTGCAGGCCATGTAAATTATTGTAGTCATATATTACATCTTTACTTACTGACAAGTTAACATTTCTGTATTATCACTTATACTTCAGCAGTTTATATTAAAAAGGAAATGTTCATAAGTGAGATACAGACACTGATAGCAGTTATTTCTTATTACAGGTGTTCGTTGATGGGGTGTTTGATCTTAATAGACACTGGCAGACCCGTCTCCTTGGGCCCACCCCACTCTGTATGGAGTGAAGCAACTGATCCTGGAGATGCACAACAGTCATGTAAGTACAATCAAAAAGTCACTGATATTATATATATATAGATCATTGTACAGGGAGGGGGAGGAGCTAAGCTGTGACTTCATCTATTGTCAGTAGTGATGTAATGATGGGTCAGTGTTATCTATATAAGAGTCATTGTACAGGGAGGAGGTGAAGATAGCTGTGACATCCATCTATTTCAGTATGATGTAATGATGGTCAGTGTTTATCTATATAGAGACATTGTACGGAATGGGGAGGATATAAGCTGTGACCTCATCTATTGTCAGTATGATGTATTGGGTCAGTGTTATCTATATATAGGTCCATTGTACAGGGAGGGGAGGAGATAAGCTGTGACATCATCTATTGTCAGTAGTGATGTAATGATGGGTCAGTGTTATCTATATAGAGGCATTGTACAGGGGGGGGAGAGATAAGCTGTGACATCATCTATTGTCAGTAGTGATGTAATGATGGTCAGTGTTATCTATATAGAGGTCATTGTACAGGGAGGGGGATGATAAGTTTGTGACATCATCTATTGTCAGTAGTGATGTATGATGGGTCAGTGTTATCTATATAAGAGTCTTGTACAGGAGGGGGGAGGATAAGCTGTGACATCATCTATTTTGTCAGTAGTGATGTAATGATGGGTCAGTGTTATCTATATAGAGGGCATTGTACAGGGAGGGGGGAGGATAAGCTGTGACATCATCTATTGTCGTAGTGTATGATTAATTGTCCAGTGTTTATTCCTATATAAGGGTCATTGTACAGTGAGGGGGAGGAGATAAGCTGTGATATCATCTATTGTCAGTACTGATGTAGATGGGTCATGCTATCTATATAGAGTCATATATCAGGGAGGGGGAGTAATAAGCTGTGACATCTCTATTGTCAGTAGTGATGTAATGATGGGTCAGTGTTATCTATATATGAGGGCCATTGTACAGGGGTGGGGAGGAGATAAGCTGTGACAATCATCTATTGTCAGCAGTGATGTAATGATGGTTCGTGTTATCTATATATAGGGTCATTGTACCGGGAGGGGGAGGGGATACGCTGTGACATCATCTATTGTCAGTAGTGATGTAATGATGGGTCCATGTTATCTATATAGAGATCATTGTACAGGGAGGGGATACTGTGACTCATCTATTGTCAGCAGTTATGTAATATGGGTTCAGTGGGTTAACTATATAGAGGTCATTGTACAGGGAGGGGGAGGAGATAAGCTGTGACATCATCTATTGTCAGTAGTGATGTAATGATGGGTCAGTGTTATCTATATAGAGGAGATAAGCTGTGACATCATCTATTGTCAGTAGTGATGTAATGATGGGTCAGTGTTATCTATATAGAGGTCATTGTACAGGAGGGGGAGGAGATAAGCTGTGACATCATCTATTGTCAGTAGTGATGTAATGATGGGTCAGTGTTATCTATATAGAGGTCATTGTACAGGGAGGGGGGAGGAGATAAGCTGTGATATCATGCATGGTCAGTAGTGATGTAATGATGGGTCAGTATCATTGTGCAGGGAGAGCCAAGAAACAAAGTAATATTCCTTTAAAATTGGGAGATCCCTTTTCATTATCTCTTCACCTGGAATCTCCAGTATATTCAATATCTCTACATCTTTCATTGACTGGAGACCCATAAATTGTATCCACAGTCTCCTCCGGCTTTAAATAGATGAGTGAGCAGAATTGGGAATTATTATAAAAATGGAAATCGCATCAATTCTGGAAGAAACCAAATCCCGGGCATTTCCATTCTGCATGTTAATGCGGCAACTTTTTTAAACATCTAGAAAAAATAAAGAGCTTCATGTTACTTAAATGAAAATCCTTGGAAATATTTAACATACGGAGCCCTCTGGGCATCTGTTTAAGCTTTGTGGGAGACCGGACTAAAGTTTTTTCTGAGTGTTTGAAATAAAGTTCTATTTAAGCTTTTGAAAGGAGATGGATTCTCTGTAATATTCCCAGGGAGCTTGTGTTCAAGACAAGTTAGGTCTTTGAATCATTAACCAGGCACTGATTGATTGAAACATCATATTTCTTTTGCCGGCTGATTTAAGTGATGTATGCGGGGCAGAGTCTGCTCTGGTGGAGAGGATTATACCTCTCCACATTTTTAGAAGCTCAGTCTCCAGACACTAAAAACATGTATATTTTGGAAAATGTTTTTTTATTTCTTCCCTTTGCATTTGCAAGTGGATAATTGCCAATTATTCCTGATACTTTGAAACACTTAGGGAAGTTTGATGGTTCTGGGATGTTATAAACATTATTTAGTGTATATGCTGATAACTTTCTACTCAGGTCGGGAAGTTTCAGGGCTAAGGCTGCTCCCAGCCCATGGTGCTGAACATGGCACCATGGCTCCTGGTGCTGAGTGAATATGGAAGAGAACCAGGAGCTTCTAAGCAGAGGTCTCCTCTACCTGGCGACACTTTCTTTAATGGGAAAACCTCTTTAAGGTCGCACCAGAGGCGTAGTATTCCCTTTCCCATCCTGGATAACCTATTTGCTTTTTCCATACCTAGAATTCTCAGTGGAGCATGCATATCCATCAAGACTTCAACCATGTGCCACGTGGGGTCCATTTACTTATCCATCCCTGCCCAATCTCCGAGGTGCGTTCCGCGACACCAATGCACAGCTGCCATAATTCACTGAGATCGGGCGCCCAATATCCTGCATGTGTTGCTTCCCCTGCTCAGGTCCCCGGAGTTCACTTTCTTCTTCCCGGTGCATGTAAGTGCTTGATCTTGTGACACAAATTCAAATTCAAAACCCGCGGTTTGCCCGAATCCGTCGGATCGCCGACGGCCTGCCCCACGATTTCTGTAGCATGAAAGCCATCGCCGATGCGCCAAAATCCGTTTTGTGTGCGACACAATTCCCGGCACGATCCCCGAAAAGTCGGAAAACATGACCAAAATACAGCCGCGGGACCCTTAGTAAATAAGACGCAATCTCTTTAAAGTGTTTGTCCAACTGTTAAGTTATTTCCTATCCACAGCATAAGACATAACAAGGTGATTAGTGAGAGTCCAACTGCTTTTCACCCGCCTGTCAGGAGGACACATGCTCGTTCTATAGCAAGTGCTGATGATTCGCTTGGAGTCGCACACGTCATTGTGATCACCCTCTGTTTTGGATGGACAATCTGAGTGTAATGCATCTCTATATATACGGTTGTACTCCTTGAAGTTAGTGCCGGCAAATAATTCTAAATCACTTTTCTTCTGCAGTCTCTGGATTGCGATCAATTCTTGTGATCGGGAAGGGTCCCTCACCGATCACCTTGTCATCCCCTATCCTGTATTCGCAGCTTAAAAGCTTCGGACAACCCCCTTAAGGAGTTTCATTCCCATAAGGCATTATTCACATGGGACAGGCTTGATTGGTGGTGGTCTTGGTGCTTAGACCCCAACTTATTGCTAAAATGATTACACCATAGCACTCTGCTAGGCGCTGTGGTGATCCAATCATAACCAAATATCCATATCCCTCAAAAAATGTTTCTATCTGTAACAAGACCCTTTCCCATCTATTATTTTCTGTTTTCTTATGTAGAAGAAGACCCAGGGATGCCTGAGAGCCTAGGAGGGACTGCTTTAGTAGGAACCCTTTCGAGTATACCTTGTTCCTACAGTTTTTAAAGTTTGTAAAACATTTAATGTTTACAGTAAAGAAATACAGTAGAGCCCCATCATCTCCTATGGCAGTGTTGGCGAACCTATGGCACGGGTGCCAGAGGTGGCACTCTGAGCCCTCTCAGTGGGCACTCAGGCTGTTGCCCCAGCACAGAATTCACCAGACAGGACTTGAGGGATCCTCCTGCAGGCCCAGGTAGCCAAGGACGTGAACCACTCTGGGTATACTTGGGACTGAAGGAAGGTGTGGACAGGGTCAGATTATCATTGGAGCCATTGAAGCTCCTGCTCTTGGCCCTACAATTCTTCTTGTTCAGGGAAGCTCCAATGGCAATTCTCCCACCTTCTGTCAATGATATTGGTGTCCTCCGGACCGTTGAAAGCTGTGGTATAACACGGAGCAAGAAGATTTTAATAATTTAATGCTAGAATTGCTGTGTTGGCACTGTGCAATAAATAAGTGGGTCTGGTTTGCATTTTGGGCACTCGGTCTCTAAAAGGTTCGTCATCACTGCCCTATGGCTTATTTCATATATTTATTCTCTAGTTTTTCAATGACTTGACAAAAAGTTGGCATCAAAAAGTGGATTTTTTTCTTTAAAAAATGTTCCCATACACATGAAAGTGGAAATTTCCCACAACGCGATGATAATGCCCTACCCATAATACCAAGGATTAAAGTACAGGACCAGAAATGTATTTTGATTATTGGTGAGAGGACCTTTACAGAGTGAGCGATGATGTCTGATGTTGGGTTGGGTGATGGATGTGTCTGTAAAGGTCAGGGTAATTCCCAGTACAGGCCTCTGACCTTTCCCTCTTGCAGTTCTGTGCTGGGACTCACAAATACATTTCATCCAGTCGCTCAGTGAGTAACGGACAGGATATGACAGAGATTTACAGGAGACCAGTTTTGGATGATCCATCATATTTCTAGATAATTTCATAGCAGGTTCCACCAGTAAACAGAAGCCATTGTATCGGGAGATGAACACGTTAAAGGTACCTATTCTCAAACTGTGTGTTGGCGTACCGGCTTTCCGTCCTTCTTCATTGAGGAATGATCCATAAATGGTATTTGTGGATGGGTTGCAAAGAGGTTGATAACTTCACCTCATGTGTTTTGTACTATGGGTATAGGGGGGGCAGGATATTAGATAATTTACCAATATACATCTATTCTAAGTTCTGTTCCGCTTTCTTGATATGTAAAGTGAAGCCTCCTGTCTTTAACCTCATCAGCCAGACATTCCCGATCTCTGTCCATGAGCAATCGCCCTGTCGGGACCGTAACCATATATTCATAAATAATTATCATAAGGTCCTGGCAGGGCGATTGTTCAAGGACAGTTATAGATCACATGATCCTCTGTCTGCGGCGATTTTATGAGCTGCTCTGAAACCTCCTATCATGTGCCAGGCAAGACATTACGAGAGGTCATATGATCCACTTGGGCCAATGAGTGGCCTCCTCCGACCTGGGCATTCATTGGATCCCAAGACCTCCACTGCACGGAGACAAAAAAACAGATATACTGGAGCAACGAAGGAATCAGGATCAGTCCAAACCCCTTTCATTTGCAATCACAGGTGATCTGTAATAAGTGGGACGAGGGAGTGTGGATTTCAGGAGGGACTGTGTAACAGTTTAATACAGAGAGCTAAGAGCACAGCAGTGTGAGGACACCCCCCCCCCCCAGTGTATCCTGCATTATAAATCCATATATCACAGTCCTGCTGCTCCTAACAACAGACACAAAGATATGATTACACAGATCTCCAGAGGCAATACCTAAATATCTCTAAGGCAGTCTATGGGAGGTATGGAAATAAGTCAAGTAACTTTTCTTGAGTCGAAAGAAGATATAGCTGTGTATCACACATTTATGGAAAGTAACAACGGTATATATGCGGCTAATCCTTCAGGAGGAAATATTGTACCCCTTTAAATGTCCCTTAACTTGCGAATACTTTTCATGTTACAGAGCAATCTCCCAGTATAAATTTCTATAAAATGTAATAAATTATCCCAAATGCTACATCCCCCTTTCTATGTCCTGTACGTGAGATTAGAAAAATGCGCAATAATATGTGATAAATCCCATACTACGCAAGATTTTCTCTTTTTAGAAGTAATATTCAATACATTCCATTAGCCAGGCAGGAGTATAATTACCAAAAATCACCATTTTGGATCCATTACATACATTTCCATTAACATAAAAGTCCATAAATGTGGAATAATCCGCTCAAATGTCGACATTTCGAGCAAACAAGTTTAATCTTTTGATGGGTCCGGGCTTTCAAGCCCTGCAGCAAATAAGTTTCCATAAGTTTTTATGTACGTTTTTGTCCTTTAATGACACGGCAGTTTAGTAAGTTGTCACATCACAGTCTTCATTAAGTTTCTCCCACTGCAGGGAAATACATCATATGAAGGTAATGCAGATAGCTGCAAAGAAGTGATAAGACAGCAAAGGTCACCGAGGAAAGCCGGGAACTTGTGGGAGCTCAGGCGTTCTTCTATTACTATAAATGCTAATTGCTTAAAGGGGGTTTCCAGGGTAAAATAGTGATAAAATATCCATAAAATAGGTTCTCAATATCAGATTGATGTTAGGGATCTAATACCCAAACTACAAAAGACCAGCAAGCTGATAAGGAGAGACTCGAAACAAGAAGAAGACAGCGCCGCTCTGTGTGTAGTGGCTGAACTGAGTCACTGCAGCTTAGAACCCATTTAAATTAACGGGAGCTGACCTGCAGTGATCTGGTCTGACCACTGCACAGGGAATGGAGTAATTGGAGCACAGGATGAGTTTATCCTGCATCCCATTGTTTTTAAGGGGACTTCAGGGGTGACTTGCAGGCAGGGATGAGTGGACCCATTTGGGTTTGGCAAGTTTGGCCGAATCTTAAACAGAAGTTTGGTTCGAGTGCCTTAACCCTGAATACATGGCTAATACCCGATTTCAGGTGTCAACCCTTTAAATGCCACCAGCAATGCCGCCAGCATTGTAGGCAGCATTTAAAGGGTTAAAACCTGCGATCGGTACAAACGGTATTGAGACTGAACTCCTGGCTGAATGTCTATGTTGAGCCTTAACTTTTGGCTGAACATTGCGGTTCGGGTGTGCTCATTGGTACCGTTTTGGGCTGATTGTGGGCTCCCATGGTTGACCTTTCTCCACGATCAAGCATTTATCCCATTTCCTGTGAATAGAGATAGATGTCATTAATGAGCCCCTTTAAAATAACACTGTGTTATGCCTATTCAAGGACCTTTGGGGTATTATACAATGATTTCAAGGATTGGACCCAAAGCACGTACCCATATGCGGACAATCTCAGCAAAATACAGCACTGGGTAGAGCAATTCCTGTAGATACTAGAAGCTTCCATCACAGATCCAATAAACAATGTTTTAGGAAAAAGTTCTCATTGGTTAAAATTAAAGGACACTCTAAAGGAAGCCCAATCAGCCACATCGTAGTTAGTACAGAGGATTGGAAAATTCTCCGTTCAAGCAGTAGAGATGTAAACTTACATCCCTTTTAAACTACAGGCACTGCCACCCAGATACATATACACTATATCACCCAAAATATCATTGTGGAGTAAACAAAGAGTCCAAATAGGCTATTGTTACACCCAGATGTTGGCCTCCTTGAGGATCCTATTTTCCACTCCCATTCCTGCTCCGTTCCACCCCATTCTCCCTGTAGCTACCATGGCTGCTACAGCTGTAGGCCCCTGGACACCAGTGTGTACTTTGAAGAAGCCGGAGCTGCACAGGCGGGGGCCTGCTGTTCTGTGCATGCGCAGACGGCAGGTTCGTCAGATGAGGGTGTGCAGCTATGAGGAGCTGCGCGCTGAAGACTTTGGGTAGGAGCAACAACAAGGCCCCGTGTAACCTCAGATGCGGCTACTCCACGCCCCAGTAGCCACATAACAAAATTTACATATCTGGCTATTAAAAGTTAGCAAAAAAGGGCTAATCCTAAAGGTTCCCTTTAATTATCCATAATTAAGCACGCCCCCTGACTGCTTATTATTCACCCCTCCGTTTCCTGGGGTGGCCCCACTTGTACCCTGCAGGCTACGCAAGAGACAGGTTCTCACGCATGCGCAAGATTTCCGGACAGCCTGCTGACGTCACAGAAAGTCTGAGTATAGTGGGCGGGACAGAGGGGGTGAATACAAAGCACCAACTATGGAGCGGTGGAGTCATGAGGCGCTCAGGTGACGTGAGCCTGAGCACCTCAGTCTAATTTACATATTGGTATAAAGTCTTTTTCTCAGTAATACCGGAGCCCTGGAGTAACGAGCACGCATAGGAGGACAGTCTACTAGCGGTGATCTGGTGGTAGATGTCCTTCAAGCAGACTTGTGATTTTTGTGTTTTTGTTATTATAGAAAACTCCTATTTTTCAGCAAGTTGACAGCATAATTACATACAATACTAAATAAAAAGCTGCCAGGAAAAATTTCCGAATCTTACAGCACACTGTTACTCTGCTCGGTAAATAGTCACTTCTTTAGTGCTGAATAGCATTTCCTCCCATTCGACATAAAAAACGAAGTAACACTCCTTCTCCATGTTACTGTACTACACACTTACCTGCACTTATTACATGACAAGAGGTCACACTGTTACATATAACATTGTTATAGAAATAATTCATATTATTATAGAATTAATTTCAGACCCCTGAGCTGTCCCCTAAAATAATGTAAACCCCAAAGAAGATTATCTAAATAAATAGACAAACCAAACGAAACCTCAGACTAGAGATAAAGGGGCAGATTTACTTACCCGGTCCTGTAGCGATCCAGTGGCGCGTTCTCAAGGATTCGGGTCTTCCGGCGATTCACTAAGGTCGTGCGCCCGATGTCCACTAGGTGTCACTGCTGCACCAAGGTCCGCCGGAGTTCACCATCCTATTCCTGGTGTATGTGAGCGCGTGTCAAGCAACACTTTTTTTTAAAAAAATAGCAAGCTTTTTCCAAATCCGTCGGGTTTTCCAACGGCCACGCCCCGGTTTTTCATCGCATGTGGCGCCGATGTGACACAATCCGATCGCGTGCCCAAAAAACCTGGGGCAATTCGGTGCAAAACAGTAAAATTCGTAAAAAAGCGATTCGGACCCTTGGTAAATGTGCCCCAATGTATTTATAGATGTGATGCGAATCTGGTGATTCGGAATCAAGTCTGAATATTTTCAGATTTCCTTCATACAAATTTTTTACATACATAATAATTTGAAGTGTAATGGATGTGTTAAAATGTCCTTTGATTTCAATGTCCTTTTGATGTTTTTTGTTATTGTCCAATTGCCGAGGAATAGAGGGGGTTATGTACCAATTACCACCACTATTAAAACAACATTGGTTCAGACTGAATAGATTTGGACCTGAGGCAAAAATTTGCCGATGCTTCCCCAAAATGAATGATTTGTTCTACCCCAGACCTCTAACAAATACAGACCCCCTGTTAGTAGACAAACAGACCAGAACTGGAATGACTTACAGTCCAATTCTTCGCTCATCTCTGGTGGCTTGTAGGAAGCTCTAAGGCCTGGCTTGTTTGTGTTTTTGGGGTTCTTTAATTGTTTTTCCCTGGTTTTAGAAACTTGTGGCATCCAATTTGTGTAATTTTTTTCTTCTTTAAACCGACTAAAAAACGGTGTATTGCTCCAGTTCCAGGTCCCAGAATTGCAATGGTGGGACCTCTCTCTTACATCGGTCATTGGACCTACTTTGGCCAATTGGTGGCTTAAGCAGCACCAGAGACATCTAGAGAATGTGACCCCCTGGGATTTGGTTACCTCTGACAGGGTCTCCAGAATTCCAAGAAAACCCCTTTAACTCCCCTCCCACATCTGAAGGTAATAGCGTAGGCAACCCCTAACCTATGTCATGACCCTGACTATGGAAATCAACGTAGCAGCTCAGCCATGTTTCATTGGAGGTAACACCTATTGGTTAATAAAGTTTTTATTGTTTTATCTTAATTTTTTCCCCAGATTTCACCCGGCCCTATAATAAACGTGATATAATATTACACACTTTGCATCCTCCATATGTTTCCCTGTAGACTTCTCAGCCCCCCTTAATGTCACATAGGCTTAGTTACGGTAAAACTCGTAATAGAAATTGGCGCGCAGCAGGGGCCATGACATTTATGAACATAACTTGCTTCCAGAAATTAACTCTGACCATGTATTGTAATCGGTTTACACATTTATTACTCACAATGCGATTGCCCTGATGTGACAGCCCCGTTTCAGGTAATTTGTTAGAGGTGACAAAAACGCCTCCTATTGCTGTAGTCTCACCCTGACCTTCTCTCATACCAGAAAATTAATTTTGGAGCTGAAACAAATGCATTAGTGTTGTCAGATAAATGCTTTGCCTGGAAGCATCTCCTTCACATTAATCTATCATGTGGAAGTGTGTGATGGAGGGAGAATGACTCTTTTTACATCCAGAAACTTTTTTACTTCTTCTTTGTCCATCAAAACTGTTCTCTGGTGACGAAAAGATTCATGTTAGAAAAGTAGAACGGTAAAAAGTACAACCAATGGGTATAATAACAGTGTAGGGTAGAGCCATGGACCAAACAGAGCTAGCGGTGCCTAAAGGGGCCGGAAAATCTCATTGTAAACTTAGATGAGACCATCGTCTTTATTAAAGGCCATTGGCAGTTCAGAACTAGTGGTGCCTAGAGGGGTCAGAAAACCTCTTTGTTACATTAGATAACAACAGGGTCTTCATTAAAGGCCATTAGGGGTCCAGAACTAGTGGTGCCTAAGGGGGTCAAAGATGGCACCATTGGTATAAATGGCACATAAAGAATGGCCCAGTATATTTATTTTGGGAGAGTTTTGGAGAAAGCTCAATAAGTCCCGGAGACTGTGAAGTGCAACTGTAAGGCACATGACCACCGCTCAATAGAAGTTAGAGGACACATTGGAAGGAATGATCTAGTTGGGGATATGGGGATCCTAGTGGTTGGGCTGCTAGGGATCTGACATAAAACAGATGTCCTATTTGTCAGTGTGGGACAGCCATGCAGATTTTATTAAAAAATCAGTAGTCACCAGCCCCTGTTATTCTGCTGCCTGGGCCTGGTGCTCGTCTTCCTGATCCTCTTCCTGATCATCAATGATTGGATGAGTGGGCAGGAGAAACCAGGAAGTGGGGACTAACACGGTGGTGGATTGTTGAGTTGATCTTGTCTTAGGAGACCAATCCTTGTCTATATAACGTGACTGGGCAAATTTAATGGAAATCTAGCGTATGAATCATATCTTATAAAGCAGGGTCACTTACTGAATCCTCTTTGCCCTCTGAAGCAGGATCTGGTCTTGCAATAGCTTTTTATGGTCTCCCTTACCTAGAAATTATATTTGCATAAAATATGCTAATGAGCTGCAAGTGCTTCAGGGGGCATGACCAGAGCCCCTCAAACCTCGGGCTGCATAGGCAAGTACATGAGCCCTAGAGCACTGCAGCTCATTAGCATATTTAAAAATTTTTTAGGACCATTAAAAGGTATGACAAGGCCAGATCCTCCATCATGGTGCAAAGTGGATTCAGTCAGTGAGGCGTCTTTATAAGGTATGAATCAGACAGAAGATTTGGAGAGAGTTGGAGAGTTCATTTTAGTCTTATATTGCGATAAGGGTAACCGAACCACTTTGTCCGGGTTTGAATCCACAAAACACAAACCCGGACTTGAGTACGAACCTGGACTCAAACACATGCAATGGTTACTTGCACTAATGACATGTGTTTACCCACTCGTAACACCGCGATCAGAGCTGACCCACGATCAGGACTTTGTCGCGGCATGCAAAAGATAATGCGGGCGACCGGCTAACACCTGTGAGTGGTGCAAGTACCAATTGTGGGTGTTCGGGTCCAGGTTTGGCCAAATCCACCAGACATGAATACTGATGGGCCCACTCATTAGTATATATTGGGGCACATTTACTAAGGGTCCGAATTGTGTTTTTCCGCCGGGTTTCCCGAATTTTTCCTATTTACGCTGAATTGCCCCTGGATTTTGGCGCACGCGTTCGGATTGTGGAGCATCGGCGCCGGCTTTCACGCGACAGAAATCGGGGGCGTGGCCATCGGTAAACCCGGCGGATTCGGAAAAAACGCAGAATTTTAAAAAGAATTTGTGTCGCAAAAATAGCACTCACATACACCAAGACAGAGGAGGTGAACTCCGGCGGACTTCAGCGCAGCAGCAACACCTAGTGGACATCGGGCGCACGACCTTAGTGAATCCCGACAGAGCCCGAATCGGCGTCGGACAACGCGTCTCTGGATCGCGACTGGACCAGGTAAGTAAATCTGCCCCATTGTCTTATATAATTGTGTTTGCTCTTTGATGATCAACGCAAAAAGTAAAAAAATAAAGTTTTCCCACTTACAGGCACCCGCTTACGCATAGACTTGATGGTCCTCTGTAAGATGTTGGTAGGAATTAGTTAGGGTGCTACATGTGCTTCTCAGTTCCTTCCATCACAGCAACCAAAAATCTTATCAACCAGAAATAGGGAATCTCATCTGAGAGACAGCCGGGTCTGTCCTGATAGCGAGACAGTAAATTGATTAATAACTCCCTGATTTCCTCCAGACTTATTCGTGATTCAAGGCGATAAGCCAAGACATGTATATACATAGCTAAGTGTATGGCGGGACACGCTGCACATGTATAATTCATACAGGAGAAAGTCACCTTGGTGATATAATTACATTACAGGAATGTGAATAATTGACATACGTTTTATGATGCTAAAAGGGATTAAAAATGAAGCAAATTCTTCATACAACTTTTACAGCACCTCGCATAAAACTTTTACAAAACACAATGGACTTTTTATGAAGAGCAACTCAAAGAAAAGGTGCCCTTACAGTCTTAAAGGGGTTGTGCCACTAAAGACGCTTATCCACTATCTATCGCTGTCCTCCTACTTGTACCACAGAAGTGAATGGAGCCCAATTACATTCAGGGCACTTTAAGGGACTTGTGATTTATGGGTGTTAGAACGCCATATAAAATGCTAGTCCATTATATATTGGACTCATTTATGAGTCCATTGTATTCATGAGTAGAGATAAGGGAATCGATTTGCTGATTCAAAAATTCAGTATGAATCTGCCGATTTTTTGGGTACAGAATCTCTTTCTGATTCAGTTCAGACGAACCAATGTTGCTCTAATTGTCCTAAAAATTGGTATATAACCCCTTCTGGTCCTTTAAAATACAGATATTCTTTTTCCGTTAAACTTTTTTTAAATGTTTTTTTTTTTTTTACATTTACAAACAATACGGTCTACACTGCCGAAAACTGTACGATACATTCAAAAAGGAGAGCAAGTTTAAAGGAGGACACAATACAGGTGGTCCCCTACTAAAGAGCACCCGACTTACATACGACCCCTAGTTACAAACGGACCTCTGGATGTTGGTAATTTACTGTAATTTAGCCCTGGGCTATTATAATCAGCTATAACAGTTATCACAGGTGTCTGTAATGAAGCTTCATTGTTAATCTTGGTTCTTATAAGAATCCAACATTTTTAAATTCCAATTGTCACAGAGACCAAAAACAATCTGGCTGGGGTTACAATAAAAAAGTATGCAGTACCGACTTACATACAAATTCAACTTAAGAACAAACCTACAGAACCTATCTGGTATGTAACCCGGGGACTGCCTGCAGTTTTTATAATATTATCTACAATACAGGTATTTTTTGTAATAAAAAGGCCCTATGTCATTTAGTTAAATTTATACATTTTTTTCCATTGGGGATATGGTAAGATTAGAGTTAGGATTTCTTTACAAAAAAAAAAAAAAAGTAGAAAACCAACCTAAGTAGAAGCATATATATATATGGAGGGGTTATGTGCCAATTTCCTGGACAATTGGAGCAACTTTGGAGAATCTTGATTGATTTTCTCATCTCTGTTCATGGGGATAGTGGTCCGGCTGCTTTCCGCTGCCTCTGTCTGGCATGTATATACATAATTCACTGGGGCTCATCAATTATTCTTTGTGTCATGTGTATTTCTTGTACTCAGACATCACAGCGTTTTATCTACAACTATTAGGCATGCAGAACTGTAACGTTAATATGCTGCCTTTACATATTAATGGTTTGTTCCAGTATTAGTCACTGGTAGTTGTCATTCCCTTCCCTGAGGCCGTCAGAATTGCAGTATCAGATGAACAGGACTACAGACGGTCCCCTACTTAAGGACACCCTACTTACAGACGACCCCTAGTTAAAGACGGACCCCTCTGCCCCCTGTGACCTCCGGTGAAGCTCTCTGGATGTTACTATGGTCCCATGTGCAATAATCAGCTGTAAAGTGTCTGTAATGAAGCTTTATTGATGATCTTTGGTCCAATTACAACGAAAAGTGTTGAAACTCCAATTGTCACTGGGGCAAAAAAAATGTCTGAATCTACAATTATAAAATATACAGTTTCGAATTACATACAAATTCAACTTAAGAACAAGTCTCCGGACCCTATCTTGTATGTAACCCGGGGACTGCCTGTATTTTATGCTAATTTCTGGACTCCCATAGGGGTTAATAGGAGTTGGCAATATTTGGCATATATGGGAATATCCCTTTAAGCACATAAAGCTGACAGATCTACTTTAATAGATCATTAGTTTATATAACATGAAGAAAGAGGTAGTTCAGATGCTTATACATTGATTTACCAGCTTTTTGCTGCGGGGGATGTGACTGTTTTTTACTGTACTGTAAATCTGGAATTCTACATTGATTACTGATAAAATATGGTCTGGTTATAATCCAAGTCACCAGCAATTTAATGTAACTAAGATAATAACTAGTGAGGAGTAGACCAGCAAAAATTCTCTTCAGGTCTGACAAAGTTGCCATTAAACTAGTGATGTGTCCTTCGCAAACGAACCGGCTCTTAGAGCTGACTCTTGTTCGTGAACGACAGAAGCCAGCTCCCATCAGTGAGCCAATGGCCTGCGGCTCCCTATTGGCCTGTGATTGGCCAATATGGCCTCACGATGCTCTGATTGACTGGCCCGTGGCCCTCTATTATATATTTAATAGGGGAGTTGTGCAGGAGCCAGAAGAGCCGGCTCTTCTTAGTATGCAAAGCCAGCTGAACCAGGTAATTCCCATCACCACATTAAAATACTGTGGGTGCCAATTTGGGCAAGGACTAATGCTCTGGATGGCTTCATCGGGTAGCATGGATCATTCCCAAAATGGCGCCGCCGAGCACCGAAACCAGGCCGGTCCGCTGAACACAACTAACACACACAGAAAAAAAAATGTGCTTGTTGTGGCTTTTATGGGGCATCCAGGGAAAACAGACGTTTGCAAACCTCTGTGTTAATAAATACAGATTGGTGCCCAAGGATATCCGCTTACCCCTCCAAGCAGTGACGTGGGAGTGGTGTTCAGGGAGGGGGTATAATTGTATAATTGATCACTCCCAAGGGCACAAGGGGTAAGTTTACCAAGGAAAATACAATAGGGGTGACTGTATTAGGGTATTGTAGTTACACTGGTGTACTTTAGGGTACGGATACAGGTACCACTTGTATTGAGTTTTGAAACACAATGCATCTGGAGCAGGGAGGGACTTGTGTTGATCGCATCTGACTGCACCTTTATTGTTTGTCCCCCAACCCCTATGAGTAAATTAGATTGAAAAAGTGGGTTTCACTTTTGCTTTCTGCATTAAATAATAACACACAAAGCCTGGTGATTGACAAATCAGATTTTAGGAGGCCTCAGAAGATAAGCTAAAGAGATGGAAAAGCTGAATCCTTGGTGTACACGGATCCAGAGTTACAAAAACTGTTCACAAATAAAGAATAGGCCGAATTTTTGTTACTGACCCAAAGCATAAAAGTCATCAAATAATGGTTTAAAAGAAGAATTTGTCTTTTAAAATGACCAAGTCAAAGTCCTTAAAGGAAACCTACCATCAGGGATCTACATAACAAGGTAGATGCGATGGTAGGTTCCTACTATCGGCCTCATCCCCATACTGTCACCAATGCTTTTGTAGCATTGAGTTGGAAGTTTGGACCATTCCCCATAGCATTGGTTTTAATTCATCAATATTTCTGGGATGCCTTGTGTGCAGGTCTCCTTTTAGGTTCTGGTAACTCAATAGGGTTAAAGGAAACCTACCATCATGGATCTTCATAACAAGGCAGATAGGTAGGTAGGTTCCTATTATTGGCCTCATCCCCATACTGTATCCGGCTTATCTAAGAGTTCAATAGAATCTAAAAAAAGTTTATCTTTCATTTATGCAAATCATTTCACTCCAAAGTGCATATTTCTTAGATTCGTCGTGGAGCGGGAGCAATGGCTTCTCCACACCCCTGTAGCCACGGCCAATTCTGCCCATAAGCGTGCTACCGCCATGTTGTGAGCATGCGCGTTCTGCGACAATTTCCAACTGCACAATGAGAATGCCCAAGTGAAGGTAGGAGGGCGGCACAGACGTGGTGATGTGGATTGGGGTGTGGAGTAGTCAATGCTTCCACTCCATGGCATAGCTACTGTAAAAGTAGCCACGGCTGATAATTTGCATAAATGGAAGCTATGTTTTTCTTAGATTTTACTAAACTCTTAGATAAGCCGGATACAGTATGGGGATGAGGCCGATAGTAGGAAACTACCATCAGACCTACCTTGTTATGTAGATACCTGATGGTAGGTTCCCTTTAACCCCATTGGGATACCAGGACCTAAAAAGAGAGCTGCACCCAAGGGATCCCAGAAATATTCAGGAATTAAAACCAATTCTATGGGGAATGGTCCAAACTTCCAACTCAATGCTACAAAATTTTTTTCAGAGGTTTCTACTAAAGTGAGATCTTTAGGTTGTAAAGGTTAAAGGTGACACTCAGAGCCCTTTCTGTGGGCACCCAGCACAGAATTTACCAGATAGGACTCAAGGCTTCCTCCTGCAGTCCAAGACAGCCCAGGACAGGCCACGCTCAGTGCTATTCCAAAGTGACACCTACTTGGCTACCAGGACTACAGGAAGAGCGAGACGGTGTGGACAGAGATGGATTATCGATGGAGCTCCTGTTTCCTCTTCAAGGGACCCTGGGGGGAAACTACAATCCAAATGTCTCCTGCTTTCTATTGTATTGGTGTCCTCAGGACGCCAATACGATTGAAACTTGTGATACAGCAGAGATCAATAGGTCACTGCTCAAATTGTCATGTTGGCACTTTGCGACGTAAAAGTGGGTTTTGATTGTAGTTTGGGCACTTTGTATCTAAAAGGTTCCCCATCACTCTCCTAGACTGTCAGTAAAAGATGTCTCTTTGTTATTACTTTATTTCGATTATTATTACGGTAGCTAAAACTGTGATTATGTATAGGAATAAAAGCAAATTTTATTAGCGGTCATTGCAGAAATCCAAAGTCATTCCAAAGGGTTCACTTACTTTTTTTTCTTGCATTTAGTCCAATTTTATGGGGTCAGAAACCTGCCCTATTCATATATACAATAAACACCTTTAATCAAGTCATACATTTGCAAATCTTGATTCTCCTAAAACATTCCTGCATAGAGTAATGGAGCGGGCGGTGAATTGGGCGGCGCGGTCCGAGGGAGGTCATTTGTGTCATCAGATGCCCTTTCATTATATTCGCTGCTCCAGGCCCCTCCAGCAGCGACGGCCTGGAAACTGTCTACTTTCATATTGTTTGATAATCAAATCCAAATTCCAGCCTGAAGCGCAGAATGCTGACTCCTAACAACCTTTCCTAATGGAAAATGTAATTTATTTTCTAAATAAATGCCACATCTGCACAAGAACACATATTGGAAGACTTAATGTAGCTGAAAGTAATTTGTCTTAGGTTACTTTAAAAGCTCGCACTTGTCTTTTCTTGTGATATAGAAGAATATTGCTGGATTTACATGCAGGTTCTTCCCATCCCTCGTACATTGGCCTCGTGTGACTGTGCTGCATTGTAGATGTCACACTTATTCCCCAACATATTGTTCTATGAGTATTACAGGATATTACTTCTAACAATATGGGGCGACAATTATTTATGATTTATGTGAGAGAGCACACGGAGGCACATGGGTGCGCCTGCGACCCGGAACCTGAAGAGGTCCTGAGTTGGGGACCAGAATGTCACTCCCGCTGCATGGCTTCACTGCCGCCCATCCTGATGAATTTCCAGGATCACAGTCCCCTCCAGAGGTGTCTTGGGACCGAAAATAAGAAGAGGAGGAAGAAGAAGAAGGGGGCCCTAAGGGGTGTTGGGGTACTGTCATGTGTTCCCCCGTGATCTATGTCTTGGCGATCTATGTCTTGTCTCCGTGGCGTCCCCGCTGCAGTTTCCCCGGACCCAGGCTTACCCCTCCAGGCTCCTCCTATGGATCCGATTAGGCCATGCGCGTCACCCGCTCTCTAGGGCGCGTGTGCATCGCCTCTTCAGGATTTGAAGGCCAAGCATCCTGGTGATTGTCGCCGGTTAATATGGCTCTGCTTTATAATCCGCCGGCTCCCATCATGCACCACCGGATCTTCAGCCATATTCCTGTGAAGTGAAAGCCCTCCTGTGTCTCCTGAGCTCCTGTTATCCTGTTCCCGTGTCTCCCGTGTTCCTGTTCCGTGTGCCAGTCTGTTCCTGCCTGCCTGTGCCATGTGTCAGCTCCTGTGTTCCTGCCGTGAGTTCCAGTGTGCCTCCCAGCTCTGTTCTCCCGCTGTCACCCCAGTCTTGGACTATCTCCTGCCGTTCTACATTGGCTGCCAGGCTAGTCGACCCGTGGGGTGACCTGGTGGCACTCCACCACAGCAAGACCATAATGCTTTGTGGCGGGCTCTGGAGAAGACCAGGTGCCACTTAGACTCTGGTCCCGGGTGTTGCCTAGTACCATCTCCAGCAGTGGTCCACAGGGTCCGCTGACTCCGCTCAACCCTCACGACCTGTGACAGATAGTACCCCTTTAAGTCATATTAAAAGTCACATTTAGAAAGTCGATCATTAATGTATAGTGAGTTATCTTCCAAAAGGAGGCATTGGAGGTATAGTTTCCGTGTTCCATCAGACCATAGTGTATGACAGCAGATAAGGAGGGATCACATCCTTACTAATCAACCATTTATGACCCATCCTCTGGATAAAATGTAGTTATACCGGGCTAGAAAACCAATTTCATATTGTTCATTCCACCGTCTAGAAGTCCATAAAGTGTTGTAAGAAAAGTCATTTACTGTATTTAATAATCCCCTTTGTTTTTTAAACTGCTGAATATGAAAATGTAGCAGGATTATGGGACAAATATATGTGTCACTTGCCATAAAAATAGCCACCGGTACAAAAACGGGACTTTTTTGTTAGTATAAAAAATGTGCAATTTAATTGCATGATTATTGTTTCTCATCAAAAGCAGGAGCCCCAGAGACATAATCACAGGAACGGCTCATGTATAAAATGATTCTCACGCTTTTCTCCCATCCCCTCTTGACTTATTATTAGACTTTATTTATGAAATGCCAACTTATTCCACGGCGTCACCCATTAGGGAGCTCGGCGCGTGGGAATACAGACGCGGTAACTGCTGACCCTGCTCAGTTATTAACAGCCGGTGTCACATTGTAATAACAAGGCCTTAGATTATGTGTCATTATTTTGTTCTGTATCATTTTCAAATTTGACAAAATTTGGTTTTCCTTACAAATGACTTTGCTTGAATCACATTTGAACGGTTATTTGCATATAATCATCAAAACCTTTACTTCTCTAAGACCTTAAACCCGTAGGGGCCATGAGGTGCCAAAACTTCAGTTTTTATGGCACTTATGGCTTGGCTGATAATATAGGGGAAGAGGCGGGCAGTGAACCTCCTGACCACAGAACATCATTCAAAGAAGTAGTGATGTCCCATGGTCTGAAGATGCTACTGAAGGCCCAAGAGGATCCTGTGACTTATGGGACTTCTCCTAGATGTCACTACTTAAGACCAAAATGCAGAGACATAGGGGTTCATTTACTAAGGGTCGTGGATCACACTTTCGTCGGACTGTGTTCCGCTTTCGGAGATTGCATGGCTTGGTCAGGTATCCTGGGATTTTGGTGCATGTGATAGCTTTTTGGCACAGCTGTGCTTGTTTCCATGCAACACAATTTAGGGGACTGGCCGTCGGACGATCTGACTGATTCGGACTGAGTGCGGGATTTAACTTTCAAATTGTGTCGCAAGACAATGCACTTACATGCACCAGGAAGAAGAAGGTGAACTCCGGCGGACGCACAGTCTTAGTGAATCGCAGCACAGTGCATTATCGTCGGGCAATGCACTTTCTGTGAACTCAGCAAGAATGTAAGTAAATGTGCCCCATAGTGCAGGAACCAGAAGATATTCACAATAAGACATAACCCAATCCCTGGTCCCCACAGGGCTTTCAAGAATTTCTGGAAATCCCATTTGAAGTTAAATTTCTGATATTTGGGGTCTGATTGGTGTCAGTAATGTTGACTGAATAGGAAACAATGAAACTTCACATAAGCCACATAATAGGTTCCATAGACTTCATTGCAGTATAGCAAATGCTCATACTGAACTTCTATGGGATGACTTACAGAATGGCTGATCCAGATGTCATATGAAGCATAGGGAGGCTCGGGGCAACCAGCAGTCTGACCCCCTTCAACCAACATTCTCATACATCCCAGACAATCAGAGTTTTATCTTCTATGGATAAATTCCTAATTGTTTGGAGCCTAATTGTCATGACCTGTCGCAATTGGGGACTGTAGACCCTATGAGCTTCCCTACAGTAAAAAATATTTTAGGTTCAGTTCTGTCATCTCTTGATTTCTGTGGGTCCTCTGGGGCAGCTTACAGGATGGTTAAAAAAAGCTATTAGTCCTAAGCAGTATAGGGCCTAGATCTTTTAGCCAGATGGGAGGACACTACTTCTAAATTGAGTAGGGGGGGTTCCTACAAGCCATTGTTGCACAGAATTACACATTTCACTCTCTGGTGTACAACTTATGGCTTGGAGAACTTCATCTTACATCAGGTAGGTAGACTTTGATTTTCTAGAAATGATGGAAAGATACAGGTTGGACCCACATCTCCTTGGGATGGCACCCTATTTCAGCGGTATGTAGGGAAGAGGTGATCATTTCCTAATCTGAATTATTCTGTTCCCATTGTTTCCAATATTTAAAATTGTTGACCCTTGATTTTGAGTCCATAGAATTAGTGATAAAGTGTCTGATTCCTAGGAGCCAACAAATGGGGGGGCCACCAATCACAAAGATGGGGTCTCGTAATGCTTGTGAAGGAATCCCAACTGGTTCTTCACTGGTCAATAACCTGTCTTGAGCAAGAGAGGTTCAAACATATAAATCACTACTGTTACATCTGAGCCGATGTTATCAGATGCTCATAAGGTGCGGCTGAGGATGCGCTGATGCGTCTGAACATTTAATGCCGTTTTTGGTTTGTTTGAACACCGGTGCATTTCTTCCGCTGACAACCTTGATTGAAATGCACTGCCCCTGTCAGTGTCTTGCAGCTCTGCTACAGGGGTTAACCACTTTTATTGACAAAACATGGTGTTTTTGTCTGAAATTCTGAGTTCTGGCCCAATCACCTCCTGCCCCAGAACTCTGACATCACATGAGACATCTGCCTGCCCTAGGTTCCGGCTGTGTATCCCGTTATTCAGTTTTCTGGTATCTTGACCTTTTCTTATAGTCAGACTATCCTTTTGCCTTGTAATTTTGTACAGTGTTTGTTCTCTTGGATCTTACCCTATCCTGGTGACTATGATTAGCCATTTTGTAATTTGGCACATGAAGGGAATGTCAACTAGTTGTCTACTACTGTTTAACGTAGGCAAGGCAATGAAGCAGGGATAGCTGAAAAGGGGCTTTAGTTTCAGGGTCCACTGTCTGGGTAACCTGTCTGTTCCCAGATCCTGCGTTATAAATACACAATTTAACTTTTGGCTGGTCTTGGCTCTTGGTCTCCAGCAGGGACTCTCTTGTTCAGTTGATTCTCACATTGAAGAGCTTTTTCTTGTTCTCTAAGGTCTGATCTTCTACCCGTCACTTAAACAGGGTTAGTGACCTCTCTGTCACTGGTTTGCCAGGCTATGCTCAGCTCAATTGATCTAAGCTCCAACATTACTATATCATTAACATCCTCATTCAGCAATACTTCATTCTGTGGGACTGATGGACGCAGCCGTACCAGCATTGTTTTCCTCATTAGTTTCATAAGCTATATGGAGTGGTAGTGCACATTCTTTGCACAAACTTTTACTCAGTTTTATTGCTGTTTTAGCTTCTATTACTAGGTGATGGTCAGTGTAAGATTCCAGAGTGTGGGCAAGGACTCTCTAAGCAGACACTTCATGATCCCTCTGTGCAATGAGATGCTGTGTGCTGACAATGTGCTTAGATTATCAGGGTACAGGTTTATCTACACCTTTATTTAGCTTCTGACCATTCTACTAGTATCTGGCACAAAAGAGAGACAGATGAGAGATGAAATACGATCAGATACATAAGATGGATATAACACACAATGATATTCTCAGCTTTGCTATCTCACCTATAACACACACTGTCAGCTCTGCTATATGCCTCCCTCCTGGATAAAGATCTTATCTGTCTGTAGCTTGTAGAGTAAGTCTCTGCACACTGCTTGTCAGCAGGAAGTGCCTGTGCCTGAGCTGGTCTTGTAATGCAAGGGGTAGGGGCAGGAGGCAGAGAGCCCTGCAGTGTGCAGACAAGAGAAGCTATTCATGAGAAGAATCCGACCATAGTCAGAAGATTTCCGGTCATATCCAGGGGATCCAAAATTGTGTACACCAGGACTGATAGAGACAGGTTGGAATTATATCTGTGAAATGCTGTATTTTTGTTAATAACAGTGAATTAGAGAATGTGTTATTTTGTTAACCTGAGAATCTCGTCTTCGTGGGAGGAATACCCCTTTAAGCAGTAGAAATAAAAGGAATGGTAAATCTGTCTTCCCGGCGACTGGAACAATCCATCTCCTTTCTACTTCTTAGAATATGTTGCCGCAGTCAGAATAATAATCTGATTGATTAATTTGACAAAATCCAAAAAGAATGAAAAAAAACCTGTCATTAAAAAAGTTTCCCCCGTAGCAACATAGGACAATGTTGTGATTGGCTCCAGCAGCTTCTGCGGATCAGAACCCCCCAATCTCCTATACGGTGTCCCCTGAATCTCGATACCTCCTGCCTCCATCTCTGATTCCCTTCTGATTGGACGTGTTATTGCTCACTCGGCTGATGATGCCTCTGACAGCTCTTTCTGTATGTAAATGAGATACAATTCATCTTGAGGCCATGGCGTTCTGGCAGGCTCGTCAAAAGCGGGGAAAAAAATTCTACCATGAATGTTATTTAATTTTAACCAATTCCTGACACTTGTCCTGTATTGTACATTGTGAAATCTCCCAGTACCTGCGGTTTACCAGTAATCGCCCCCAAGAGCTTCCGCATCAGCGGCACTAAGCTGACCCCCAGAACAGGTGGGTTCACCAAGGTGTCCTAAATTATTATAATGAATAAAGAACATTGCCCTTGGATGAGTTAGCCTTCAGTGCACGTGAATCCCGAAGCTAATTAAAACTGAACCCATTTTGGGTTTATTTCTATAAGAGGAGAGCGGAGAGCCAGCTGCGCAAAGTTTGTCAAAATGAGTTACGGGAAATCTTGTTACTGGGGGTCAGAGAGAGTCTATGACTGTGCCTTTTAGGCACGGAGCCAGTGTCGCTCATGTTCATATGTAATCAGGCTCATTCTGCTACCACAGGAGTCCGTCGCATTACAATAATACGGCGGGTAAAGCTGGCCTTAACTGCAGGCCCACCGTGCCCTTTAAAAACTCATTTGAAACTTCAATTAAAGAATAACTACAAAATCTCATCCTGAGTCACATTTATATCACCCTGCACATCTCTATGGGGCTGTGACAGGCTGGAAAAAGCTGCGATCATCCGGAATTTGAGAAAAGTTAAACATTATTTCTCAATAAAACATTAAAGAGGTTTTCTAGGAATTGTGGAGAACCTCATGGGGGCCAAAAAAATAAAGTCTACTGGTTCCAGCATCATGGTGGTCTTCAGTTCCTCAACCCTGCAGACTGGTACTGAATTGTTGAGGGTCATGGGACCCACTGTGCCCAATAGAATGGGATCAGAGGTGAGATGTTGAATTGATTTTTCTTGGAGAGGAGTGATATTCCCAGTATTCAGTCACAAGGCAGAGGCCAGGATTAGTGCTCATCGGGACTCTAAAATATGAGAGTATGAACCCCGCTAGACACAGGATCCTGATATCTGTAGGTCCCCGGGTGCCTTAACAACCTGAATCCACTCTTCAGCCACAGCAGAAGCAGAGGAGGAAGCCTCCTAGCCTAGAACATCGGCCTTGTGGTTGTCTTAAAAGGACCATATGTCATTTTATTACTGTATAAATGTATCTACTCCTTAACTCCTTCCTGTTAGGAGAGCTGTTTAATAGTTACATTTATGCAGCATTTCCATTACAACCAACTCTTAGAAGGTAGCAAGAGAGCTCAAGTCACAGTGCCCAGTAGCCACATCCCAGTGTCTGCTCCCAAATCCCCAAGTCACAGTGCCTGCTCGCCAAATGTGAATTTTAAAGTGCCTGCTCCCCAATTGCCAAGTCACGGTGCCTGCTCCCCAAATGCCAAGTCACAGTGCCTGCTCCCAAAATGCCAAATCAAAGTGCCTCTCCCCAGGGCCAAGTCACAGTGCCTGCCTCCCCAATTTGCCAAGTCACAGGGCCTGCTCCCCAATAACCACATCACAGTCCCCACTCCCATATCACCAGTCATAGTATCTGCTCCCCAGTAGCCACATCACAGTGCCTGCTCCCCATAACCACATCAAAGAATCTGCTCCCCAGTAACCAAGTCCAGTGCCTGCTCCCCAATTGCAAGT
This sequence comes from Engystomops pustulosus, assembly GCA_019512145.1. Classification (NCBI taxonomy): domain Eukaryota; kingdom Metazoa; phylum Chordata; class Amphibia; order Anura; family Leptodactylidae; genus Engystomops; species Engystomops pustulosus. Next base: position 8,020,124 of record CM033649.1, read on the forward strand.
CACAGTAGCTGCTCCCCATAGCCACATCACAGTGCCTGCTCTCCAGTAACCACGTCACAGATGCTTACTCCCCAGTAACCACTTCACAGTGTCTGCTCCTTATTGCCAGCCTCAGTGCCTTTTCCCCATAGCCACATCATAGCGCATGCTCCCCATTACCACATCATAGCGCATGCTCTCATAGCCACTCGTATGCATGCTCCCCAGTAGCCACATCATGTGCATGCTCCCCAGTAGCCAAAAACATCATAGTGCCATGCTCCCCAGTAGCCACATCATAGTGCATGCCTCCCCAGTAGCCACATCATAGTGCATGCTCCTCAGTAGCCACATCATAGTGCCCTGCTTCCCAGTAACCACATCAAGAATCTCTCCCCAGTAACCAAGTCACAGTGCCCTGCCTCCCAATTGCCAAGTCACAGTAGCTGCTCCCCAGTAGCCACATCACAGTGCCTGCTCTCCAGTAACCATTCTCAGTGCTTACTCCCCAGTAACCACTTCACAGTGTCTGCTCCCTTATTGCCAACCTCAGTGCCTTTTCCCCAGTGGCCCATCATAGCGCATGCTCCCATTAGCCATCATCGTATGCATGCTCCTCAGTAGCCACATCATAGTGCATGCTCCCCAGTAGCCACATCATAGTGCTGCTCCCAGTAGCCACTCATAGTCATGCTCCTCAGTAGCCACATCATAGCGGAATTCTCCTCAGTAGCCCCATCATACGCATGCTCCTCCAGTAGCCACATCATAGTTGCACTAGCTGCTCCCCATTAGCCACATCCAAGTGCATGCTCCTCACAGTAGCCACATCATAGCGCATGCGCCTCAGTAGCCACATCATAGTGCATGCTCCCCAGTGCCACATCATAGCGCATGCTCCTCAGTAGCCACATCATAGTGCAGTGCGCCCCAGTAGCCACATCATAGCACATGCTCCCCAAGACGGATACTGAACTGTTGAGGGTCACAAGACCCACTACGGCCAATAGATGGATCATATGGTCAGAGCGAGATGTTGAGTAAGCCTCGTCACAGTGCCTGCTCCCCAATAGCTATTGGTCTTACCTCCGACCGATGGTTTCCTGTGGCAGCTGCTGTATGGCACGCCACTCACTACTAGAGCGTAGTTGTGCACGTAGTGTGTTACGTGGATAGTGCAATCTAACGCTGTACTTCTCACTAGTCACAAAGTGATTAGGTGCATGCACTGTGGGGTCAGGGGCGTGGAGCCAGATAACAAAGGCTTTGATTCCCACCAACCTGGCCTAGAGGAAGTGTAAAAGGTAAGAAATGGTACAAATGTAGAAGTCCGAGATTTTCATTAAAAGTAAAGTTAGACAAGGACTTTGCACTGACCTCTATATGCTGTACATATTTTATCCAAATGTTTGGAGCTGACACATTTAGAGCCAAGGACTAAGCTCATTAAGAGTCATTAATGGTCAGATATAAAACCCATCTTCATTCTAGTTTCTAGATATTTGAGTACTGGGTAAGAATAAAGATGTATTTATACATGAAGACAGATTTGAAGGTCTGACCCAAACCTACAAGAACAGATCATTTACTTTTACATCTAAGGCCCCTCGGTTCCAGCCTTCTGCGAAAGAACAGATAACAGCTTTGCTCATCCAACACAAAAATAAGTCATTTCCCCAGAGATCTCTTCCCAGAAAGACACGGGAAAAACAGAGTTTGCTGACGCCCAATGGCCAATGATCACGTTTCATTCTTAATAGACAGTTCCGCTGGGATCCGACTAATGGCTTTCTGCATCACTGTATGGATAGTTTTCTCTCTGTAGGTTAATATCTGTGCTGCATCTGTCATGCCTCTGTTTTAATGAGTTATGAATAGCTATCAATCATGGGCGGAATGAAGTGAAGCATCTTGTAATTCAAAATGAATTGTAAAAAGGAGGGGGGGGGGATGCAAAGGATTCGGATACTCATACTCTAGCCCCCGAGTGGGAGGGTGGCATGTCACAATGAGGGCATAGATCTCTCCATGGCTTAAGCAGTAACCCCGGAATCACTCTGGTGACCCTGACCATAAATCTATATGACGTTAGAAAAGAAAACGTGATTTAGCCAATTTTTGATTTTGTGGTCTCGTAAGATGGATCGCTAGGTTACATCATTGCAAACATTAGGTCATAACCAGAGCAACAGATGAGATTGGAGCTGTCCATTGTTACAAAACTATGTTAAGATGGGAATGGATCATCAACTTTTTTATACCTGTTTTTTCTATACTTTACTGGAGAAAATAGAAAAGCTCAGTTCCCTGCATTTCACACCTCCTCTCTAAATATCTTTCTTTATCTTTATTAATTCCCTGTTGCATGCTGGTCCTAGAGGTAGACAAAGGTTAAATGCCTGATTCATTTGCTTAGTTTTCCTCTCAATCAGCTCATAAAGCTTCTTTGGGGCGGATTCCTTCCAGTGATTTGGTTTACTTACCTATTTGCTGATTCTACAGTATTGATCTGTTATAATTGACGATCTTCTGCCCATTTTTCTGACTATCCCTTACCTTTTGATTTTGTACAGCATTACCATCTGGTTGTGACTTTGCTTTGTATTGTTGACTACTGTATTGATTCTAATTTTGTCGCTAACATACACTCTTGACTTAGCTTGCCTGACCTATACAGTGTAGGGAACCTTGCCTAGTTGGGGGACATCTCATGCGGTAGTCAGGGATAGGAGAGATTTTGTATAATACTCACTTTACCCCCCCCCCCCCCCCGCCCGGATATCGGGGCTTATTTACTAACGGCCGACGCTGCACTTTTGTCGGGTTTCCCGAATATTTCCGTTTTGCGCCGAATTTGCCCCTTGATTTTGGCGCACGCGTCAGATGAGTCGGAAAAAACGGGTGGAGTTTCAGTGAAAATTAATTTATCCAATTTCAAGATCACGACACTTACATGCACCAGGAAGAAGAAGGTGAACTCCGCTGACCTCGGCGCAGAAGCGACACATGCAGAACTCGGGCGCACAATCTTAGTGAATCGCAGCAGTGCCGGATCCTCGTCGTAAACGTGCCGCGGGATCGCGACTATACCCCATTATCTCTATGTCATCTTCTTCATAACCATGATGCCTCAGCACAGCATCACATGAGGCCGTACTATCTCTGCTTTTGTGCGATCATCCTTCTTTCTATTTCCCTCAAAAAATCTTGGAGACCATACTTATGCAGCCATGATCCAGTCTGATATACAAGAAGCCATATGTATACCCTCTACGGGTGGTCCCCATTTACATATAGGATCATTTCTATAGTTTGTTCAGTTGAATTTGTATGTAAGTCAGAACAGTTACATTTATTAAGTGGAACACCAGACAACATTTTTTGGTCCCCGTGACAATTGATTTTGAAAATTTGGTGTTGATAAGAGAACAATGATTAACAATAAAGCTTCATTGAAGACATCTTACAGTATATCCTACAGCGGGGCTGAAGTTTAGTTATTACTAGCATCAGAAGGTCACAGTGGGCTCAGAGGTCAGTTTGTAACTAGGGGTCACCTGTTCACACCCTTTCTGTCCATAGAGAAGCAAGTGGCCGGCGCCAAAATATAGGACATATTCTTTGATTTTTCAGCGCACAACTGACCGAGCGCCAAAGGCTTCCAGGTGTGACTGACATCCAAATGCTGTGCATGGGGCTTAGTCGGGTGCTCTTAAGTCAGGACTACCTGTATATATTAAACGTTACGTTAAATGGGTATCCAGATAGAATGTAAATACACGAAATCCATACATACAACATAGTTGCATAGGTTTGTTCTTAATTTGATATGTATGTAAGTGGGAAACTGTATATTTATAATTGTAGAACCAACAAAAAATTTTTTTGCCCCAGTGATAATGGGAGTATCAAAATTTTTTGCTGTAATGGGACCAAGGATTATCAATAAGCTTCATTACAGACACTTACAGCTGATCATTGCAGTCTTGGGACTATAGTAACATCCAGAGACTTCACCAGAGGTCCAGGGGGCAGAGGGGTTGTCTTTAACTATGGGTCGTCGGTAAGTCGGGTGTTTCTTAAGTAGGAGACTGCCTGTATACAGATAGGTCAAATTTATGTCTTTCCTCAAACAATACCCTTATTCCTTTAGGCTGTGCCTGGTATTGCTGATCATCCCTATCATAGGACATAGAGCTGCAATACCGACAATACTGTTAACAAGAGTGGCAGTGTTCAGGGAAGGAAACTTACTTTTCCCTTTACCATCTATATAAAAAAATAACGACCCAATTTTCTGATAACTTCCTCTTTCGAACCAGTCGTCATCTATATCCTTAGTATAAGTAACATGTGCAGCCCTTTAATCCGCAGCGTTTGTGCTGACTTCTGATCCTCGGTCAAGTAGGAGTGTAGCGGAGCCGGCCGATACATTATGTGTTCAGATTGAACCCAGTAAGCGGCGGAGCTGTGATTTATCATGATACCAGAGAAATAAAACACCTTTCCTCATAACGCTGTGAAATCTAAAAAGATTGAGTTAATCCCAAATTGAACTCACAACATGAAGTGGAAGTAGCGATGGGGCGCCGCCGAGAAATAGTCTTTTGCTATATGTTTTATTTTTGTTAGGGATAAAAAACTCGGTTTTTGGGATAAAAGGCTAGATTTAGCTCCAGTAGATAAGTTCTATAAGTTCTCCTAAAACCATTGAAACCTATGGATTTCTGAGACAGAGGAGAACTTCAAAGTTGAAATCTTGTTGGTTGTAATTATGTTTTATGCAGGTTTTTTTTTTTATTTTCTTATTTATTATGGGGCAGATTTACTTACCCGGTCCATTCGCGATCCAACGGCGCGTTCTCTTGGATTCGGGTCTTCCGGCGATTCACTAAGGCGTTCCTCCGACGCCCACCAGGTGTCGCTGCTGCGCTGAAGTCCGCCGAGTTCACGATCCTATACTTGGTGAAGGTAAGTGCGTGTCCCGTCGGGTGTTCGTTCGCCACCCCCCCGATTTCCGTTGCGTGCATGCCAGGCCCGATGCGCCACATCCGATCGCATGCGCCAAAAACCCGGGGCAACAGGAATATCGGCGCAAATCAGAAATATTCAGGTAACACGTCGGGAATGGCATTGATCTAATCCATACAAGGTCCGCACCCGTGGACAGGTGGGCGTAAGCAAGCAGGGGCGCGGTACCGACTTACTACAGTGCATGACAACAGGAACAAGGAGAAGGTAGTATAAGTATTTTTTGTTTTTACAGCCCCCCCAAGCCGGATATATCCTTTTTTTAAAAAGCTGGACAACCCCTTTAATTTCAATTAAATGAGCTGCAATACCATACACAACCCATGACAGTGTGGCGCTGTTTATGAGACAACAGCCTTGTACAACCCTGTATAATCCTGTACAACCCCTTTAAATGGTAACGTGTCATCCTTCTTCTCCCTGCTGAGACATTGAGCTCTACCCCAGGATTTCATTATAGTAATCCACCGCATTTGGTCAGCTCACCCAACATTTTATTCCCTTTTTTCTTTTTTCCATAAAACAGCATTTAATAATTAAGTAGAATGAAATCCATAAAAACTAACGATTAAAGAAAGGAGGGGAAAAAATACATTCTGTAGAAATACATTTCTTGGCGTTAAGTACAATTAAATGGTTCTTCGGATTCATCGGAAAGCATGACTAGCAAGGTGTTTTTTTTCCCCGACTTTTTTTTCCCCGTGTTTTTTTACAGCCATCAAGGCGCCAGTAGTAAGGAAGTCGGTGACCCCCGCACGTCCTTCCAGCTGCCTCCTAACATCCCCGGTTGCTGTCTGTCAGCGCAGGACTTCACTAGAAAGTTCAGTAACAAAAGAAAGTCTAAAGATAGCACAAATAACAGCTACAAACCTTCAATTTAAGGGGACCAAAAGTTTTCTAGGGAGCCCAATCATTACTGTTGTCCCCCTACATGGAGGGACCCCCTCCAAGCACACAGCAGAAGAGCATCCTCCTACCCCTCTCCTACACAATTGGTCCAAATCATGAACAGTACCTACTATTTTTTACAAATATTCTACCCAACACAAGTTTTGATCTGTAGGGGACTCCAACAAAGTGTGAGACCTGCTAGCTAAAAGGAAATCTACCATCAAAGCCATGCATATAAACCAAGGAGCACTTACTCATAGATCCATGGATCCATGGCCGCCTTCCTTCTAAAATCAACTTTTAACTTGCTGCTAATGACAGGGCTTTGGGGGCTTACCAAGCACCATGTGCTGCTGCTTCGCAGGCTGTTACACTGTGCAAGGAGCACTTCTCCCCTCCCACTGTGTGCTGAACTCTCTGCTTTTCCGTAGGATTACATGAGGCAGAGGGAGAAGTGAGGTCTAGATAAGGCAGGTGAGAAAAGGCCTGTGAAGTTCAGCACTAGGGGCTCTGGCAACACACCCAGAGCCCTGTGGCTCATAAGCAATTTTAAATGCTTATTTTAGAAGGAAGGAGGCCTTGGATAATACATATGAGAAGATTCCCACAGTCACAGGGTCTGGATCTATGAGTAATGTCCCTGGTTTATCAGGATGGATAATGGTAAAGGCCAGAAGCGTCGACCAGTTTCTCAGATGTTGGTGTTGGTCCATAAAAAGTCTCTGGGGTTTATTATCAAGGAAGTTGGTAAAAAAAATGTGTTTAAACTCCACACATCATGAAGTCGTCCTAAGCTTTTTTTATCCGGCTAGGGTGGGCTCCACCCCACTCCAGGAGCTACTCCACCTCCAGACCACCTCTTTATATGAGTGACATTTTTTTGCAATTCTCTATATCTGTACTTTCTGTGTATTTTCGATCTCCTTATTAATGGATGCAACTCCCTCTCCAGTGCCGGATTACACCACACCTATTGCATCCTCCATATCAGGGGTGTAACTAGGAAGGCAGGGTCCATAGCAGGCTTCTGCATGGGGCCCTCCTTACACTTATAAAATATAATACTGTATGTGTATACTCACACATGCAAGTTACAATAATGCACACACATATAGAGCATATACCCCCCATAGAGTGCCATATCACAAACATACAATAATATACTCACATACAGTATTACAGACACCATACACACGTATACACATACACATATATACAGCACATACAGTATATGTTATATACATATTATGCTTACAACAGATGGGGGTCATTTTACTAAGGCCCGAATCGCGTTTTTCCGTTGGGGTACCCGAATTTTACCATTTTGCGCCGATTTTCCCTGAATTGCCCCGGGTTTTTGTCACACGAGATCGTGATTGTGCCGCATCGGCGCCGGCATGCACGAACGAAATCGGGGGGCGTGGCCGTAAGAAACCCGACAGATTCGAAAAAAATGCATTTTTTTTTTTAAAAAGTGTCCGCTTGACACGCACTTACCTGCACCCATGCTTGCTTGGTGAACTTCATGAATTCCGACGGACTTCAGCGCAAGCAGCAACACCTGGGGACTCAGGCGCACTACCTTAGTGAATCGCCGGAAGATCCGATCCTCCACTGAGACACACACACACGCTGTCGCGAATGGACCGGTTAAGTAAATCTTCCCCAGTAATGTATGTATAATGGTCGCACATCCTCCACTCTTTAGCGGTGCCAGGTTGGTGCCGGGGGCCCCCTGACACTGTGTGCCCCATAGCGGCTGCTACCACTGCAGTTATGCCCCTGCTCCAAATTTTGGCAAATTGGCCCCCGTTGTAGTAAAAATTTTACAGCTCTCATCCACCCCACCCCCCCTCCTCTGACAATCCATGTCACCAGCACACGGGGATAACTATGCGGCAGATTAATGTCATCTCCGATATATTATTCACTGTAGGTAAAATCACCGAGCTCCATGGGATACAACAAAATGCTAAATCCACTGCTCCCCCCCCCTCTCCGCCAACTGTTCCTGCCTGGGGCTAGGACTCATCCCTGTTTTATTTCCCGCTGTACCGCAGTTTGGAATTTTCACCATTAAAAGAACTTTTACCTCTATTAAGCCCAGATCCCCTTTCCGCGGCCGAAAACTGAGCTCTAACGCATCCGCTTTGCTCGGCGTGGGCTCCATCCATCAGGCTGACAGAGGAATCCGATGGCCCAGTCATATTGCTTATTTCATACACAAACATCAGGCTTGCTGACGCACTTTGCACCCGCGAAATTGCTTTCCGCTGTGATCTGAATTTCAACTAGACCGTGATTTCTTTTTTTTTTTCCCCGTTTCTCTTCCCCCCCTCTCCCTGTATGTCTCCTCCGGCTGTGCGACCCTCTGAATTCTCCAAATTAATCGGGAGGATTCACCGTAGCTTCCCCCTCGTCCGGATTATTTTTTTATGTTTAGTTGTCAAATTTGCAATTTCCTAGATTTCTAATTTTTCACAGACGGAGCGGTAATTTTTTTCCGGCTCCTTCCTGATGCCTGTGGTCGGAAATATAGTCAGTACAGGGCATAACCAGGGAAGGAGCACGCCTGGTATTACAGTGCTCCCTATGGCCCTGCCGGAAATGTGTTTCATGGGAGGCATGTGAAAATGATGACACTGTAAGAGCCGGGAGAGATTATATCTTCCTGGCAGCTGGTTTATAATTCGCTCTGTTGTTATCGGGGATAAGTGACAGGATATTTAGCGTTGGTTAACTATTCCGCCATACAAGGAGCCGGGGTGCCTCAAAGATTATTACTCCATAGGCCTGTCCCATGATTGGAAATTGCCCCCATTCTTCTAATGTATAACACTCCTGTCTTTTCCTCCAGCTTTAATACCTGGTGTATTTCAGTAGCATAACCCATCTATTACCCACCGCAGGCCCCGGACATGAAATGGATTTTCATTACTTTTTAGTAACCGTAATATATATTCAAGTAGAACAGAGTTCAGGAATCCATCTTTGCTGAAATCGGCCATAATGGCTGCATAAAATACTGCATGCCCCGGGGAGAAAGGACGGAGTTACTGGGGGCTGTAGGTGTTATTATTGGAGGGTTATCCTTTCATATAAGGGGATGTGTATATTGGGTATCAAATGAAAAAGGGGGTTAAAATGTGGTTCTGTCTGGACCCTTTTGTTATTCTATGATACAAGAAGGGCCGGATCAAGGCTGGGAGGCACTGTGCGCAAATCTGGTGGGGGCTCCCATTGAATGTACGTTTAAACAGAGTAGAGCAATTGCTATATAAAGCCTCTCCATATAACTATATACAGCTCCCAGTATTCACTATATACAAACCCCCGCAATCCATTATACAGCCTCCAGTAATCGCATAATCCATACCCCCCACAACCACTATATGGCAGCCCCCCCCCCCACATCACGATATTATCAACCCCCCAGCCCCACTATGAGCATCCCCCCAGTCATCACTATATACAACCCCCAGAAATCACTATATACAGCCCCCCCCATCACTATATACGCACCCAGCATCACATATACAGCCCCAGTAATCACATATACAGCCTCTCCAGTAATAACTATATACAGCTCCCAGTATTCCTATATACACCCCCCCGCAATCACTGTATACAGCCTCCAGTAATCGCTATAAATACAGCCCCCCAGCAACACTATATACACTCCCCCAGTAATCACCATATACAGCCCCCCAGAAATCAATATAGCAGATCCCAGTGAGTCACTATATACAGCCCGCAGTTTATCACTATACAGCCCCCCATATTTCACTGTGTACCTCGCCAGCATTAACTATATAAGTTCCCCCCTATAACAACTATATACAACCCCCATAATAACTATATACATACACCCATAATAACTATACACACCCCCGTGTAATAACTATATACACCCCCTTATAATAACTATATACACCCCCTATAATAACAACTATATATAGACACCCATAATAACTATATACACCCCCTACAATACTATAGGACACCCATAATAACTACAGACACCCTAATAATTATATACACCCCCTATAATACTATATTGCCCTATAAAACCTAAATACAGTCCAGTTAAATAATGAAATTATCTTCACCTTCCTCCGTTCACCACACCTTGCGTGCTGCCCTCTCTGTCTTCCTTGCGTTGTCCCTCGGAGGTGTACCAAGATGAATGGCAACCCTGCCTACAGGTAGCGCAGTGACCTCACAAACTGCGCCGGGCAGAGACGTCACACATTGCGCTGGTGCCAGCAGCACAGCGCCGCTATCTTGATTTTCCTCGGATCGTCTAATGGCCGAGCAGGGAATGTAATCCCTAGCTCTGCTGCAAGCTGAAATCAGGACATGCCCCATGTCTGCCGACTGCCCGGTATGGCAAAAACACAGTCCGGTCCCAAATCGTCCACATATGGTGACCCCCCTATAATCCGGCCCTGGATACATGTGTTATGTAGGATTCTCTAGTGAAAGTATTGCAGGTCTGTATTGTATTGTAAAGTAATGTGAAGTAGTGTGGGACACATTTACTAACGGCCGTGCGCCATTTTTTTCTGTCGGACTTTGCATGTTCTTTCTAGTGCCAACTGCTTGCACAAGTATTTAAGAAGGGTCGGTGGCACAATTGTGTTGCATGTGACCATTTTGGTGGCTCTGTTGAAGTGTGTCACATGCCCCATATTAAAGCACCAAATAAATAGTTGGTGCACTCTTTCAGGGCAGTGGAGGGGGCGCCAGATTAAAGAAAACGTGCACCAAAAATCCTGAATCTGGGGCCCCCTTCACACTACACAGGCAACTGCAAATAGTACACATTGCACTGTTCTTAGTAAATGTGCTCCTGTGTGTATAATCCCTGTACTGTGACATCACTGTGTGTATTATCCCTGTACTGTGACATCACTGTGTGTATTATCTCTGTACTGTGACTCACTGTGTTATTATCTCTGTACTGGACATCACTGTAATGTTTTTATCCCTGTACTGTGACACATCACTGTGTGTATTATTCCTGTACTGTGTACATCACTGTGTGTATTATTCCTGTACTGTGACATCCTGGTGTGTTAACCCTGGTACTGTGACATCACTCTTGTAATTATCCTGTACTGTGACATCACCTGTGTATTATCCTGTACTGTACATTACTCTGTGTATTACCCTGTACCTGTGACATCACTGTGTGTATTATCCCTGTGACTTGTGACATCACTGTGTGTATATACCTGTACTGTGAATCACGTGTGGTAATTATCCCTGTAATGTGACATCACTATGTGTATATCCTAGTACTGTGACATCGTGGTATTAATTCCTGTACTGTGACATCACTCCTGTGTATATATCCCTGCACTGTGACATCACTGTGTGTATATCCTGTACTGTGACATCACTGTGCATTATCCATGTACTGTGACATCACTGTGTGTATTATCCTGTACTTGACATCACTGTGTTGTATTATCCCTGTACTGTGACATCACTGTGTGTATTATCCCCTGTACTTGACCACTCTGTGTAATTATCCCCTGTACTGTGACTCACTGTGTGTATTATCCCTGTACTGTACATCACTGTGTGTATTATCCTGTACTGTGACTCACTGTGTGTATTATCCCTGTCTTGACTCACTCTGTGTATTACCTGTACGTGACATCACTCTGTTGTATATCCCTGTACTGACATCACTGTTGTGTATTTCCCTGTACTGTGACATCACTGTGTGATTATCCCTGTACTGTAACATCACTGTGTGTATATCACTGTACTGTGACATCACTATATGTATTATCTCTGTCTGTGACATCACTGTGTATATTATCCCTGTAACTGTGACATCACTGTGTTGCATTATCTCTGTACTGTGACATCACTGTGGTATTATCCTGTACTGACATTCACTGTGTATATATCCCTGTACTGTGACATCACTGTGTGTATATCTCTGTACTGTGACATCACTGTGTTATATCCCTGTACTGTGACATCACTGGTGTATTACCTGTACTGTGACATCGCTGTGTGTATTATCTCTGTACTGTGACATCACTGTGTGTATTATCTCTGTACTGTGACATCACTGTTGTATTATCCCCTGTACTGTGACTTACTGTGCGTATTTTCCCCTGTACTGTGACATCGCTGTGTGTATTATCCCTGTACTGTGACATCACTGTGTGTATTATCCCTGTACTGGACATCACTGTGTGTATTATCCCTGTACTGTGACATCACTGTGGTCTTATCTCTGTACTTGTGACACACTGTGTGTAGTATCCCTGTCTGTGACAATCACGTGTGTATTATCCTGTACTGTGACATCACTGTGTGTATTATCTCTGTACTGTGACATCCTGTGTGTATTATACCTGTACGTGACATCACTGTTTGTATCCCTGTACTGACTCACTGTGTGTATTATACCTGTACTCTGTGACATCACTATGTATTAATCTCTGTACTGTGACATCACCTTGTGTTATTTATGCCTGTACTGTGACATCACTGTGTGTAGTTAAGATCAGTGGTAATGATTTTCAACTCTTTGCGGTAAACTCACCACATCTCTTTCTATATTTATAATATATAATACAGATTAGGGGACCTTCCTTGTGCCCCCTATTGCTGTTAACTGCACCTAGTAAAAGTGTGACATCACTGTGCATTATCCTGTACTGTGACATCACTGGTGTATATCCCTGTACTGTGACATCACTGTGTGTATTATCCCTGTCAGTGACTCACTGTTGTTTATCCCTGTACTGTGACTCACATATCCCTCTTCGTTGTATTATCCTGTACTGTGACATCACTGTGTTTATATCCGTACTGTGACATCACTGTGTGTATTATCCCCTGTACGTGACATCACTCTGTTATTATCCTGACTGTGACTACTCTGTGTAATTTCCTGTACTGTACATCACTGTGTGTATTATCCCTGTACTGTGACATCACTGTGTGTATTATCACTGTACTGTGACATCACTATAATGTATTATCTCTGTACTGTGACATCACTGTGTTTTATCCTTTTATCCCTGTACGTGACTCACTGTGTGTATTATCTCTGTACTGTGACATCACTGTGTGTATTTCCTGTACTGTGTACATCACTGTGTATGTTATCCCTGTTACTGTGACATCACTTGTGTGTTTATCTGTACTGTGACATCACTGTTGTATTATCCCTGTCTGTGCATCACTGTGTAGTATTATCCTGTAAACTGTGACATCGTCTGTTGTGTATTACCTCATGTATCTGTGATCAACTCACTGTGTTATTATCCTTGGTACTGTGACATCCACTGTGTGTGTATTTATCCCTGTACTGTGACATTACTACTGTGTGTATTAATTCCCTGTCTGTGGAACACCCCTGCAGGATGGTCTGGAATTGTTGATGGTCATGGGACCCACTGTGGCCAATAGAATGGATCAGAGGTGAGATGTTAATTGATTTTTCTTGGAGAGAGTGATATTCCCAGTTTCAGTCACAAGGCAGAGGCCAGGATTAGTGTTCATCGGACCTAAAATATGAGACGAGTATGAACCCCGCTCGACACATATCCTGATATCTGTAGGTTCCGGGTGCCTTAACAACCGATCCACTCTTCAGCCAGAGCAGAAGCAGAGGAGGAAGCCTCCTAGCCCTAGAACATCGGCCTTGTGGTTGTCTAAAAAGGACCATATGTATTTTATTACTGTATAAATGTAATCCTCCTGAACTCCTTCCTGTTAGGAGAACTGTTTAATAGTTACATTTATGCAGCATTTCCATACAACCAACTCTTAGAAGGTAAGCAAGAAGCTCAAGTCACAGTGCCCAGTAGCCACATCCCAGTGTCCTGCTCCCAATCCCCAAGTCACAGTGCCTGCTCGCCAAATGCCAAATCAAAGTGCCTGATCCCCAATTGCCAAGTCACAGTGCCTGCTCCCCAAATGCCAAGTCACAGTGCCTGCTCCCCAAATGCCAAGTCACAGTGCCTGCTCCACAATTGCCAAGTCACAGGGCCTGCTCCCCAATAACCACATCACAGTCCCACTCCCATATCACCAGGTCATAATCTGCTCCCCAGTACCACATCACAGTGCCTGCTCCCCATTAACCACATCAAAGAATCTGCTCCCCAGTAACCAAGTCACAGTGCCTGCTCCCCAATTGCCAAGTCACAGTAGCTGCTCCCCGTAGCCACATCACAGTGCCTGCTCTCCAGTACACCACGTCACAGATGCTTATTCCCCAGTAACCACTTCACGTGTCTGCTCCCTATTGCCAAGCCAGTGCCTTTTCCCCAGTAGCCACATCATACGCATGCTCCCCATGCTTAGCCCATCATAGCGCATTCTCCTCAGTAGCCACATCATAGTGCATGCTCCCCAGTAGCCCAATCATAGTGCTGCTCCCCATTAGCCACATCTAGGCTGCTCTCATAGCCACATCAAGTGCATGCTCCCCATTAGCCACATCATAGCGCATGCTCCTCAGTCCACTCATAGTGCATGCCCCCAGTAGCCACAATCATAGTGCATGCTCCCATAGCCACATCATGTCGGCTCCCCCGTAGCCACATATAGTGCATGCCCTCAGTAGCCAATCTATGCCTGCCCCCATACCACATCAAAATCTACTCCCCAGTAACCAAGTCACAGTGCCTGCTCCCCAATTGCCAATCACAGTAGCTGCTCCCCAGTAGCCACTCACAGTGCCTCTCTCAGTAACCACGTCACAGTGCTACTCCCCAGTACCACTTCACAGGTCTGCTCCCTTATTGCCATGCCTCAGTGCCTTTTCCCCAGTAGCCACATCATAGCGCATGCTCCCCATTAGCCACATCATAGCGCATGCTCCTCAGTAGCCACATCATAGTGCATGCTCCCCAGTAGCCACATCATAGTGCATGCTCCCCAGTAAGCCACATCATAGTCTGCTCCTCAGTAGCCACATCATAGTCCTGCTCCCCAGTAACCACATCAAGAATCCTACTCCCCATTAACCAATCACAGTGCCTGCTCCCCATTGCCAAGTCACAGTAGCTGCTCCCCAGTAGCCACATCACAGTGCTGCTCTCCAGTAACCACGCACAGTGCTTACTCCCCCCAGTACAACTTCACAGTGTCTGCTCCCTATTGCCAAGCCTCAGTGCCTTTTCCCCAGTAGCCACTCATCGCGCATGCTCCCCATTACCACATCATAGGCATGCTGCTCAGTAGCCACATCATAGCGCATGCTCCTCAGTAGCCACATCGTATGCATGCTCCCCAGTAGCCACATCATATGGCAATGCTCCCCGTAGCCACATCAAGCTGCCTCCCCAGTAGCCCAAATGCAGCTCCTCAGTAGCCACTCATAGCGCATGCTCCCCAGTAGCCACATCATGTGCATGCTCCCCATTAGCCACATCATAGCGCATGCTCCTCAGTAGCCACATCATATGCATGCTCCCCGTACCACACAGTCATAGCACATGCCTCAAAGAAAAAACGGTACTGAACTGTTAGGGTCACAAGACCCATACGCGCCATAGATGGATCATATGGTCAGAGCTGAGATGTTGAGTAGCCTCGTCACAGTCGCTCCCCATAGCTATTGGTCTTAACCTCCTACCATGGTTTCCTGTGGCGCTGCTGTATGGACGCCACTCACTACTAGAGCGTAGTTTTGCACTAGTTGTGCGAGTTACTGGTATATGCATCTACGCTGTACTTCTCACTAGTCACAAAGTGATTAGGTGCAGTGCACTGTGGGGGTCCAGGGGCGTGGAGCCAGATAACAATAGGCTTTGATTCCCACCAACCTGGCCTAGAGAAGTGTAAAAGTAAGAATGGTACAAATGTAGAAGTCCGGATTTTCATTAAAGTAAAGTTAGAACAAGGACTTTGCACTGACTCTATATGCTGTACATATTTTATCCAAATGTTTGGAGCTGACACATTTAGAGCCAAGGACTAGCTCATTAAGAGTCATTAATGGTCAGATATAAAACCCTATCTTCATTCTAGTTCAGATATTTGAGTACTGGGTAAGAATAAAGATGTATTATACATGAAGACAGATTTGAAGGTCTGACAACAACTCTACAGAACGATCATTTACTTTACATCTAGGCCCCTCGTTCCAGCCTTCTGCGAAGAACAGTAACAGCTTTGCTCATCCAACACAAAAATAGTCATTCCCCAAGATCTCTTCCCAAAGACACGGAAAAACAAGTTTGCTGACGCCCTGCAATGATCACGTTTCATTCTTAATAACAGTTCCGCTGGGATCCGACTAATGGCATTTCTGCATCACTGTATGGATAGTTTTCTCTCTGTAGTTAATATCTGTGCTCATCTGTCATGCCTCTGTTTTAATGAGTTATGAATAGCTATCATCATGGCGGAATGAAGTGACATCTTGTAATTTCAATGAATTGTAAAAAGGATGGGGGGGGGGATGCAAGATTCATTGGATACTCAGTATCTAGCCCCGAGTGGGAGGGTTGGCATGTCACATGAATGGCATAGATCTCTCCATGGCTTAAGCAGTAACCCCGTGAATCACTCTGGTGACCCTGACCATAAATCTATAGACGTAAAAAGAAAAACGTGATTTAGCCAATTTTGATTTGTGGTCTCGTAAGATGGATCGCTAGTTTACATCATTGCAACATTAGGTCATAACCAGAGCAACAGATGAGATTGGAGCTTCCATTGTTACAAACTATGTTAAGATGGGAATGGATCATCAACTTTTTATACCTGTTTTTTTCTATACTTTACTGAGAGAAAATAGAAAGCTCATTTCCCTGCATTTCAACCTCCTCTCTAAATATCTTTCTTTATCTGTATTATCCCTGTTGCAGTGCTGGTCCTAGAGGTGACAAGGTTAAATGCTGATTCATTTGCTTAGTTTTCCTCTCAATCAGCTCATAAAGCTTCTTTGGGGGCTGGATTTCCTTCCAGTGATTTGTTTTACTTACCTATTTGCTGATTCTACAGTATCTGACCTTGTAAGTTGACGATCCTGCCCAGTTTTCTGACTATCCCTTACCTTTTGATTTTGTACAGCATTACCATCTGTTGTGACTTTGCTTTGTATTGTTGACTACTGTATTGATTCTAATTTTGTCGCTAACATACACTCTTGACTTAGCTTGCTGACCTATACGTGTAGGGAACCTTGCCTAGTTGGGGGACATCATTATGGCGGTAGTCAGGGATAGGAGAGATTTTGTATAATACTCTACTTTACCCCCCCCCCCCCCCCCCGACCGGATATCGGGGCTTATTTACTAACGGTTCCGAACGCTGCACTTTTGTCGGGTTTCCGGAATATTTCGTTTTGCGCCGAATTGCCCCTTGATTTTGGCGCACGCGTCGTTTATGCCTCAGTGCCGCTTTCACAGACAAATCGGGGGGGGGCAGTGGTCGCGGACAACGTCATTCAGAAAAACTGTGGAATTTATAAAATTCTTTATCGCAAGATCAGCACACTCTACATGCACCAGAGAAGAAGGTTAACTCCGTGGACCTCGGCGCAGAAGCGACACATGCAGGAACTCGGGCGCACAATCTTAGTGAATCGCAGCAGTGCCGGATCCTGTCGTACAACGTGCCGCGGATCGCGACTATACCCCATTATCTCTATGTCATCTTCTATCAATACCATGATGCCTCAGCACAGCATCACATGAGGCAGTACTATCTCTCTTTTTGTGCGATCATCCTTCTTTCTATTTCCTCAAAAATCTTGGAGACCATACTTATGCAGCCATGATCCAGTCTGATATAACAAGAAGCCATATGTATACCTCTCTCACGGGTGGTCCCCAATTTACATATAGGATCATTTCTATAGTTTGTTCTTAAGTTGAATTTGTATGTAAGTCAGAACAGTTACATTTATTAAGTGGAACACCAGACAAACCATTTTTTGGTCCCCGTGACAATTTGATTTTGAAAATTTGGTTGATAAGAGAACAATGATTAACAATAAAGCTTCATTGAACATCTTACAGTATATCCCTACCGTGGGGCTGAAGTTTAGTATATTCCTACATCAGAAGGTCACAGTGGGCTCAGAGGTCAGTTTGTAACTAGGGGTCACCTGTTCACACCCTTTTCTGTCCATAGAGAAGCAAGTGGCCGGCGCCAAATATGGACTGTCTTTGATTTTTCAGCGCACACTGACCGAGCGCCAAAGGCTTCCATGTGACTGACATCCAATGCTGTGCATGGGGCTTAGTCGGGTGCTCTTAAGTCAGGACTACCTGTATATATTAAACGTTACGTTAAATGGGTAGTCCAAGATTAGAATGTAAATACACGAATCCATACATACAACATAGGTTGCATAGGTTTGTTCTTAAGTTGATATGTATGTAAGTGGGAAACTGTATTTTATAATTGTAGAACCAGACAAAAAATTTTTTTGCCCCAGTGATAATTGGAGTATCAATTTTTTGCTGTAATGGGACCAAGGTTATCAATAAAGCTTCATTACAGACACTTTACAGCTGATCATTGCAGTCGGGACTATAGTAACATCCAGAGACTTCACCAGAGGTCCAGGGGGCAGAGGGGTTTTGTCTTTAACTATGGGTCGTCGGTAAGTCGGGTGTTCTTAAGTAGGAGACTGCCTGTATACAGTAGGTAAATTTATGTCTTTCCTCAAACAATACCCTTATTGCCTTTTAGGCTGTGCCTGGTATTGCTGATCATCCCTATCATAGGACATAGAGCTGCAATCCGGACATAGACTGTTACAAGAGTGGCAGTGTTCAAGGGAAGGAAACTTACTTTTTCCCTTTACCATCTATATAAAAAAAATAACGACCCAATTTTCTGATAACTTCCTCTTTCGAAACCAGTCGTCATCTATATCCTTAGTATAGTAACATGTGCAGCCCTTTAATCCGCAGCGTTTGTGCTGACTTCTGATCCTCGGTCAAGTAGGAGTGTAAGCAGGAGCCGGCCGATACATTATTGTTTTCAGATTGAACCCAGTAAGCGGCGGAGCTGTGATTTATCATGATACCAGAGAGAAATAAAACACCTTCCTCATAACGCGTGAAATCTAAAAAGATTGAGTTAATCCCAAATTGAACTCACAACATGAAGTGGAAGTAGCGATGGGGGCGCCGCCGAGAATAGTCATTTGCTATATGTTTATTTTTGTTATGGGATAAGAAAACTCGGTTTTTGGGATAAAAGGCTGAGATTTAGCTCCAGTAGATAAGTTCTATAAGTTCTCTAAAACCCATTGAAACCTATGGATTTCTGAGACGGAGAGAACTTCAAAGTTGAAATCTTGTTGGTTGTAATTATGTTTTAATGCAGGTTTTTTTTTATATCTTTCTTGTATATTATGGGGCAGATTTACTTCCCCGGTCCATTCGCGATCCAACGGCGCGTTCCCTGGATTCGGGTCTTCCGGCGATTCACTAAGGCGTTCCTCCGACGTCCCACCAGGTGTCGCTGCTGCGCTGAAGTCCGCCGGAGTTCACGATCCTATACTTGGTGAGGTAAGTGCGTGTCCCGTCGGGTGTTCGTTCGCCCACGCCCCCCGATTTCCGTTGCGTGCATGCCGGCACCGATGCGCCACATCCGATCGCATGCGCCAAACACCCGGGGCAACAGGGAATATCGGCGCAAATCAGAAATATTCAGGTAACACTGTCGGGAATGGCATTGAATCTAATGCCATACTAGGTCCGCCCCTGGACAGGTGGGCGTAAGCAAGCAGGGGCGCGGTACCGACTTACTACAGTGCATGACAACAGGAACAAAGGAGAAGGTAGTATAAGTATTTTTGTTTTTACAGCCCCCCCAAAGCCGATATATCCTTTTTTTAAAAGCTGGACAACCCCTTTAATTTCAATTTAAATGAGCTGCAATACCATACACAACCCATGAACGGTGTGGCGCTGTTTATAGAAGACAACAGCCCTTGTACAACCCTTGTATAATCCTGTACAACCCCTTAAATGGTAACGGTGTCATCCTTCTTCTCCCTGCTGAGACATTGAGCTCTTACCCCAGATTTCATTCATTATAGTAATCCAGCATTTTGTCAGCCTCACCCAACATTTTTAGTCCCTTTTTTTCTTTTTTCCATAAAACAGCAATTTAATAATAATAGAGAATGAAATCCATAAAAACTAACGATTAAAGAAGGGGAGGGAAAAAATACATTCTTGGTAGAAATACATTTCTTGCGTTAAGTACAATTAAATGGTTCTTCGGATTCATCGGAGAAGCGATGACTAGCAAGGTGTTTTTTTCCCCGACTTTTTTTTCCCCGTGTTTTTTTACAGCCATCAAGGCGCCAGTAGTGTACCCCTTCCAGCTGTCCTCCTAACATCCCCAGTTGCTGTCTGTCAGCGCAGGACTTCACTAGAAATTTCAGTACCAAAAGAAAGTCAAAAGATAGCACAAAATAACAGCTACAAACCTTCAATTAAGGGACCAAAAGTTTTCTAGGGAGCCCATCATTACTGTTGTCCCCCCTACATGGAGGGACCCCCTCCAAGCACACAGCAGAAGAGCATCCTCCTACCCTCTCCTACAACATATGTTGCCAAATCATGAACAGTACCTACTATTTTTTACAAATATTCTACCCAACACAAGTTTTGATCGGTAGGGGACTCCAACAAAGTGTGAACCCTGCTAAGCTAAAGGAAATCTACCATCAAAGCCATGCATATAACACCAGGAGCACTTACTCATAGATCCATGGATCCATGGCCGCCTTCCTTCAAAATCAACTTTTAACTTGCTGCTAATGACAAGGGCTTTGGGGGCTTACCAAGCACCAATGTGCTGCTGCTTCGCAGGCTGTTACACTGTGCAAGGAGCACTTCTCCCTCCCACTGTGTGCTGAACTCACGCTCTGCTCCGTAGGATTACATGAGGCAGAGGAGAAGTGAGTCTGAGATAAGGCATGGTGAGAAAGGCCTGTGAAGTTACAGCACTAGGGGCTCTGGCAACACACCCAGAGCCCTTGTGGCTCATAAGCTAATTTTAAATGCTTATTTTAGAAGGAAGGAGGCCTTGGATAATACATATGAGAAGATTCCCACAGTCACAGGGTCTGGATCTATGATTAATGTCCCTGGTTTATCAGGATGGATAATGGTAAAGGCAGAAGCGTCGACCAGTTCTCAGATGTTGGTGTCTGGATCCATAAAAAGAGTCTCTGGGAATTTATTATCAAGGAAGTTGGTAAAAAAAATGTGTTATAACTCCAGCACATCATGAAGTCTGTCCTAAGACTTTTTTTATCCGGCTGGGTGGGCTCCACCCCACACCAGGGCTACTCCACCTCCCAGACCACCTCTTTTATGAGTGACATTTTTTGCAATTCTCTATATCTGTACTTTTCTGTGTAATTTTCGATCTCCTTATTAATGGATGCAACTCCCTCTCCAGTGCCGGATATGACACCAACACCTATTGCATCCTCCATATCAGGGGTGTAACTAGAGAGGCAGGGTCCTAGCAGGCTTCTGCATGGGGCCCTCCTTACCACTTATAAAATATATATCCTGTATGTGTATACTCACACATGCAATTTACAATAATGCACACACATATAGAGCATATACACACTCACATAGAGTGCCATATACAAACATACAAAATAATATACTCACATACTATATCAGACACCATACAACCGTATACACCATACAGCATATATACAGCACATACAGTATATGTTATATACATATTATGCTGTAACAAGCATGATGGGGGTCATTTACTAAGGGCCCGCATCGCGTTTTTCCGTTGGGGTACCCTATTTTACCATTTTGCGCCGATTTTCCCTGAATTGCCCCGGTTTTTGTCACAGAGATCGATTGTGCCGCATCGGCGCCGGCATGCACGAGACGAAATCGGGGGGCGTGCCGTAGAAAACCCGACAGATTCGAAAAAAATGCATTTTTTTTTTTTTAAAAAGTGTCGCTTGACACGCACTTACCTGCACCCATGCTTGCTTGGTGAACTTCATTGAATTCCGACGGACTTCAGCGCAGCAGCAACACCTGGTGGACATCAGGGCGCACTACCTTAGTGAATCGCCGGAAGATCCGATCCTCCACGGAACAACACACCGCTGGATCGCGAATGGACCGTGTAGTAAATCTTCCCCAGTATGTATATAAGGTCGCCATCCTCCACTCTTAGCGGCCAGGTTGGGTGCCGGGGCCCCCTGACACTGTGTGCCCCTAGCGGCTGCTACCACTGCAGTTATGCCCTGCTCCAATTTTGGCAAATTGGCCCCCGTTTAGTAAAATTTTACAGCTCCTTCCAATACCCCCCCTCCTCTGACAATCCATGTCACCAGCACACGGGGATAACTATGCGGCGATTAATGTCATCTCCGATGTATTATTCACTGTAGGTAAAATCCGAGCTCCATGGGATACAACAAAATGCTAAATCCACTGCTCCCCCCCCTCCCGCCAACTGTCCTGCCTGGGGCTAGGACTCATCCCTGTTTTATTTCCGCTGTAGCCGCAGTTTGGAATTTCACCAGATTAAGAAAACTTTTTACCTCTATTAAGCCCAATCCCTTTCGCGGCCGAAAACTGAGCTCTAACAGCATCCGCTTTGCTCGGCGTGGGCTCCATCCATCAGGCTGACAGAGGAATCCGATGGCCCGTCATATTGTCTATATTTCATACACAAACATCAGGCTTGCTGACAGCACTTTGCACACTCGAAATTGCTTTCGCTGTGAATCTGAATTTCAACTAGAGCCGTGATTTCTTTTTTTTTTTCCCCCGTTCTCTTCCCCTCCCTCTCCCTGTATGTTCCTCCGGCTGTCACCCTCTGATATCTCCAAATTAATCGGCGGATTCACCGTAGCTTCCTCCCCTCGTCCGAGATTATTTTTATGTTTTAGTTGCAAATTTGCAATTTCCTAATTTCTAATTTTTCACAGACGGAGCGGTATTTTTTTCCGGCTCCTTCCTGATGCCTGTGGTCGGAAAATATATAGCGTAAAGGGCATAACCAGGGAAGGAGCAGCCGGGTATTACAGATCCTGCCCTATGGCCCTGCCGGAAATGTGTTTCATGGAGGAGGCAGTGAAAATGATGACACTGTAAAAGCCGGGAAGTTATAAGTCTCCTGGCAGCTTTTTATTAATCCGCTCTGTTGTTATCGGGGATAAGTGACAGGATATTTAAGCAGTTGGTTAACTATTCCGCCATACAAGGAGCCGGGTGCCTCAAAGATTATTACTCCATAGGGCCTGTCCACATGATGGAAATCGCCCCCATTGCTTCTAATGTACTACACTCCTTCTTTTCCTCCAGCTTTAATACCTGGTGTATTTCAGTATCATAACCCATCTATTACCCACCGCAGCCCCGAGACATGAAATGGATTTTCATTACTTTTTAGTAACCGTAATATATATTCAGTAGAACAAGTTCAGGAAATCCATCTTGCTGAAATCGGCCCATAATGGCTGCATAAAAATACTGTCAGCCCCGGGGAGAAAGGACGGAGTTACTGGGGGCTGTAGGTGTTATTATGGAGGGTTTCCTTTCATATAGGGGATTTGTATTGGGGTATCAAAAAAAGGGGGTTAAAATGTGGTTCTGTCTGACCCCTTTGTTTATATTCTATGATACTGCAAGGGCCGGATCAAGGCTGGGAGGCACATGGCGCAAATCTGGTGGGGGCTCCCATTGAATGTGTTTAAACAGAGTAGAGCATTGCTATATAAAGCCTCTCCAGTATAACTATATACAGCTCCAGTATTCACTATATCAACCCCCGCAATCATGTATACAGCCTCCAGTAATCGCTATATACAGCCCCCCAGCAACCACTTATTGCAGCCCCCCAGTCATCACTATATACAACCCCCCAGCAACCACTATATGCAGCCCCCCCAGTCATCACTATATACAACCCCCCAGAAATCACTATATACAGCCCCCACCCATCACTATATACAGCCCCCAGCAATCACTATATACAGCCCCCAGTAATCACATATACAGCCTCTCCAGTAATAACTATATACAGCTCCCATTATTCACTATACACCCCCCCAGCAATCACTGTATACAGCCTCCAGTAATCGCTATATACAGCCCCCCAGCAACCACTATATACAGCTCCCCAGTAATCACCATATACAGCCCCCCAGAAATCAATATATACAGATCCCCAGTAGTCACTATATACAGCCCACAGTTATCACTATATACAGCCCCCCAGTATTCACTGTATACAGCTCGCCAGCATTAACTATATACAGTTCCCCTATACAACTATATACAACCCCTATAATACTATATACATACACCCATAATAACTATACACACCCCCTGTAATAACTATATACAGACACCCATAATAACTATATACACCCCCTATAATAACTATATACAGACACCCATAATAACTATATACACCCCCTACAATACTATATAGAGACACCATAATAACTAACAGACACCCAATAATATTAAACACCCCTATAATACTATATTTGCCCTATAAAACCTAAATACAGTCCAAGGTAAAATAATGAAATTATACTTCACCTTCCTCCGTTCACCCGTTGCGTGCTGCCCTCTCTGTCTTCCCTTGCAGTGTCCCTCGGAGGTGTACCAAGATGATGGCACCCTGCCTACAGGTAGCGCAGTGACCTCACAAACTGCGCCGGCGCCGAGACGTCACACATTGCGCTGGTGCCAGCAGCACAGCGCCGCTATCCTTGATTTTCCTCGTTCGTCTAATGGCCGGCAGGAATGTAATCCCTAGCTCTGCTGCAAGCTGAAATCAGGACATGCCCCATGTCTGCCGACTGCCCGGTATGGCAAAAACACGTCCGTCCCAATCGTCCCATATGGTGACCCCCCTATAATCCGGCCCTGGATACATGTGTTATGTAGATTCTCTCTAGTGAAAGTATTGCAGTCTGTATGTATTGTAAAGTATGTGAAGTAGTGTGGGACACATTTACTAACGCCGTGCGCCATTTTTTTCTGTCGGACTTGCATGTTCTTTCTAGTGCCAACTGCTTGCACAGTATTAAGAAGGGTCGGTGGCACAATTGTGTTGCATGTGACCATTTTTGGTGGCTCTGTTGAAGTGTGTCACATGCTCCCCATATTAAGCACCAATAAATAGTTGGTGCCCTCTCTTTCAGGGCAGTGGAGGGGCGCCCAGATTAAAGAAAAGTGCACCAAAAATCCTGAATCTGGGGCCCCCTAACACTACACAGGCAACTGCACATAGTCACATTGCACTGTTCTTAGTAATGTGGCTCCTGTGTGTATAATCCCTGTACTGTGACACTCACTTGTGTGTATTATCTCTGTACTGTGACATACTGTGTGTATTATCTCTGTCTGTGACTCACGTGTGTATTATCCTGTACTGTGACATCACTGTAATGTTTTATATCCCTGTCTGTGACATCACTGTGTGTATTATTCCTGTACTGTACATCACTGTGTGTATTATTCCTGTACTGTGACATCACTGTGTGTTATCCCTGTACTGTGACATACTCTGTGATTATCCTGTACTGTGACATCACTCTGTGTATTATCCTGTCTCTGTGACATTACTCTGTGTATTATCCCTGTACTCTGTGACATCACTGTGTGTATTATCCCGTGAACTGTGACATCACTGTGTGTGTATATACCTGTACTGTGACCCACTGTTGTATTACCCTGTACTGTGACATCACTATGTGTATTTCCCTGTACTGTGACATCACGTGTGTATTATTCCTGTACTGTACTCACTCTGTGTATTATCCCTGCACTGTGACATCACTGTGTGTATTTCCGTCTTGACTCACTGTGCTTATCCATGTACTGTGACATCACTGTGTGTATTATCCTGTACTGTGACATCACTGTGTTATTATCCCTGTACTGTGACATCACTGTGTGTATATATCCTGTCCTGTGACATCACTCTGTGTATTACCCTGTACTGTGACATCACTGTGTGTATTATCCCTGTACTGTGACATCACTGTGTGTATTATCCTGTACTGTATCACTGTGTGTATTATCCCTGTACTGTGACTCACTCTGTGTATTACCCTGTACGGTGACATCACTCTGTGTATATCCCTGTACTGTGACATCACTGTTGTGTATTTCCCTGTACTGTGAATCACTGTGTGTATTATCCCTGTACTGTGACATCACTGTGTGTATTATCACTGTACTGTGACATCACTATATGTATTATCTCTGTACTGTGACATCACTGTGTATATTATCCCTGTACTGTGACATCACTGTGTGCATTATCTCTGTACTGTGACATCACTGTGTGGTTTATCCTGTACGTGACATTCACTGTGTATATTATCCCTGTACTGTGACATCACTGTGTGTATTATCTCTGTACTGTGACATCACTGTGTTGTATTATCCCTGTACTGTGACATCACTGTGTGTATTATCCTGTACCTGTGACATCGCTGTGTGTATTATCTCTGTACTGTGACATCACTGTGTATTACTCTGTACTGTACATATGATTACCCTTACTGTGACTTCGGTGCGTATTATCCCCTGTACTGTGACATCGCGTGTGTATTATCCCTGTACTGTGACATCACTGTGTGTATTATCCCGTACTGTGGACATCACTGTGTGTATTATCCCTGTACTGTGACATCACTGTGTTCTTATCTCGTACTTACCACTGGTGTAGTATCCCTGTACTGTGACAATCACTTGTAATCCTGTCTGTACATCACTGTATGTATTATCTCTGTACTGTGACATCCTGTGTGTTTATAACCTGTACTGTGACATCACTGTGTATTCTCCTGTAGGTGACACAACTGTGTGTATTATCCTGTACTGTGACATCACTATGTGTATTATCTCTGTACTGTGACATCACCGTGTGTATTATCCTGTACTGTGACATCACTGTGTGTAGTTAAGATCAGTGGTAATAGATTTTCAACTCTTTGCGGTAAACTCACCACATCTCTTTCTATATTTATAATATATGAATACAGATTAGGGGGACCTTCCTTGTGCCCCCTATTGCTGTTATAACTGCCCTAGTAAAGTTGACATCACTGTGCATTATCCATGTACTGTGACATCACTGTGTGTATTATCCCTGACTGTGACATCACTGTGTGTATTATCCCTGTATGTGACATCACTGTGTGTATTATATCCCTGTACTGTGACACCTCTGTGTATTATCCTGTACTGTGACATCACTGTGTGTTTTCTGTACTGTGACATCACTGTGTGTATTATCCCCTGTACTGTGACATCACTCTGTGTAATTATCCCTGTACTGTGACATCACTCTGTGTAATTTCCCTGTACTGTGACATCACTGTGTGTATTATCCCTGTACTGTGACATCACTGTGTGTATTATCCACTGTACTGTGACATCACATTGTGTTATTATCTCTGTACTGTGACATCACTGATGTAATTATCACTGTGTACTGTGACATCACTGTGTGTATTATCTCTGTACTGTGACATCACTGTGTGTATATCCTGTACTGTGACATCACTGTTATATTATCCTGTACTGTGACATCACTGTGTGTATTATCTATGTCTGTGACATCACTTGTGTATTATCCTCTGTGATCCTGTGACTACTGTGTGTATTATCCCTGTCCTGTGACATCACTGTGTGTATTATCTACTGTACTGTGACAATCACTGTGTGTTTATACCTGTACTGTGACATCACTGTGTGTATTATCCCTGTACTGTGACATCACTGTGTGTATATCCCTGTCTGTGACTACTGTGTGTATTATCCTGTACTGTGCTCACGGTGTGTATCTCCCTTACTGTGACATCACTGTGTTGGATTATCCCTGTCTGTGCATCACTGTGTGTATTATCCCTGTACTGTGACATCACTGTGTGTTTATCCCTGTATACTGTGACATCACTGTGTGTGTATTATCTCTGTACTGTGCATCACTGTGTGATTATCCTGTACTTGCATCCTGTGTGTATTACTAGTACTGTGACTCACTGTGTGTATATCCCTGTACTGTGACATCCGTGTGTATTATCTGTCTTGAATCACTGTTGATTATCTAACTGTGACATCACTGTGTATTATCCCTGTTACTGGACATCACTGTGTGTATTATCCCTGTCTGTGACATCACTGTGTGTATTAACTTACTGTGACATCACTGTGTGTATTATCTCTGTACTGTGACATCACTGTGTGTATTATCTCGTACTGTGACCATCACGTGTGTAGTTAAGATCAGTGGTAATAATTTTCACTCTTTGCGTAAAACTCACCACATCTCTTTCTAGATTTATATCTATGAATACAGATTAGGGGGACCTTCTTTCCCCCTATTGCTGTTATACTGCACCTAGTAAAGTTTTTAATTCTCATCCAGGAGAAGAAATGTAATTATCGTGACATCACATTCTCGGCGCTTTCTTCAGGAAGATACTTTTATCTATTTCAGTCAACAGACAAGACAGAACCAGTCATAAGTGAAATGTACTGTGAGCCCCCTGCTCCCGTAGACGAAAAGTTCTAATTCCAAATTCTTTTTATAAATGCCCAGATAAGATGAAACCCCCAGAAAACAAACGGAGAAAACGACCTTTTTATGTGGAATTGTGAGTCGTAGATTAAACATTGATACCCCCCCCCCCCCACCCCCCGGTCCTATTCGCGATTTCAAGAAAGTAAATTTCCGCGTCTCCCAAGTGAAGACGACCGCCGAGGTGATTGACGCCTCCTTACCTCAACTTGCCACTAAAATCTTTTAAACATAAAAAAAAATTTTTTGTGATCTGAACTTGTGCAGGTGTGATTTTGGCTGACAGCTGCCCTTCTGTCTAAGTCTTGAAGCCCTTTCCCCGGAGAGTTTGCATAATTAACGGCCCTCCTCTTGTATTCTGAAGGAGACGCACACGAGTAAAGGCAAACATTTTTAGCTAGCAGGACATCCAAGGTTACATGGCCATGAGACTGAGCAGTTTTCTCCAATGTCAACAAAAGGTGTAATGTTTGGGGTTGGCCACTCTTTTCATACAATTGAACATTTGCCTTTAGTGCCTTAATATACTCCCTGAATGTTCATCTAGTGAATTCAGCAGTCTGCTACTTACTCCTATGTTTGCATGGGGTTTTTCGTCTGCAGTACTTCCCAGTGGATCTTTTTGGCTACATGTCTGATCGGTCTGCTGAATAGGTAGGAGCTTCAGCGGATGATTCCTGACGTCATCCCACCCCTCTCCCCTCTCTGTCCTATATCTTCGAGAGGATGGACTGTGAGAGAATAGCACAGTGGGTGACGCGCTAATTAGGAGGAAGTTTTTTGCCACATATATGTAGAGGCCAGCCATGGGGAGAAAGACCTGAGTACACCACAATGCAGCAAGACATGTCCTAATAGATAGAGATTTATATATGGAAATTGGTCAAACCCTTAAGTGTACACCTCTCTACTAGATACGTTCCAATGCTATTGGCCCCAGTGCCCACCTCACCCCTCACGTCCCCTGAAGGTCTTCTTAAAGGGGTTGTCCTCTCCTTCAGCAGACTAATTGATATGGTAGCCATTGAGGAGGAGACATTTTGTAAAATTCACATTTGATGATTCAGAGTCGGTGAGGGGTAGAGATAAATTTCCACTGTGGCTGGAAATCTGTATAGTAGATACCTATTACTTCATTCAAAGAGTCCTGGAAAGTCATCCTTAACAGGTTGTCCTCTTTTAATAATTGGGGGGATATGTTTTGTGTTTAGGAAATGTTACAATTTTTCTATATACTTCTGTAATCAATCCTTGCAGTTTTTCTAGAGCTTCTGCTTTGGCCCTGTCATTCTATAGATAAAGCTACTAGAATCTGTTCCCTGTTCTTGTAAACCGACACCTGCCCGGTGCACGAGCCGCTCTGATGGAAAATGAGACAACCCTTTTAAAGAGAAAATTATATCAATCCATCCAACTGTTTCTGGTAATGCAACATATTTTCTTACAGAATGCGTTTCTTTACATCTTGTTTGTGTTCGGATGTCGGTCCATTATATAATTTCTACACAAGACACGCGCAATTTTCGCGTGAATCCTACAGAAGACCCAATTAACATGTAAATTGAAATCGCGGCTATATCGAACAAGGAGCGCCGGTTCCAAGCGCCTGTTATTTTCTAGCTCACTTTCTCACTAACTCCGTCCTGTGTGCCTGCGCTTTATTTAAGTAGGGAACTCCCTGAACCACAGGGCTATTGCCAGGACGGCTTTGTCCCTTCCGTAGCCAAGCCTGGGACGTCTAATTTATTTTTCCATCTATACAATATTCTCGAGGCCTGTTGCTCCCACATTTTGCGCGGCCTTGGCCTTTGGCAGAGAGACTGTTCCTGTCGGATCATTCATCCAAAACACGAGAAATAATCAGAAGGGAAAATGCCCAAGACTTTTCCAAACTTAAAGCAGATTTGTATACGTTTGTTAAAGTGTGGCGAATTTATGTACAGCAGTCCCCGGGCTTACGTCGCAAGATAGGGTCTGGAGTTGTTCTTAAGTTGAATTGGTTGTAAGTCGAACCTGTATATGTTATAATGGAAGTTCTACTAGACAATTTTTTTCTTTCGCCCAAGTTCCAATTGGCTGTTTCATCAAAATTTTGCAGTATTGGACAAAGAAATAAAGTCTACTGGTTCCAGCATCATGGTGGTCTTCAGTTCCTCACCCCTGCAGACTGGTACTGAATTGTTGAGGGTCATGGGACCCACTGTGGCCAATAGAATGGGATCAGAGGTGAGATGTTGAATTGATTTTTCTTGGAGAGGAGTGATATTCCCAGTATTCAGTCACAAGGCAGAGGCCAGGATTAGTGTTCATCGGGACTCTAAAATATGAGAGCGAGTATGAACCCCGCTAGACACATGATCCTGATATCTGTAGGTTCCCGGGTGCCTTAACAACCTGAATCCACTCTTCAGCCAGAGCAGAAGCAGAGGAGGAAGCCTCCTAGCCTAGAACATCGGCCTTGTGGTTGTCTTAAAAGGACCATATGTAATTTTATTACTGTATAAATGTATTAACTCCTGAACTCCTTCCTGTTAGGAGAACTGTTTAATAGTTACATTTATGCAGCATTTCCATTACAACCAACTCTTAGAAGGTAACAAGAGAGCTCAAGTCACAGTGCCCAGTAGCCACATCCCAGTGTCTGCTCCCAAATCCCCAAGTCACAGTGCCTGCTCGCCAAATGCCAAATCAAAGTGCCTGATCCCCAATTGCCAAGTCACAGTGCCTGCTCCCCAAATGCCAAGTCACCCACATCATAGCGCATGCTCCCCATTAGCCACATCATAGCGCATGCTGCTCAGTAGCCACATCATAGCGCATGCTCCTCAGTAGCCACATCGTAGTGCATGCTCCCCAGTAGCCACATCATAGTGCATGCTCCCCAGTAGCCACATCATAGTGCATGCTCCCCAGTAGCCACATCATAGTGCATGCTCCTCAGTAGCCACATCATAGTGCATGCTCCCCATTAGCCACATCATAGCGCATGCTCCTCAGTAGCCACATCATAGTGCATGCTCCCCAGTAGCCACATCATAGCACATGCTTCCAAGACGGGTACTGAACTGTTGAGGGTCACAAGACCCACTACGGCCAATAGAATGGGATCATATGGTCAGAGCTGAGATGTTGAGTAGCCTCGTCACAGTGCCTGCTCCCCAATAGCTATTGGTCTTACCTCCTGACCGATGGTTTCCTGTGGCAGCTGCTGTATGGAACGCCACTCACTACTAGAGCGTAGTTGTGCACGTAGTTGTGCGAGTTACGTGGATAGTGCAATCTACGCTGTACTTCTCACTAGTCACAAAGTGATTAGGTGCAGTGCACTGTGAGGGTCAGGGGCGTGGAGCCAGATAACAATAGGCTTTGATTCCCACCAACCTGGCCTAGAGGAAGTGTAAAAGGTAAGAAATGGTACAAATGTAGAAGTCCGAGATTTTCATTAAAAGTAAAGTTAGACAAGGACTTTGCACTGACTCTATATGCTGTACATATTTTATCCAAATGTTTGGAGCTGACACATTTAGAGCCAAGGACTAAGCTCATTAAGAGTCATTAATGGTCAGATATAAAACCCTATCTTCATTCTAGTTCTAGATATTTGAGTACTGGGTAAGAATAAAGATGTATTTATACATGAAGACAGATTTGAAGGTCTGACACCAAACTCTACAGAACAGATCATTTACTTTTACATCTAAGGCCCCTCGGTTCCAGCCTTCTGCGAAAGAACAGATAACAGCTTTGCTCATCCAAACACAAAAATAGTCATTTCCCCAGAGATCTCATCCCAGAAGACACGGGAAAAACAGAGTTTGCTGACGCCCAATGGCAAATGATCACGTTTCATTCTTAATAGACAGTTCCGCTGGGATCCGACTAATGGCATTTCTGCATCACTGTATGGATAGTTTTCTCTCTGTAGGTTAATATCTGTGCTGCATCTGTCATGCCTCTGTTTTATGAGTTATGAATAGCTATCAATCATGGGCGGAATGAAGTGAAGCATCTTGTAATTCAAAATGAATTGTAAAAAGGATGGGGGGGGGGATGCAAAAGGATTCGGATACTCAGTATCTAGCCCCGAGTGGGAGGGGTGGCATGTCACAATGAAGGGCATAGATCTCTCCATGGCTTAAGCAGTAACCCCGGAATCACTCTGGTGACCCTGACCATAAATCTATATGACGTTAGAAAAAGAAAACGTGATTTAGCCAATTTTTGATTTTTGTGGTCTCGTAAGATGGATCGCTAGGTTACATCATTGCAAACATGAGGTCATGACCAGAGCAACAGATGAGATTGGAGCTGTCCATTGTTACAAAACTATGTTAAGATGGGAATGGATCATCAACTTTTTATACCTGTTTTTTCTATACTTTACTGAGAGAAAATAGAAAAGCTCAGTTCCCTGCATTTCAACCTCCTCTCTAAATATCTTTCTTTATCTGTATTATTCCCTGTTGCAGTGCTGGTCCGAGAGGTAGACAAAGATTAAATGCCTGATTCATTTGCTTAGTTTCCTCTCAATCAGCTCATAAAGCTTCTTTGGGGCTGGATTTCCCTTCCAGTGATTTGGTTTACTTACCTATTTGCTGATTCTACAGTATCTGACCTGTGTATAAGTTGACGATCTTCTGCCCAGTTTTCTGACTATCCCTTACCTTTTGATTTTGTACAGCATTACCATCTGGTTGTGACTTTGCTTTGTATTGTTGACTACTGTATTGATTCTAATTTTGTCGCTAACATACACTCTTGACTTAGCTTGCTGACCTATACAGTGTAGGGAACCTTGCCTAGTTGGGGGACATCTATGGCGGTAGTCAGGGATAGGAGAGATTTTGTATAATACTCCACTTTACCCCCCCCCCCGACCGGATATCGGGGCTTATTTACTAACGGTCCGAACGCTGCACTTTTGTCGGGTTTCCGGAATATTTCAGTTTTGCGCCGAATTGCCCCTTGATTTTGGCGCACACGATCGGTTTATAGCACATCAGTGCCGGCTTTCACGCGACAGAAATCGGGGGGGGGGGGAGGGCGTGGTCGTCGGACAACCGTCAGATTCGGAAAAACTGTGGAGTTTATAAAATTCTTTGTCGCAAGATTGCAAGATCACGCACTTACATGCACCAGGAAGAAGAAGGTGAACTCCGGCGGACCTCGGCGCAGAAGCGACACATGCAGGAACTCGGGCGCACAATCTTAGTGAATCGCAGCAGTGCCGGATCCTCGTCGTACAACGTGCCGCGGGATCGCGACTATACCCCATTATCTCTATGTCATCTTCTATCAATACCATGATGCCTCAGCACAGCATCACATGAGACAGCACTGCTTTTTGTGTGATCATCCTTCTTTCTATTTCCTCAAAAAAATCTTGGAGACCATACTTATGCAGCCATGATCCAGTCTGATATAACAAGGAGCCATATGTATACCTCTCTACGGGTGGTCCCCAATTTACATATAGGATCATTTCTATAGGTTTGTTCTTAAGTTGAATTTGTATGTAAGTCAGAACAGTTACATTTATTAAGTGGAACACCAGACAAACCATTTTTTGGTCCCCGTGACAATTTGATTTTGAAAAATTTGGGTTGATAAGAGAACAATGATTAACAATAAAGCTTAATTGAAGACATCTTACAGTATATCCCTACAGCTGGGGCTGAAGTTTAGTATATTACTAGCATCCAGAAAGGTCACAGTGGGCTCAGAGGTCAGTTTGTAACTAGGGGTCACCTGTTCACCCTTTTCTGTCCATAGAGAAGCAAGTGGCCGGCGCCAAAATATAGGAAATGTCCTTGATTTTTCAGCGCACACTGACCGAGCGCCAAAGGCTTCCATGGTGACCAACATCCAAATGCTGTGCATGGGGCTTAGTCGGGTGCTCTTAAGTCAGGGACTACCTGTATATATTCAACGTTACGTTAAATGGGTAGTCCAAGATTAGAATGTAAATACACGAAATCCATACATACAACATAGGTTGCATAGGTTTGTTCTTAAGTTGAATATGTATGTAAGTGGAAACTGTATATTTTATAATTGTAGAACCAGACAAAAAAATTTTTTTGCCCCAGTGATAATTGGAGTATCAAAATTTTTTGCTGTAATGGGACCAAGGATTATCAATAAAGCTTCATTACAGACACTTTACAGCTGATCATTGCAGTCTGGGACTATAGTAACATCCAGAGACTTCACCAGAGGTCACAGGGGGCAGAGGGGTTTGTCTTTAACTATGGGTCGTCGGTAAGTCGGGTGTTCTTAAGTAGGAGACTGCCTGTATACAGTAGGTCAAATTTATGTCTTTCCTCAAACAATACCCTTATTGCCTTTAGGCTGTGCCTGGTATTGCTGATCATCCCTATCATAGGACATAGAGCTGCAATACCGGACATAGACTGTTAACAAGAGTGGCAGTGTTCAAGGGAAGGAAACTTACTTTTTCCCTTTAACATCTATATAAAAAAAATAACGACCCAATTTTCTGATAACTTCCTCTTTCGAAACCAGTCGTCATCTATATCCTTAGTATAGTAACATGTGCAGCCCTTTAATCCGCAGCGTTTGTGCTGACTTCTGATCCTCGGTCAAGTAGGAGTGTAAGCAGGAGCCGGCCGATACATTATTGTGTTCAGATTGAACCCAGTAAGCGGCGGAGCTGTGATTTATCATGATACCAGAGAGAAATAAAACACCTTCCTCATAACGCTGTGAAATCTAAAAAGATTGAGTTAATCCCAAATTGAACTCACAACATGAAGTGGAAGTAAGCGATGGGGGCGCCGCCGGAGAAATAGTCATTTGCTATATGTTTATTTTTGTTATGGGATAAAGAAAACTCGGTTTTTGGGGATAAAAGGCTGAGATTTAGCTCCAGTAGATAAAGTTCTATAAGTTCTCTAAAACCATTGAAACCTATGGATTTCTGAGACGAGAGGAGAACTTCAAAGTTGAAATCTTGTTGGTTGTAATTATGTTTTATGCAGTTTTTTTTATATCTTTCTTGTATATTATGGGGCAGATTTACTTACCCGGTCCATTCGCGATCTAACGGCGCGTTCTCTGGATTCGGGTCTTCCGGCGATTCACTAAGGCAGTTCCTCCGACGTCCACCAGGTGTCGCTGCTGCGCTGAAGTCCGCCGGAGTTCACGATCCTATACTTGGTGAAGGTAAGTGCGTGTCCCGTCGGGTTTTCGATCGCCTACGCCCCCCGATTTCCGTTGCGTGCATGCTGGCGCCGATGCGCCACAATCCGATCGCATGCGCCAAAAACCCGGGGCAACAGGGAATATCGGCGCAAATCAGAAATATTCAGGTAACACGTCGGGAATGGCATTAAATCTAATGCCATACTAGGTCCGCACCCGTGGACAGGTGGGCGTAAGCAAGCAGGGGCGCGGTACCGACTTACTACAGTGCATGACAACAGGAACAAAGGAGAAGGTAAGTATAAGTATTTTTGTTTTTACAGCCCCCCCAAAGCCGGATATATCCTTTTTTTAAAAGCTGGACAACCCCTTTAATTTCAATTTAAATGAGCTGCAATACCATACACAACCCATGAACAGGTGTGGCGCTGTTTATAGAAGACAACAGCCTTATACAACCCTTGTATAATCCTGTACAACCCCTTTAAATGGTAACGGTGTCATCCTTCTTCTCCCTGCTGAGACATTGAGCTCTTACCCCAGGATTTCATTATAGTAATCCAGCATTTTGTCAGCTCACCCAACATTTTAGTCCCTTTTTTTCTTTTTTCCATAAAACAGCAATTTAATAATTAAGTAGATGAAATCCATAAAAAAACTAAACGAATTAAAGAAAGGAGGGGAAAAAAATACATTCTTGTAGAAATACATTTCTTGCCGTTAAGTACAATTAAATGGTTCTTCGGATTCATCGGAGAAGCGATGACTAGCAAAGGTGTTTTTTTCCCCCGACTTTTTTTTCCCGTGTTTTTTTACAGCCATCAAGGCGCCAGTAGTGTCCTTCCAGCTGTCCTCCTAACAATCCCCAGGTGCTGTCTGTCAGCGCAGGACTTCACTAGAAAAGTTCAGTAACAAAAGGAAAGTCTAAAAGATAGCACAAAATAACAGCTACAAAACCTTCAATTTAAAGGGGACCAAAAGTTTTCTAGGGAGCCCAATCATTACTGTTGTCCCCCTACATGGAGGGACCCCCTCCAAGCACACAGCAGAAGAGCATCCTCCTAACCCTCTCCTACAACAATATGGTGCCAAATCATGAACAGTACCTACTATTTTTTACAAAATATTCTACCCAACACAAGTTTTGATCTGTAGGGGACTCCAACAAAGTGTGAGACCCTGCTAAGCTTAAAGGAAATCTACCATCAAAGCCATGCATGATAAACCAGGAGCACTTACTCATAGATCCATGGATCCATGGCCGCCTTCCTTCTAAAATCAACTTTTAACTTGCTGCTAATGACAAGGGCTTTGGGGGGCGTTACCAGAGCACCAATGTGCTGCAGCTTCGCAGGCTGTTACACTGTGCAAGGAGCACTTCTCCCCTCCCTCTGTGTGCTGAAACTCTCTGCTTCCGTAGGATTACATGAGGCAGAGGGAGAAGTGATGTGCTGAGATAAGGCATGGTGAGAAAGGCCTGTGAAGTTACAGCACATAGGGGCTCTGGCAACACACCCAGAGCCCTTGTGGCTCATAAGCATAATTTTGAATGCTTATTTTAGAAGGAAGGAGGCCTTGGATAATACATATGAGAAGATTCCCACAGTCACAGGGTCTGGATCTATGAGTAATGTCCCTGGTTTATCAGGATGGATTAATGGTAAAGGCAGAAGCGTCGACCAGTTCTCAGATGTTGGTGTCTGGATCCATAAAAAGTCTCTGGGGGAATTTATTATCAAGGAAGTTGGTAAAAAAAATGTGTTATAACTCCAGCACATCATGAAGTCTGTCCTAAGAGCTTTTTTTATCCGGCTAGGGTGGGCTCCACCCCACATCCAGGAGCTACTCCACCTCCCAGACCACCTCTTTTATGGAGTGACATTTTTTGCAATTCTCTATATCTGTACTTTCTGTGTAATTTCGATCTCCTTATTAATGGATGCAACTCCCTCTCCAGTGCCGGGATATGACACCAACACCTATTGCATCCTCCATATCAGGGGTGTAACTAGGAGAGGCAGGGTCCCATAGCAGGCTTCTGCATGGGGCCCTCCTTACCACTTATAAAATATATATACTGTATGTGTATACTCACACATGCAAGTTACAATAATGCACACACATATAGAGCATATACACACTCACATAGAGTGCCATATACAAACATACAATATATATACTCACATACAGTATATACAGACACCATACACCGTATACACATACAGCATATATACAGCACATACAGTATATGTTATATACATATTATGCTGTACAAAGCATGATGGGGGTCATTTACTAAGGGCCCGAATCGCGTTTTTCCGTTGGGGTACCCGAATTTTACCATTTTGCGCCGATTTTCCCTGAATTGCCCCGGGTTTTTGTCACACGAGATCGGATTGTGCCGCATCGGCGCCGGCATGCACGAGACGGAAATCGGGGGGCGTGGCCGTAAGAAAACCCGACAGATTCGAAAAAAATGCATTTTTTTTTTTTAAAAAGTGTCGCTTGACACGCACTTACCTGCACCCATGCTTGCTTGGTGAACTTCAGTGAATTCCGACGGACTTCAGCGCAGCAGCAACACCTGGTGGACATCAGGCGCACTACCTTAGTGAATCGCCGGAAGATCCGAATCCTCCACTGAGAACACACCGCTGGATCGCGAATGGACCGGGTAAGTAAATCTTCCCCAGTATGTATATAATGGTCGCACATCCTCCACTCTTTAGCGTGCCAGGTTGGGTGCCGGGGGCCCCCTGACACTGTGTGCCCCATAGCGGCTGCTACCACTGCAGTTATGCCCCTGCTCCAAATTTTGGCAAAATTGGCCCCCGTTTAGTAAAAATTTTACAAGCTCTTCCAATACCCCCCCTCCTCTGACAATCCATGTCACCAGCACACGGGGATAACTATGCGGCAGATTAATGTCATCTCCGATATTATTATTCACTGTAGGTAAAATCCGAGCTCCATGGGATACAACAAAATGCTAAATCCACTGCTCCCCCCTCTCCGCCAACTGTTCCTGCCTGGGGCTAGGACTCATCCCTGTTTTATTTCCGCTGTAGCCGCAGTTTGGAATTTCACCAGATTAAAAGAAACTTTTTACCTCTATTAAGCCCAGATCCCCTTTCAGCGGCCGAAAAGACTGAGCTCTAACAGCATCCGCTTTGCTCCGGCGTGGGCTCCATCCATCAGGCTGACAGAGGAATCCGATGGGCCAGTCATATTGTCTATATTTCATACACAAACATCAGGCTTGCTGACAGCACTTTGCACACTCGGAAATTGCTTTCGCTGTGATCTGAATTTCAACTAGAGCCGTGATTTCTTTTTTTTTTCCCCCGTTTCTCTTCCCCTCCCTCTCCCTGTATGTTTCTCCGGCTGTGCGACCCTCTGGAATATCTCCAAATTAATCGCGGAGGATTCACCGTAGCTTCCCCCTCGTCCGAGATTATTTTTTATGTTTAGTTGCAAAATTTGCAATTTCCTAATTTCTAATTTTTCACAGACGGAGCGGTAATTTTTTTCCGGCTCCTTCCTGATGCCTGTGGTCGGAAAATATATAGCGTAAAGGGCATAACCAGGGAAGGAGCAGCCTGGTATTACAGATGCTGCCCTATGGCCCTGCCGGAAAATGTGTTTCATGGAGGAGGCAGTGAAAATGATGACACTGTAAAAGGCCGGGGAGAAGTTATAAGTCTTCCTGGGCAGCTGGTTATAATCCGCTCTGTTGTTATCGGGGATAAGTGACAGGATATTTAAGCAGGTTGGTTAACTATTCCGCCATACAAGGAGCCGGGGTGCGCTCAAAGATTATTACTCCATAGGGCCTGTCCACATGATGGAAATGGCCCCCATTGCTTCTAATGTACTAACACTCCTGTCTTTTCCTCCAGCTTTAATACCTGGTGTATTTCAGTATCATAACCCATCTATTACCCACCGCAGCCCCGGACATGAAATGGATTTTCATTACTTTTTAGTAACCGTAATATATATTCAAGTAGAACAGAGTTCAGGAAATCCATCTTGCTGAAAGTCGGCCATAAATGGCTGCATAAAAATACTGGCAGCCCCGGGGAGAAAGGACGGAGTTACTGGGGGGCTGTAGGGTGTTATTATGGAGGGTTATCCTTTCATATAAGGGGATGTGTATATGGGGTATCAGAATGAAAAAAGGGGGTTAAAATGTGGTTCTGTCTGGACCCCTTTGTTTATATTCTATGATACATGCAGGGCCGGATCAAGGCTGGGGGAGGCACATGGGCGCAAAATCTGGTGGGGGCTCCCATTGAATGTAGTTTAAACAGAGTAGAGCAATTGCTATATAAAGCCTCTCCAGTAATAACTATATACAGCTCCCAGTATTCACTATATACAACCCCCCAGCAATCAATGTATACAGCCTCCAGTAATCGCTATATACAGCCCCCCAGCAACCACTATATGCAGCCCCCCAGTCATCACTATATACAACCCCCCAGCAACCACTATATGCAGCCCCCCAGTCATCACTATATACAACCCACCCATAAATGCACTATATACAGCCCCCAACAATATCACTATATACAGCACCCAAGCAAATCATATTAGCACCAGTAATAACATAAAGCCTCTCACAGTAACTATAAAAGATCCAATCACATAAACCCCCAACATCATGTATACAGCTCCATAAACGCTAAGACGCCCCCAGCAAACTAATACAGCTCCAGACTCCCCATTAAGCCCCCCAGAAATCAATATACAGTCCCGTAGTCACTTATAAGCCCGCCCCGCACTTAACTATACGCCCCCAGATTCACTGGTACAGAGCCAGCATCAACTATCGAACAGGTCCATAAAGACTACATAGACCCCAAATAAGATATACATTAACCATAGAACGATACAAACCCCGTAGACTGAAAAGACACCAAAGAACGACGTAACCCCCGAGAATAACTAATACAGAACATAAAAATATACACCACTACTAGATATGGCCACCCAATATCCCGAGCACTACTCCAATAAACCAATAAAATCTGCTTTCCCTTATCACTACCCTAATACAGAAAAGGTACACAAGATGAATTACTCCACCTCATCACGGTGCCCTCTTGCCCTGCGTGTCTCGGAGGTACCAAGAGATGCACCTGTAAGGTTTAGGTAGGCAGGACTACAAAGGGCGGGGACGGGCACGTAAATTGAGTGGGAGCAGACAGAGCAATATCCTGATTTCGGATCGCCTCATGGACGAGAGTGCCCTGCTCCACAATTGCCAAGTCACAGGGCCTGCTCCCCAATAACCACATCACAGTCCCACTCCCATATCACCACGGTCATCATTATCTGCTCCCCAGTAGCCACATCACAGTGCCTGCTCCCCATTAACACATCAAAGTCTGCTTCCCCAGTAACCAGTCCACAGTGCCTGCTCCCCAATTGCCAAGTCACAGTAGCTGCTCCCCGTAGCCACATCACAGTGCCTGCTCTCCAGTACCACGTCACAGATGCTTATTCCCCAGTAACCACTTCACGTGTCTGCTCCCTATTGCCAAGCCAGTGCCTTTTCCCCAGTAGCCACATCATACGCATGCTCCCCATTTAGCCCATCATAAGCGCATGATCTCCTCAGTAGCCACATCATAGTGCATGCTCCCCAGTAGCCAATCATAGTGCATGCTCCCCATTAGCCACCTGGCATGCTCCATAGCCACATCAAGTGCATGCTCCCCATTAGCCACATCATAGCGCATGCTCCTCAGGTGCCACTCATAGTGCATGCTCCCCAGTAGCCACAATCATAGTGCATGCTCCCCATAGCCACATCATAGTCGTGCTCCCGCCGTAGCCACATCATAGTGCATGCTCCTCAGTACGCACATCTATGCCTGCTCCCCAGTACCACATCAAAGATCTACTCCCCAGTAACCAAGTCACAGTGCCCTGCTCCCCAATTGCCAAGTCACAGTAGCTGCTCCCCAGTAGCCACTCACAGTGCCTCTCCAGTAACCACGTCACAGTTGCTTACTTCCCCAGTAACCACTTCACAGGTCTGCTCCCTTATTTGCCATGCCTCAGGCCTTTTCCCCATAGCCACATCATAGCGCATGCTCCCCATTACCCCATCATAGCGCATGCTCCTCAGTAGCCACATCATAGTGCATGCTCCCCAGTAGCCACATCATAGTGCGTGCTCCCCAGTAGCCACATCATAGTGCATGCTCCTCAGTAGCCACATCATAGTACCTGCTCCCCAGTAACCACATCAAAGAATCTACTCCCCAACCAAGTCACAGTGCCTGCTCCCCAATTGCCAAGTCACAGTAGCTGCTCCCCAGTAGCCACATCACAGTGCTGCTCTCCAGTAACCACGTCACAGTGCTTACCCCCCAGTACAACTTCACAGTGTCTGCTCCCTTATTGCCAACCTCAGTGCCTTTTCCCCAGTAGCCACTCATCGCGCATGCTCCCCATTACCACATCATAGGCATGCTGCTCAGTAGCCACATCATAGCGCATGCTCCTCAGTAGCCACATCGTATGCATGCTCCCCAGTAGCCACATCATATGGAATGCTCCCCGTAGCCACATCAAGCTGCATCCCCAGTAGCCCATAATTGCATGCTCTCAGTAGCCACTCATAGCGCATGCTCCCCCAGTGCCACATCATGTGCATGCTCCCCATTAGCCACATCATAGCGCATGCTCCTCAGTACCACATCATAGTGCATGCTCCCCGTACCACACATCATAGCACATGCCCTCAAGAACGGGTACTGAACTGTTAGGGTCACAAGACCCATACGGCCATAGATGGATCATATGGTCAGAGCTGAGATGTTGAGTAGCCTCGTCACAGTCCGCTCCCCATAGCTATTGGTCTTACCTCCTACCATGGTTTCCTGTGGCAGCTGCTGTATGGAACGCCACTCACTACTAGAGCGTAGTTTTGCACGTAGTTGTGCGAGTTACTGGTATAGTGCAATCTACGCTGTACTTCTCACTAGTCACAAAGTGATTAGGTGCAGTGCACTGTGAGGAGGGTCAGGGGCGTGGAGCCAGATAACAATAGGCTTTGATTCCCACCAACCTGGCCTAGAGGAAGTGTAAAAGTAAGAAATGGTACAAATGTAGAAGTCCGAGATTTTCATTAAAGTAAAGTTAGACAAGGACTTTGCAACTGACTCTATATGCTGTACATATTTTATCCAAATGTTTTGGAGCTGACACATTTAGAGCCAAGGACTAAGCTCATTAAGAGTCATTAATGGTCAGATATAAAACCCTATCTTCATTCTAGTTCAGATATTTGAGTACTGGGTAAGAATAAAGATGTATTATACATGAAGACAGATTTGAAGGTCTGACAACAACTCTCACAGAACGATCATTTACTTTACATCTAGGCCCCTCGGTTCCAGCCTTCTGCGAAGAACAGTAACAGCTTTGCTCATCCAACACAAAAATAGTCATTTCCCCAAGATCTCTTCCCAAAGACACGGAAAAACAGAGTTTGCTGACGCCCATGGCAATGATCACGTTTCATTCTTAATAACAGTTCCGCTGGGATCCGACTAATGGCATTTTCTGCATCACTGTATGGATAGTTTTCTCTCTGTAGTTAATATCTGTGCTCGCATCTGTCATGCCTCTGTTTTAATGAGTTATGAATAGCTATCATCATGGGCGGAATGAAGTGACATCTTGTAATTCAAATGAATTGTAAAAAGGATGGGGGGGGGGATGCAAAGGATTCATCGGATACTCAGTATCTAGCCCCGAGTGGGAGGGTGGCATGTCACAATGAAGGCATAGATCTCTCCATGGCTTAAGCAGTAACCCCGGAATCA
This sequence comes from Engystomops pustulosus, assembly GCA_019512145.1. Classification (NCBI taxonomy): domain Eukaryota; kingdom Metazoa; phylum Chordata; class Amphibia; order Anura; family Leptodactylidae; genus Engystomops; species Engystomops pustulosus. The sequence continues at coordinate 8,063,599 of CM033649.1, forward strand.
CTCTGGTGACCCTGACCATAAATCTATATGACGTTAAAAAGAAAAACGTGATTTAGCCAATTTTTGATTTGTGGTCTCGTAAGATGGATCGCTAGTTTACATCATTGCAACATTAGGTCATAACCAGAGCAACAGATGAGATTGGAGCTTCCATTGTTACAAAACTATGTTAAGATGGGAATGGATCATCAACTTTTTATACCTGTTTTTTCTATACTTTACTGAGAGAAAATAGAAAGCTCATGTTCCCTGCATTTCAACCTCCTCTCTAAATATCTTCTTTATCTGTGATTATTCCCTGTTGCAGTGCGGTCCTAGAGGTGACAAGGTTAAATGCCTGATTCATTTGCTTAGTTTCCTCTCAATCAGCTCATAAAGCTTCTTTGGGGCTGGATTTCCCTTCCAGTGATTTGTGTTTACTTACCTATTTGCTGATTCTACAGTATCTGACCTGTGTAAGTTGACGATCTGCCCAGTTTTCTGACTATCCCTTACCTTTTGATTTTGTACAGCATTACCATCTGGTTGTGACTTTGCTTTGTATTGTTGACTACTGTATTGATTCTAATTTTGTCGCTAACATACACTCTTGACTTAGCTTGCTGACCTATACGTGTAGGGAACCTTGCCTAGTTGGGGGACATCATTATGGCGGTAGTCAGGGATAGGAGAGATTTTGTATAATACTCTACTTTACCCCCCCCCCCCCCCCGACCGGATATCGGGGCTTATTTACTAACGGTCCGAACGCTGCACTTTTGTCGGGTTTCCGGAATATTTCCGTTTTGCGCCGAATTGCCCCTTTGATTTTGGCGCACGCGATCGTTATGCATCAGTGCCGCTTTCACAGACAAATCGGGGGGGGGCAGTTCGCGGACAACCGTCATTCAGAAAAACTGTGGAATTTATAAAATTCTTTATCGCAAGATCAGCACACTCTACATGCACCAGAGAAGAAGGTTAACTCCGTGGACCTCGGCGCAGAAGCGACACATGCAGGAACTCGGGCGCACAATCTTATGAATCGCAGCAGTGCCGGATCCGTCGTACAACGTGCCGCGGATCGCGACTATACCCCATTATCTCTATGTCATCTTCTATCAATACCATGATGCCTCAGCACAGCATCACATGAGGCAGTACTATCTCTCTTTTTGTGCGATCATCCTTCTTTCTATTTCCTCAAAAATCTTGGAGACCATACTTATGCAGCCATGATCCAGTCTGATATAACAAGAAGCCATATGTATACCTCTCTCACGGGTGGTCCCCAATTTACATATAGGATCATTTCTATAGTTTGTTCTTAAGTTGAATTTGTATGTAAGTCAGAACAGTTACATTTATTAAGTGGAACACCAGACAAACCATTTTTTGGTCCCCGTGACAATTTGATTTTGAAAATTTGGTTGATAAGAGAACAATGATTAACAATAAAGCTTCATTGAACATCTTACAGTATATCCCTACCGTGGGGCTGAAGTTTAGTATATTCCTACATCAGAAGGTCACAGTGGGCTCAGAGGTCAGTTTGTAACTAGGGGTCACCTGTTCACACCCTTTTCTGTCCATAGAGAAGCAAGTGGCCGGCGCCAAATATGGACTGTCTTTGATTTTTCAGCGCACACTGACCGAGCGCCAAAGGCTTCCATGTGACTGACATCCAATGCTGTGCATGGGGCTTAGTCGGGTGCTCTTAAGTCAGGACTACCTGTATATATTAAACGTTACGTTAAATGGGTAGTCCAAGATTAGAATGTAAATACACGAATCCATACATACAACATAGGTTGCATAGGTTTGTTCTTAAGTTGATATGTATGTAAGTGGGAAACTGTATTTTATAATTGTAGAACCAGACAAAAAATTTTTTTGCCCCAGTGATAATTGGAGTATCAATTTTTTGCTGTAATGGGACCAAGGTTATCAATAAAGCTTCATTACAGACACTTTACAGCTGATCATTGCAGTCGGGACTATAGTAACATCCAGAGACTTCACCAGAGGTCCAGGGGGCAGAGGGGTTTTGTCTTTAACTATGGGTCGTCGGTAAGTCGGGTGTTCTTAAGTAGGAGACTGCCTGTATACAGTAGGTAAATTTATGTCTTTCCTCAAACAATACCCTTATTGCCTTTTAGGCTGTGCCTGGTATTGCTGATCATCCCTATCATAGGACATAGAGCTGCAATCCGGACATAGACTGTTACAAGAGTGGCAGTGTTCAAGGGAAGGAAACTTACTTTTTCCCTTTACCATCTATATAAAAAAAATAACGACCCAATTTTCTGATAACTTCCTCTTTCGAAACCAGTCGTCATCTATATCCTTAGTATAGTAACATGTGCAGCCCTTTAATCCGCAGCGTTTGTGCTGACTTCTGATCCTCGGTCAAGTAGGAGTGTAAGCAGGAGCCGGCCGATACATTATTGTTTTCAGATTGAACCCAGTAAGCGGCGGAGCTGTGATTTATCATGATACCAGAGAGAAATAAAACACCTTCCTCATAACGCTGTGAAATCTAAAAAGATTGAGTTAATCCCAAATTGAACTCACAACATGAAGTGGAAGTAGCGATGGGGGCGCCGCCGAGAATAGTCATTTGCTATATGTTTATTTTTGTTATGGGATAAGAAAACTCGGTTTTTGGGATAAAAGGCTGAGATTTAGCTCCAGTAGATAAGTTCTATAAGTTCTCTAAAACCCATTGAAACCTATGGATTTCTGAGACGGAGAGAACTTCAAAGTTGAAATCTTGTTGGTTGTAATTATGTTTTAATGCAGGTTTTTTTTTATATCTTTCTTGTATATTATGGGGCAGATTTACTTCCCCGGTCCATTCGCGATCCAACGGCGCGTTCCTCTGGATTCGGGTCTTCCGGCGATTCACTAAGGCGTTCCTCCGACGTCCCACCAGGTGTCGCTGCTGCGCTGAAGTCCGCCGGAGTTCACGATCCTATACTTGGTGAGGTAAGTGCGTGTCCCGTCGGGTGTTCGTTCGCCCACGCCCCCCGATTTCGTTGCGTGCATGCCGCACCGATGCGCCACATCCGATCGCATGCCCAAACACCCGGGGCAACAGGGAATATCGGCGCAAATCAGAAATATTCAGGTAACACTGTCGGGAATGGCATTGATCTAATGCCATACTAGGTCCGCCCCTGGACAGGTGGGCGTAAGCAAGCAGGGGCGCGGTACCGACTTACTACAGTGCATGACAACAGGAACAAAGGAGAAGGGTAGTATAAGTATTTTTGTTTTTACAGCCCCCCCAAAGCCGATATATCCTTTTTTTAAAAGCTGGACAACCCCTTTAATTTCAATTTAAATGAGCTGCAATACCATACACAACCCATGAACGGTGTGGCGCTGTTTATAGAAGACAACAGCCCTTGTACAACCCCTTGTTATAATCCTGTACAACCCCTTTAAATGGTAACGGTGTCATCCTTCTTCTCCCTGCTGAGACATTGAGCTCTTACCCCAGATTTCATTCATTATAGAATCCAGCATTTTGTCAGCATCACCCAACATTTTTAGTCCCTTTTTTTCTTTTTTCCATAAAACAAGCAATTTAATAATATAGAGAATGAAATCCATAAAAACTAACGAATTAAAGAAGGAGGGAAAAAATACATTCTTGTAGAAATACATTTCTTGCGTTAAGTACAATTAAATGGTTCTTCGGATTCATCGGAGAAGCGATGACTAGCAAGGTGTTTTTTTCCCCGACTTTTTTTCCCCGTGTTTTTTTACAGCCATCAAGGCGCCAGTAGTGTACCCCCTTCCAGCTGTCCTCCTAACATCCCCAGTTGCTGTCTGTCAGCGCAGGACTTCACTAGAAATTTCAGTACAAAAGGAAAGTCAAAAGATAGCACAAAATAACAGCTACAAACCTTCAATTAAGGGGACCAAAAGTTTTCTAGGGAGCCCAATCATTACTGTTGTCCCCCCTACATGGAGGGACCCCCTCCAAGCACACAGCAGAAGAGCATCCTCCTACCCTCTCCTACAACATATGTTCCAAATCATGAACAGTACCTACTATTTTTTACAAATATTCTACCCAACACAAGTTTTGATCGTAGGGGACTCCAACAAAGTGTGAACCCTGCTAAGCTAAAGGAAATCTACCATCAAAGCCATGCATATAACACCAGGAGCACTTACTCATAGATCCATGGATCCATGGCCGCCTTCCTTCAAAATCAACTTTTAACTTGCTGCTAATGACAGGGCTTTGGGGGCTTACCAAGCACCAATGTGCTGCTGCTTCGCAGGCTGTTACACTGTGCAAGGAGCACTTCTCCCTCCCACTGTGTGCTGAACTCACCTCTGCTCCGTAGGATTACATGAGGCAGAGGAGAAGTGAGTGCTGAGATAAGGCATGGTGAGAAAGGCCTGTGAAGTTACAGCACTAGGGCTCTGGCAACACACCCAGAGCCCTTGTGGCTCATAAGCTAATTTTAAATGCTTATTTTAGAAGGAAGGAGGCCTTGGATAATACATATGAGAAGATTCCCACAGTCACAGGGTCTGGATCTATGATTAATGTCCCTGGTTTATCAGGATGGATAATGGTAAAGGCAGAAGCGTCGACCAGTTCTCAGATGTTGGTGTCTGGATCCATAAAAAGAGTCTCTGGGGAATTTATTATCAAGGAAGTTGGTAAAAAAAATGTGTTATAACTCCAGCACATCATGAAGTCTGTCCTAAGACTTTTTTTATCCGGCTGGGTGGGCTCCACCCCACACCAGGGCTACTCCACCTCCCAGACCACCTCTTTTATGAGTGACATTTTTTGCAATTCTCTATATCTGTACTTTTCTGTGTAATTTTCGATCTCCTTATTAATGGATGCAACTCCCTCTCCAGTGCCGGATATGACACCAACACCTATTGCATCCTCCATATCAGGGGTGTAACTAGAGAGGCAGGGTCCTAGCAGGCTTCTGCATGGGGCCCTCCTTACCAACTTATAAAATATATATCTGTATGTGTATACTCACACATGCAAGTTACAATAATGCACACCATATAGAGCATATACACACTCACATAGAGTGCCATATACAAACATACAAAAATAATATACTCACATACTATATCAGACACCATACAACCGTATACACATACAGCATATATACAGCACATACAGTATATGTTATATACATATTATGCTGTACAAGCATGATGGGGGTCATTTACTAAGGGCCCGAATCGCGTTTTTTTCCGTTGGGGTACCCTATTTTACCATTTTGCGCCGATTTTCCCTGAATTGCCCCGGTTTTTGTCACACGAGATCGTGATTGTGCCGCATCGGCGCCGGCATGCACGAGACGAAATCGGGGGGCGTGCCGTAGAAAACCCGACAGATTCGAAAAAAATGCATTTTTTTTTTTTAAAAAGTGTCGCTTGACACGCACTTACCTGCACCCATGCTTGCTTGGTGAACTTCATAATTCCGACGGACTTCAGCGCAGCAGCAACACCTGGTGGACATCAGGCGCACTACCTTAGTGAATCGCCGGAAGATCCGAATCCTCCACGGAACCAACACACCGCTGGATCGCGAATGGACCGGTAGTAAATCTTCCCCAGTATGTATATATGGTCGCACATCCTCCACTCTTTAGCGTGCCAGGTTGGGTGCCGGGCGGCCCCCTGACACTGTGTGCCCCATAGCGGCTGCTACCACTGCAGTTATGCCCTGCTCCAATTTTTGGCAAATTGGCCCCCGTTTAGTAAAATTTTACAGCTCCTTCCAATACCCCCCCTCCTCTGACAATCCATGTCACCAGCACACGGGGATAACTATGCGGCAGATTAATGTCATCTCCGATGTATTATTCACTGTAGGTAAAATCCGAGCTCCATGGGATACAACAAAATGCTAAATCCACTGCTCCCCCCCCCTCTCCGCCAACTGTTCCTGCCTGGGGCTAGGACTCATCCCTGTTTTATTTCCGCTGTAGCCGCAGTTTGGAATTTCACCAGATTAAGAAAACTTTTTACCTCTATTAAGCCCAATCCCCTTTCCGCGGCCGAAAAACTGAGCTCTAACAGCATCCGCTTTGCTCGGCGTGGGCTCCATCCATCAGGCTGACAGAGGAATCCGATGGCCCGTCATATTGTCTATATTTCATACACAAACATCAGGCTTGCTGACAGCACTTTGCACACTCGAAATTGCTTTCGCTGTGATCTGAATTTCAACTAGAGCCGTGATTTCTTTTTTTTTTCCCCCGTTCTCTTCCCCTCCCTCTCCCTGTATGTCTCCTCCGGCTGTCACCCTCTGATATCTCCAAATTAATCGGCGGATTCACCGTAGCTCCTCCCCTCGTCCGAGATTATTTTTATGTTTAGTTGCAAATTTGCAATTTCCTAATTTCTAATTTTTCACAGACGGAGCGGTATTTTTTTTCCGGCTCCTTCCTGATGCCTGTGGTCGGAAAATATATAGCGTAAAGGGCATAACCAGGGAAGGGAGCAGCCGGGTATTACAGATCCTGCCCTATGGCCCTGCCGGAAATGTGTTTCATGGAGGAGGCAGTGAAAATGATGACACTGTAAAATGCCTGGGAAGTTATAAGTCTTCCTGGCAGCTTTGTTATTAATCGCTCTGTTGTTATCGGGGATAAGTGACAGGATATTTAAGCAGTTGGTTAACTATTCCGCCATACAAGGAGCCGGGTGCCTCAAAGATTATTACTCCATAGGGCCTGTCCACATGATGGAAATTCCCCCCATTGCTTCTAATGTACTAACACTCCTTCTTTTCCTCCAGCTTTAATACCTGGTGTATTTCAGTATCATAACCCATCTATTCCCACCGCAGCCCGCCGGACATGAAATGGATTTTCATTACTTTTTAGTACCGTAATATATATTCAAGTAGAACAAGTTCAGGAAACCATCTTGCTGAAATCGCCATAAGGCTGCATAAAAATACTGTCAGCCCCGGGGAGAAAGGACGGAGTTACTGGGGGCTGTAGGTGTTATTATGGAGGGTTTCCTTTCATATAAGGGGATTGTGTATTGGGGTATCAGAAGAAAAAGGGGTTAAAATGTGGTTCTGTCTGACCCCTTTGTTTATATTCTATGATACGCAAGGGCCGGATCAAGGCTGGGAGGCACATGGCGCAAATCTGGTGGGGGCTCCCATTGAATGTGTTTAAACAGAGTAGAGCATTGCTATATAAAGCCTCTCCAGTATAACTATATACAGCTCCAGTATTCACTATATCAACCCCCGCAATCACTGTATACAGCCTCCAGTAATCGCTATATACAGCCCCCCAGCAACCACTTATTGCAGCCCCCCAGTCATCACTATATACAACCCCCCAGCAACCCACTATATGCAGCCCCCCCAGTCATCACTATAACCCCCCCAGAAATCACTATATACAGCCCCCACCCATCACTATATACAGCCCCCAGCAATCACTATATACAGCCCCCAGTAATCACATATACAGCCTCTCCAGTAATAACTATATACAGCTCCCAGTTATTCACTATATACACCCCCCCAGCAATCACTGTATACAGCCTCCAGTAATCGCTATATACAGCCCCCCAGCAACCACTATATACAGCTCCCCAGTAATCACCATATACAGCCCCCCAGAAATCAATATATACAGATCCCCAGTAGTCACTATATACAGCCCACAGTTATCACTATATACAGCCCCCCAGTATTCACTGTGTACAGCTCGCCAGCATTAACTATATACAGTTCCCCTATAACAACTATATACAACCCCCTATAATAACTATATACATACACCCATAATAACTATACACACCCCCTGTAATAACTATATACAGACACCCATAATAACTATATACACCCCCTATAATAACTATATACAGACACCCATAATAACTATATACACCCCCTACAATAACTATATAGAGACACCCATAATAACTATACAGACACCCATAATAATTATATACACCCCCTATAATAACTATAATTGCCCTATAAAACCTAAATACAGTCCAAGGTAAAATAATGAAATTATACTTCACCTTCCTCCTCCGTTCACCCGTTGCGTGCTGCCCTCTCTGTCTTCCCTTGCAGTGTCCCTCGGAGGTGTACCAAGATGATGGCACCCTGCCTACAGGTAGCGCAGTGACCTCACAAACTGCGCCGGGGCAGAGACGTCACACATTGCGCTGGTGCCAGCAGCACAGCGCCGCTATCTTGATTTTCCTCGGATCGTCTAATGGCCGGCAGGAATGTAATCCCTAGCTCTGCTGCAAGCTGAAATCAGGACATGCCCCATGTCTGCCGACTGCCCGGTATGGCAAAAACACGTCCGTCCCAATCGTCCACATATGGTGGCCCCCCCCTATAATCCGGCCCTGGATACATGTGTTATGTAGGATTCTCTAGTGCAAGTATTGCAGGTCTGTATTGTATTGTAAAGTAATGTGAAGTAGTGTGGGACACATTTACTAACGGCCGTGCGCCATTTTTTTCTGTCGGACTTTGCATGTTCTTTCTAGTGCCAACTGCTTGCACAGTATTAAGAGGGTCGGTGGCACAATTGTGTTGCATGTGACCATTTTTGGTGCTCTGTTGAAGTGTGTCACATGCCCCCATATAAGCACCAAATAAATAGTTGGTGCCCTCTTTTCAGGGCAGTGGAGGGGCGCCCAGATTAAAGAAAAGTGCACCAAAAATCCTGAATCTGGGGCCCCCTAACACTACACAGGCAACTGCACATAGTCACAATTGCACTGTTCTTAGTAATGTGGCTCCTGTGTGTATAATCCCTGTACTGTGACACTCACTTTGTGTGTATTATCTCTGTACTGTGACTTACTGTGTGTATTATCTCTGTCTGTGACTCACGGTGTGTATTATCCTGTACTGTGACATCACTGTAATGTTTTATAATCCCTGTTCTGTGACATCACGTGTGTGTATTATTCCTGTATGTACATCACTGTGTGTATTATTCCTGTACTGTGACATCACTGTGTGTTATCCCTGTACTGTGACATACTCTTGATTATCCCTGTAACTGTGACATCACTCTGTGTATTATCCCTGTCACTGTGACATTACTCTGTGTATTATCCCTGTACACTGTGACATCACTGTGTGTATTATCCCTGAACTGTGACATCACTGTGGTGTATATACCTGTACTGTGACACACTGTTGTTATTACCCTGTATGTGACATCACTATGTGTATTTCCCTGTACTGTGACATCAGTGTGTATTATTCCTGTACTGTGACTCACTCTGTGTATATCCCTGCACTGTGACATCACTGTGTGTATTTCCTTCTTGACATCACTGTGCTTATCCATGTACTGTGACATCACTGTGTGTATTATCCTGTACTGTGACATCACTGTGTTATTTCCCTGTACTGTGACATCACTGTGTGTATATATCCTGTCCTGTGACATCACTCTGTGTATTACCCTGTACTGTGACATCACTGTGTGTATTATCCCTGTACTGTGACATCACTGTGTGTATTATCCTGTACTGTATCACTGTGTGTATTATCCCTGTACTGTGACTCACTCTGTGTATTACCCTGTACGGTGACATCACTCTGTGTATATCCCTGTACTTGACATCACGTTTGTATTTCCCTGTACTGTGAATCACTGTGTGTATTATCCCTGTACTGTGACATCACTGTGTGTATTATCACTGTACTGTGACATCACTATATGTATTATCTCTGTACTGTGACATCACTGTGTATATTATCCCTGTACTGTGACATCACTGTGTGCATTATCTCTGTACTGTGACTCACTGTGGTGGTTATCCTGTACGTGACATCACTGTGTATATTATCCCTGTACTGTGACATCACTGTGTGTATTTCTCTGTACTGTGACATCACTGTGTTGTATTATCCCTGTACTGTGACATCACTGTGTGTATTATCCTGTACTGTGACATCGTGTGTGTATTATCTCTGTACTGTGACATCACTGTGTATTACTCTGTACTGTACTATTATTCCCTTACTGTGACTTCGTGCGTATTATCCCTGTACTGTGACATCGCGTGTGTATTATCCCTGTACTGTGACATCACTGTGTGTATTATCCCTGTACTGTGGACATCACTGTGTGTATTATCCCTGTACTGTGACATCACTGTGTTCTTATCTCTGTACTTACCACTGGTGTAGTATCCCTGTACTGTGACAATCACGTTGTAATCCTGTCTGTACTCACTGTTGTATTATCTCTGTACTGTGACATCCTGTGTGTTTATACCTGTACTGTGACATCACTGTGTATTCTCCTGTACGGTGACACACTGTGTGTATTATACCTGTACTGTGACATCACTATGTGGTATTATCTCTGTACTGTGACATCACCGTGTGTAGTATCCTGTACTGTGACATCACTGTGTGTAGTTAGATCAGTGTAATAGATTTTCAACTCTTTGCGGTAAACTCACCACATCTTTTCATATTTATAATATATGAATACAGATTAGGGGGACCTTCCTTGTGCCCCCTATTGCTGTTATAACTGCCCTAGTAAAGTTGACATCACTGTGCATTATCCATGTACTGTGACATCACTGTGTGTATTATCCCTGACTGTGACATCACTGTGTGTATTATCCCTGTATGTGACATCACTGTGTGTATTATATCCCTGTACTGTGACACACTCTGTGTATTATCCTGTACTGTGACATCACTGTGTGTTTTCTGTACTGTGACATCACTGTGTGTATTATCCCCTGTACTGTGACATCACTCTGTGTAATTATCCCTGTACTGTGACATCACTCTGTGTAATTTCCCTGTACTGTGACATCACTGTGTGTATTATCCCTGTACTGTGACATCACTGTGTGTATTATCCACTGTACTGTGACATCACATTTGTTATTATCTCTGTACTGTGACATCACTGATGTAATTATCACTGTTGTACTGTGACATCACTGTGTGTATTATCTCTGTACTGTGACATCACTGTGTGTATATCCTGTACTGTGACATCACTGTTATATTATCCTGTACTGTGACATCACTGTGTGTATTATCTATGTCTGTGACATCACTTGTGTATTATCCTCTGTGATCCTGTGACTACTGTGTGTATTATCCCTGTCCTGTGACATCACTGTGTGTATTATCTATGTACTGTGACAATCACTGTGTGTTTATACCTGTACTGTGACATCACTGTGTGTATTATCCCTGTCTGTGACATCACTGTGTGTATATCCCTGTCTGTGACATCACTGTGTGTATTATCCTGTCACTGTGCTCACGGTGTGTATCTCCCTTACTGTGACATCACTGTGTGTTGGATTATCCCTGTCTGTGGCATCACTGTTGTGTATTATCCCTGTACTGTGACATCACTGTGTGTATTATCCCTGTATACTGTGACATCACTGTGTGTGTATTATCTCTGTACTGTGCATCACTGTGTGTATTATCCTTGTACTTGACATCCTGTGTGTATTCTATGTACGTGTGACTCACTGTGTGTATATCCCTGTACCTGTGACATCACTGTGTGTATTACCTGTACTGTGCAATCACTGTTGTATTATCTATACTGTGAATCACTGTGTATTATCCCTGTTACTGTGACATCACTGTGTGTTTATCCCTGTCTGTGACATCACTGTGTGTATTAATCTGTACTGTGACATCACTGTGTGTATTATCTCTGTACTGTGACATCACTGTGTGTATTATCTCGTACTGTGACATCACGTGTGTAGTTAAGATCAGTGGTAATAATTTTCACTCTTTGCGTAAAACTCACCACATCTCTTTCTAGATTTATATCTATGAATACAGATTAGGGGGACCTTCTTTCCCCCTATTGCTGTTATACTGCACCTAGTAAAGTTTTTAATTCTCATCCAGGAGAAGAAATGTAATTATCGTGACATCACATTCTCGGCGCTTTCTTCAGGAAGATACTTTTATTCTATTTCAGTCAACAGACAATTGATCAGATTACAGGATCAAATGAAAAATGGTACTGTAGCGCTGCTCCTAGGAAAGCAACTTCCTAATTCCCATTCCGGCTTTTATAAATGCCCAGAGATAGTGAAACCCCAGAAAACAAACGGAGAAAAAGACTTTTATGTGGATCTGGTAGAGTCAGTACGGATTAAAACATTGATACCCCCCCCCCCCCCCACCACCCCGGTCCTATTCGCTTTCAAGAAGTAAATTTCCGCGTCTCCCAAGTGAAGACGAAGCCGCCAGGTGAATTGACGCTCCTTACCTCAAACTTGGCCACCTAAAGTATTTTTTAAAAACAAAAAAAAAAAAAAATTTTTTGTGATCTGAACTTGTGGCAAGGTGTGATTTTGGCTGACAGCTCCCCCTTCTGTCTAAGGTCTTGAAGCCCTCCCGGAGAAGTTTTGCATAGATTAACGGCCCTCCTCTTGATATATTCCTGAAGGAGAAGACACAGAGTAAAGGCAACAACATTTTTAGCTCGAGGACATCCACAGGTACATGGCCATGAGACGACAGTTTTCCAATGTCACACAAAAGGTTAATGTTTGGGGTTGGCGCACTCTTTTCTATACAAAATTGAACATTTGCCTTTAGTGCCTTAATATTATCCTGAATTTCCATCTATGAATTCAGCAGTCTGCTTACTTACTCTAGTTTGCATGGTTTTTTCGTCTGCCAGACTCCCCAGTGGATCTTTTGGCTAACATGCTGACGGTCTGCTGAATAGTAGGAGCTTGCAGCAGGAATTCTGACGTCATCCACCCCCTCCCCTCTTCTCCTATAATCTTCAGAGCATGGACTGTGAGAGAAGAGGCACAGTTGGGTGACGACGCATTAGAGGAAGTTTTTTTGCCAAAAATATATGTAGAGGCCAGCCATGGGGAGAAAGACCAGTACACTACATGCAGCACAGACAATGTCCCTAAATAGAGAGAGATTTATATTATTGGAAAATTTGTCAAACCCTTAAAGTTAACCTCTCTACTAGATACGTATCCATGCTATTTGGCCCCAGTGCCCCCCTCACCTCTCACGTTCCCCTGAAAGGTCATTCTTAAAGGGGTTGTCCCTCTTCAGCAGCATAATTGGATATGGTACCTATTGAGGAGGAACTAAATTTTGTGAAAATATCACATTGGATGATTCAGAGTCGTGAGGGTAGAGATCAAATTCCACTGGGTCTGGAAATCTGTATAGATAGATAGACCCTATTCTTCATTCAAAGAGTCCTGAAAGTTCCTTAAGGTTGCCTCTTTTAATAATTGTGGGGGGATATGGTTTGTGTTAGGAAATTTACAATTTTCTTATATACTTCTGTAATCAATCCTTCGCAGTTTTTCTAGACTTCTGCTTGCCCTGTCATTCTATAGAAAGCTACTAGAACTCTGTTCCCTTGTCTTTTAAACCGCATGCCGGTGCACAGCCTGGGCCTCTGATGGAAAATGAGCACCCTTTTAAAGAGAAATTAATATCATCCATCCAACTGTTTTCCTAGCGAATGCAAATATTTTCCTTACAGAATGTCAGTTTCTTACATCTTGTTTGTTTCGGATGTCGGTCCATAATATAATTTCTACACAGTACACGCCAAATTTTCTGTGAATCCTAACAGAAGACCGATATTAACATGTAAATGAAATCGCGGCGTATATCTAACAAGGACGCCGGTTCCAAGCGCTCTGTTATTTTCTAGCATCCTTTCTCACTACAACTCGTCCTGTGTGCTGCGCTTTATTTAAGTAGCGGACCATGAACCACAGGGCTATTGCCAGGACGGCTTTGTCCCTTCCGTATGCCAACCGTGACACTAATTATTTTTTCCATACTATACAATATTCTCCGGCCTCTGTGCTCCCACAGTTTTGCGCGCTTGGCCTTTGGCAGAGAGACTGTTCCTGTTCGGATCTTCATCCATTAGAACAACGAGAAATATCAGAAGGGAAAAGTGCCCAAGACTCTTTCCAAACTTAAAAGCAGATTTGAATAAGTTTTGTTAAAGTGATGGCGAATTTATGTACAGCAGTCCCCGGGCTTACGTCGCAAGATAGGGTCTGGAGTTGTTCTTAAGTTGAATTGGTTGTAAGTCGAACCTGTATATGTTATAATGGAAGTTCTACTAGACAATTTTTTTCTTTCGCCCAAGTTCCAATTGGCTGTTTCATCAAAATTTTGCAGTATTGGACAAAGCACAGTGCCTGCTCCCCAAATGCCAAGTCACAGTGCCTGCTCCCCAATTGCCAAGTCACAGTGCCTGCTCCCCAATTGCCAAGTCACAGGGCCTGCTCCCCAATAACCACATCACAGTCCCACTCCCATATCACCAGGTCATAGTATCTGCTCCCCAGTAGCCACATCACAGTGCCTGCTCCCCAGTAACCACATCAAAGAATCTGCTCCCCAGTAACCAAGTCACAGTGCCTGCTCCCCAATTGCCAAGTCACAGTAGCTGCTCCCCAGTAGCCACATCACAGTGCCTGCTCTCCAGTAACCACGTCACAGTGCTTACTCCCCAGTAACCACTTCACAGTGTCTGCTCCCTTATTGCCAAGCCTCAGTGCCTTTTCCCCAGTAGCCACATCATAGCGCATGCTCCCCATTAGCCACATCATAGCGCATGCTCCTCAGTAGCCACATCATAGTGCATGCTCCCCAGTAGCCACATCATAGTGCATGCTCCCCAGTAGCCACATCATAGTGCGTGCTCCCCAGTAGCCACATCATAGTGCATGCTCCTCAGTAGCCACATCATAGTGCCTGCTCCCAGTAACCACATCAAAGAATCTACTCCCCAGTAACCAAGTCACAGTGCCTGCTCCCCAATTGCCAAGTCACAGTAGCTGCTCCCCAGTAGCCACATCACAGTGCCTGCTCTCCAGTAACCATTCTCAGTGCTTACTCCCCAGTAACCACTTCACAGTGTCTGCTCCCTTATTGCCAAGCCTCAGTGCCTTTTCCCCAGTAGTCACATCATAGCGCATGCTCCTCAGTAGCCACATCATAGTGCATGCTCCCCAGTAGCCACATCATAGTGCATGCTCCCCAGTAGCCACATCATAGTGCATGCTCCCCAGTAGCCACATCATAGTGCATGCTCCTCAGTAGCCACATCATAGCGCATGCTCCTCAGTAGCCACATCATAGTGCATAACTGGCAAATTTTTTGACAGGGCCCACGGCTCTGCTATAGTATTTATGCATTTAATTTTTGGAGGGCCACCTACCCGTCCTCTGTTTAAACAATTTTTGGAGGGCCACATACAGGCACTCAATCTATTCAATTTTTCTGGAGGGCCACCTACCCGGTCCTCTGTTTTAAAACCAATTTTGGGAGTGCCAATACAGCACCCAATCTATTCAATTTTTCTGGAGGGCCACCTACCTGCTCTCTGGTTGAAAATTTTTTGGACTGCCACATACAGGCACTCATCTATTTCCATTTTACTGGAGGGCCACCTACCTGTTCCTCTGGTTTGAAAAATTTTTGGGCATGCACATACAGGCACTATCAAATTAAATGTCTCCATAGCAGCTCCCCACGTGTGTCTCCATTGCTACCTCAAAAGTCGTCCATAGAGCTGCCTCCCATACATCGTCCCTTATCAAACGAGGTGTTCAGGCAAGAAATTTGGGTTGTTTTCAGGATTCCACATCAAACTTGTAACTTTGTCGCCACCTGCGTGGTTATCACAAAAATATACTGGCAAACTTTATCATTTACCAATATTATTTCAGAGCTGCTTCTTGCGCATCTTTTAATTCCCCTCACCCGGCATATCCTAAACTTATAAAGAACGCTACTACACTTGATCTTATACAAAAGTGCTGTTGGGAGTAGCCTAGAGACAGGGGTTGGATGGCGAAGCGCGGCAGCGGAGCGCCAGCTCCCAGCCGCATCATGCGTCTTGCGCATCTGTTTACATTCCCCTCACCCGCCCATATCCCAACATAAAACGCACTACACTTAACTTGGTGCAGGCTGGGACGAGTCTGACCCTGGGGCTGGTCAATATACTGCCGAGCAGAGAATTGGGGGCTACCTGGTCCAGGTTCAAAGGCCTACTATACCTCTCCCAACCCTCCTCCACCTCCTCCCTCGAATTACCATCCGTGGGAGGCGCCATCAGTCGGTAGCTTGGCACAGCAGCAGTGCCGTCGCTAAGCGACAGCAGGCGGTGCTCAAACTGCTGAGCCTAGCGATAAGGACACCGCCCAAGAGCTATTACAGGGCCTTCCATCAACTTGTTAACTTTGTCCCACCCTGCTGTGTAATCCCACAAATATACTTGCAAACTTTATTATTTACCGATATTATTCAGCGCTTCTTGCGCATCTGTTTACATTCCCCTCACCGGCATATCCTAAACTTATAAGAACGCTACTCATTGATCTTATACAAAAGGTTCTTAGAAGTGCTGTTGGGGGAGTAGCCTAGAGCACGGGGCTTGGATGGCGAAAGCTCGCCTGCAGCGAGCGCCAGCTCCATGCCAAGATCCAACTAACATAGTTTTAACTGCAGCACCTGTTAATCTACTACTAGTTCACTGCCTCCATACATGGTCCCTTATCAAACGAGCGTGTCAGGAGAATTTTGGGTTGTTTTATGGCTTCCATGTTAACTTTGTCGCCACCTGCTGTGTAATCCACAAAATATACTGGCAAAACTTTTATAGTACCGATATTATTTGAGCGCTCTCTTCTACCTCCTTTGGTCCTCTGCCAACATTGGTTTGAAGCCTGAGTCCATTTAGGGTATGTCGCCATGCCACTCTCTAGCCTGCGTGCTGCCGCTGCCTTGCATGCCGTCCCCTATAGTGCAGGGTCAATTATTGGGATGTTTTAAGATGCTATCTAGCTCATCTGTCACTTTTCATGGCCATGCTGTTGCCCATAATTTGGCATAATGGTGCGATTAAGCAGCCTCAGAGGCATCCATGCAGCTGCCCTGCTGTTTCCTGTCCATTTCCGTGGTGTTTCCATCCTTTTCTGAGGTTCCCAGGTGTTTGGCCAAGCTTCCTGTGCAGAGCCTGGTCCCCTTGAAAAATGCTCGAGTCTCCCTTGACTTCAATGGGCTCGTTATTCGAGACGAGCACTCGAGCATCGGGAAAAGTTCGTCTCGAATAACGAGTACCCGAGCATTTTAGTGTTCGCTCATCTCTAATCTTCACTAATAGATGAAGAGGCCGGACCCCATTATGAGCTATCACCTGCACGACTATAGAGTGGTCTGGATGGAATCCTCGTTTAATGAGTCATCCAGCTCAAGTTGATTAGTCCTGTCTGGACAGTTCAGAAAGCTCTGTGTAATGGAAAGCGGCATGCAACCCAGCTTTCCCAAGGTCCAGAATTTTATAATTAGTTTCTTGAGCAAAACCACTCAACTCAGGGATTAAACAAGATATGTTTCTGCATCAGTGTCGCTACAGCATTCTCAAGGTATGTTTGGTTCACAATGCTTTGCAGTCAAATTTTAGGGATTATTTTCCTTTAAAGTTTTTGACACTCGAGCTGATTTTCCTATTTTTGCTTGAAATGAGCTCATTTTCATTGGCAGGTAATCACTCATTAATGTCTCCATTACCAGGAAGTCTACGCTGAGCGAGGACATATTCTGTCACCAGCGTTGTCGCTTCTGATGAAGAGACATTTACTGGAGACAGGGACCGTAAAAAGAGCAGAGGAGATCTATGGGGAATGGTAGCAGCTACCAAACATTGCAGATGTTAGGAGATACACCATCTGCTTCAGCACCTGGATAGTCAGGAGCAGGAAAGGACACTGAGTATTCATGCTTATCGCTGCATTTACTGATTTCTTTTTGTATTAACCCATTGGCTTCCGCACGGGCAGTCTACATCCAAACTGTATGACTGAGTGGAACTACCCAAAGCCCACCAATGTTTGGTCAGCACCAAGATGCCATCACTCAGGGGCGGTGATGATGGAGCTTTAAGAGACCAAGTGCCCAAACGGCAATTTAAGAAGTAACTTGTCTCTAACTGCTATGACAGAACGTTACATTGTATCAGCATCCTGAGGCTGCAAGTACAATTGATAGAAAAAGGGAAAAATTGGACTGATATTCTAGCTTTTTTCCAGGGTCCTAAAAAGAAAGAATTACAGGACCCGAAGCAGGAGCTACAAAGTCCATCAAAGTCCACACCTCTTTGCTCCTCCTGCTGTCCCAGGCAGACAGGGATGTGCTGCTTTGTAATAGCAGTGATCCACGCCACATCCTGGGTGGCCTGCAGGCGGATGCCTTCAATCTGGCAAACTCTGTGCAGAGGAGACAGCCTGGGTGCTAGCAGTGAGGGCTCTGAGTGCCACCATTGGCACTCGTGCCATAGGTTCACCACCACTGCTCTAGCGGAGTCAGCTCGGTCATAAACATCATTACTTGTATCTGGATTTGAGATGTTTATGAACATCTTGGCACCAAATATGATAAGATGGTGGAGGGAAAATATATGATAGCTTTTCCCATTGGTCTGTGATCCATATTTGGTGGTTTTTGACATTTGACTCTTTCATTTTACACCCTACAGAGTGGATACATCATAAACGCAACTCCTATATCTGGTCTTGGGTTCTTGGACAACAGAAGTGCATTGAAGTTGTTCCTTAGTCTTTATGTCAGCCACAACAGTGATTCTGATTCCTTGTTGTACATTTTATACAGTTGGTTTGGCCACCAGCTATCTCTTACAACCGCCCCATACACACTCATACCCATCTTGACCAAGTGTACTAGTGATCTGATTGTAAAAAAAGGATGAGTCACTTGACTCCCACATGCATAAGTATGATTTTCTTGATAGAAAGTGCATGTGTAATGGGGACAGCCCATGCCAGAGTCTTCACTCCCAAAAACAGAAGGATAAGCCAGTTAAAGGGGTTGGTCACTCTTTTACATAAGTTTTCCATGTGCCATTACTGCCTTGTGGATAATCCCTGAATGTGCATCAAGTGACTCAACAGTCCTACTACTTACATTTGTGCTGTGTGCAGACTCTCCATGATTCTTTGTTTACATGTGTGAGCACTGATGAATAGGAGGAGCAGTAGCATCAGAGTTATGACTCATCTGAATCCCTCTCCCTCCTCACCTCTGGTGTCTGTCAGTGAGGGAGGACTGTGAGAAGAGAAACACAGTGGGAGATGCCATGAGGACGGGCTGTATCAGTGAAAGAGATGAAGTTGTGTATTTTTACCGAAAAGGTAAAAAAAAGACTATAACGGAAACCATAATAAGTCCTTTGAAATCAATGGATATTTTAAGGGATCCCTTATACTTCTGTTATTATCATATATACAAGATTTATTCAAAACGGATAAAAAAATATTCGTATTCAATCCAGTGCCAGAAAATCGCCACATCGACAAATTGATCTGCTCATCTTGCGTTTCTATGTATTATAATTAGTATCATGAAGAAGGTAAAGGCCCTTCCAGTTCTTTTGAGTTTCCATTTCATTTGTTTCCCATGAATCCGGACTTTCCATAGATACTTTTAGTGTTTTTGTTTCCCCTCCCCTCCACCATACAGAATAACTTTTTAGAAATGTGCAGATGTTTCCACCTGCTCCGCATGATTTAGCACCTAGCTTTAATATTTCAGTGGTGAGCGCCATTTTTCTTCCTCTGGAGCTCGCATGTCTCCCTTGGTCTGTAATTCCTGCCATCTGCCGCCTGTTCTCTTGGCTTTCGCTTCTGCCAGTTGCATCACCGTTACCTTCTCAGCTCGGCGGACTCAAGGACAAAGAGGAGTTTATCCGCGAGCCGCTGTGCCCCGGCTATGAGATGCATTTGTCTGCTTTCTGCTAAACTGTAAAGCTTGTGATGAATCCTATAAAACAAGATAAATGACAGGCCGTATGAGACATTGATCGCATCGGTGTTAACCCCTTGTCTCGGAGAGACTCCTATTTATCTAACTGCGGTTTGGATAAAATGTGCAATATTGATTTTTTTTTAAGATCTCGTTTTCAACAGGTTATAAAAAAAGAAGCTTTTCCGCGACCTTCCGTGCCCTTAGTTTACATTGAAAAGCGTTTTTGTGGTTTACGGTGGAAGAAGAAATTATTTTTCTGCAGGTTTACAACAGAACAGTAAAAACATAAAGGGCAATGTCACCAAAAATGTACAATGCCAATATTTATGGGGTACGGACACAGTTCAAAATGGATGGGAACAACTTGTGCAGGACTCCCCATTCCAAAAAGCTAGAGCTAAATAGTTGGCCTAGAGCCAGGAAATAAAGTTGGAATTGAACCCTAAGCCCCTCGAGAGATGGGGTGCCGATTGTGTTTGGTTCCTAATGGGTGGGAACAACCTGTGTAGGACTCCCCATTCCAAAAAGCTAGAGGTAAAGAGTTGACCGAGAGCCAGGAAATAAAGTCGGAATTGAACCCTAAGCCCCTCGAGAGATGGGGTGCCGGTTGTGATTGGTTCCTAATGGATGGGAACAACCTGTGTAGGACTCCCCATTCCAAAAAGCTAGAGGTAAAGAGTTGACCGAGAGCCAGGAAATACAGTCGGAATTGAACCCTAAGCCCCTGTAATGGATGGGAACAACCTCTGCAGGACTCCCCATTCCAAAAAAAAGTTGGCCAAGAGTCATGAAAAAGAACATGGAGTTGGACATCAACACTAAGCCCCTAGAGTGATCTCAACTAAGGGGCCCCATATCTTCCTATTTTCCGTTCCGACGGACATGACAAATATAAGACCCTCAGTAATGGAGGCATACAGAGGAATATTCTTTATGTACAATCTTTTATTGGATGCTACAATACAATGCAGGCAATACATTTAGCAGAGAATATGCTCGTAAGATGGTGCCATATAGAGGTGAGTATGTGTGTATACATGATGTGTACATGCTCTATATATGTGTGCAAGTGTATAAATGTGTGTGTATGAATGAAGAACTGTATGTTTATGTATATAGGTATATAAATGTGTGTATACATGAGTGTAATATGTATATTTCTAAGCGGAAAGGGGGCCCCATTCAGAAGTCTGCAATGTCCCCTGGCTCTCCTAGTTACGCCCCTGTTTACACGTCTTAGACCAATGTCTTGTAAGTTCGGAACTGCCCCCTATAACCATACCATGGGGTGTAAGATGATCTCTGCATGTGGCCTCCATGTGGTTGTGAAGGGTATTGCACCCTGTTGAGGTTTAAGCCTTGAGATTGTACTTTATGTTACATTTTTGCAAAAAGGTAAAGGTTCCTTGTTCCCAAAGATCAATATCCAACATTCAGAGGGGAAAAGGAATCTGAAGCTGAATCTACCGAGTCCTTGGCATAATAGTCTGAATGGTGTAATTGTGTGTACAGCGAACAGTAATTCCTTGGACGCTGCACTAAATGAGGCAGCGCGACGCTTTGTCGTAGAGATCCCCGGTGCAGATGTCTGCTATGATAAACCTGAAAGTTTCCTTTAAAGAAAAGTTCACTTGGATGGAACATTATGAAGTCTTTAACTTCCTATTTTTTTTTCCCTCTAAAAAGCTCTCAGACAGCCTCAAATATGTGCCTAAGGACAGCGACGGAAAAGCAGTTTCGGAGATAGCTTTTCTCCTGAATAAATGAATGGAAAGATTTTATGCTGATAATAAAGATAAGTAATGTATTTCTTTCTGGAGCAGCGCCTGCAGATACAAAGACATATGGGATTCTGAAGCGATAAGGAATCCAACCCTTAGGGTCATTCGGTTGTCAGGACTGGAGATATCTCCTGCCATAAAGCTCACAAAATACCTACCCTTCAAGCACTGATGAGCTGCACGTAGTCCTCTTCTCTAAAAGGAGTCAAGGTGCTCTCTTAAAGGCAAAGGATGACGATATAAGTCTGCAGAAGAAGATTGCAACCACCTTGTATATGTTATCGATTTATAGCAAAGAATTTCAGACTCCTACTCTGCTCGCAGTTTATGTGCTAACTTTGACACAGTGGGAATTAAAGGTGCGTCCGTCCTTGACTCCAATTTCTCAAAAGTTGATTATGATCAACTTGGTCTTAAAACTATATCGGTAAGGAAGGAAAATTCACCCAGCACCGTGCTAAATCTTTTCAAGGCTTTAATCTTCAATCCATTAACATTTTATAAACTACTTCCATGTTTGGCTGACGCGCTTCGCGGTTTTTTACTTCGATCCATGTTTGACTGACGCGTTTCGGTCTTTATTCTTGAATGCATTAACATTGAATAATCGTCAGATCTTGCATGTTTTACTGACGCATTTCGCGCTTTATTCTTCAAACCATTAACATTATATAAACATGTTTGGCTGACACGTTTCAATCTTTATTCTTCAATCCATTAACATTGTTTAAACATCAGAACTTGACGCGTTTCACGCTTTATTCTTCAAACCATTAACATTGTATAAACAAGTTTGGCTGACACGTTTCGGTCTATATTCTTGAATACATTAACATTGAATAATCATCAGATCTTGCATGTTTTACTGACGCATTTCGCGCTTTATTCTTCAAACCATTAACATTGTATAAACAAGTTTGGCTGACACGTTTCGGTCTTTATTCTTCAATCCATTAACGTTGTTTAATCATCAGATCTTGCATGTTTTGCTGACGCGTTTTGCGCTTTATTCTTCAAGCCATTAACATTGTATAAACATGTTTGGCTGACACGTTTCGGTCTTTATTCTTCAATCCATTAACGTTGTTTAATCATCAGATCTTGCATGTTTTGCTGACACGTTTCGGTCTATATTCTTCAATCCATTAACATTGAACAATCATCAGATCTTGCATGTTTTGCTGACGCATTTTGCGCTTTATTCTTCAAGCCATTAACATTGTATAAACATGTTTGGCTGACATGTTTCGGTCTTTATTCTTCAATCCATGAACATTGAATAATCATCAGATATTGCATGTTTTGCTGACGCGTTTCACGCTTTATTCTTTAATCTATTAACATTGTTTAAACATCAGATCTTGCATGTTTTACTGATGCGTTTTGCACTTTATTCTTCAAACCATTAACATTGTATAAACATTTTTGGCTGACACGTTTCGGTCTCTATTCTTCAATCCATTAACATTGAATAATCATCAGATCTTGCATGTTTTGCCGGCGCGTTTCGCGTTTTATTCTTCAATCCATTAACATTGTATAAACATTTTTGGCTGACGCGTTTTGGTCTTTATTCTTTAAACCATTAACATTGTTTAAACATCAGATCTTGCATGTTTTGCTGATGGGTTTCGCACTTTATTTTTCAAACCATTAACATGGTATGAACACGTTTAACTGACGCGTTTCAGGCTTTATTCTTCAATCTATTACATACATGCAAGATGCGATGTTCATACAATTTTAATGTATTAAAGAATAAAACCTTGAAAAACCTTTTAGCACACCACTGGGTGAATTCTCCTTTCTTATGGATATTGTGGATGTCCCGTGGTCCAGACAGTAATCATCCGTCCATAGTGGCGTCAATTCTCCGATATCTGCACAGTCTCTGCACCACATGGAGCAGGCTAAGCTGTAGCGCTATTGTCTTTTTCTGAATTATAACCAATAGGTATATACCTCCAACATGCTCCAATCCACATTAGAAGTGATTGATCATTAGAGATCCAATTATTGATATTCCCAGCATTTACAAAAAGATGTGGGGTCCCCTTATTCCATGTCCCCTGGCCCATGCAAATTTATAGCACAGGAAAAATGAGAGGGGTGGGGATGCTGTCAGTCCCCTTCAATCTTAATTTTTGTTTTTTCCCTACACAACACAGTTAGTTTTGGCTTTGGTGATAATTTTCTTTAAAGTCGAGTTTTAGAAGCCATAACTTTTTTAGTTTTCTATCACTGCAACTGCTTAAGGGCTTGTTTTTTGCAAGAGTAGTTGTACTTTTTCATGTTGTGAATTTGGGAAGTCTATAACTCTTTGTACGAGGAGTAAAAAACAAATCTTTTATTTATATTTTTTAATTTATTTTCATTTTACCCCATTCACTGCATTAAAGGGAACCTGTCACCACCTTTTTCACAAATACAGCTAGTGACAGGTTCCTATAGAACCCTAGAAACTAATGAACACCATTCTTTTGACTAAAAATTGTTCCCTTCACATCCTTACAAAATCAGAATTATAAACTTACTGGTATCTAGGGATCTGTAGTGCAAGTCAATGGGCCATGGCCTAATGTCATGTGTCCAGGGTGACATAATCACAGGTCCTTTAGCCTCTTAACATTAGCAAACTGTACACCATGCACATATCTGACCACATAAAATCAAAGCAGCCTGCTTGCATTTTTACTCCTCTACATGCAGGATGCTGTGATTTCATGAGATATGTGCTTGGTGTACAGATTGGTAATGTTAGGAGGCTAAAGGACCTGTGATGATGTCACCCTGGCCACATGACATTACTGCTGCGTGCAGCGAAAGCATGGGGAGGAGCTGCTGGATTCAGCCCGAGGAGGCCACGCCCACCTTGACTCGCTATAAACATCCTTGGATACCAGGTAAAAGTTGAATATATGGGGATCTGAGGGGAACAATTTTTAGCTAATAGAAGGGGGTTAGTTAGTTACTAGGGCTCTTTGGGAACTTGTCACTAGGTGTATTTGTGAAAAATGTGCTGACAGGTTCCCTTTAATAACATGTTACCTCTACTTTGCAAAGAGACATCATTTATATTGTTTTTGTGTTGTACAAAAGAAACACATTAACTATATGCATTTGTTTTTGCTTGTCAATCTTCTAAAAGTCAGAATTTTTTATAGGTAACATTGTGAGGTATGTAAGAATATTTAATTATTTTTAATTTAAAAAAAGTGACCAAAAAACAGCACTGCTCTCTCTAGACCTGCCCCTCCTGACATGAGTAATACCTGCAGGACGTAGAGTGATGTCAGAAGCATGTGACTGATAAAATGCTTCCTGCATCACTGCAAAGTCCTTAAAACCTTTCATGCTGACAGTAATAGATCAGGACAGAGCCAGGGGATGGGAACAGAAAAAAAGTTGTGGCTGAGACTGAGTATGAAGAAGAGCCCTGTGTGTGGGAGTGAATGGATGTAGCAGACCTATGCAAGTTAATAGCTTGTTGTAGCAGAGCAGTATGTGTATGTGTAAATGGATGTAGCAGAGCAATGTGTGTGTGTGTAAGTGAATGGTTCTAGCAGAGCATTGTGAGTGAATGGATGTAGCAGAACTAAGTGTGAGTGAATGGATGTAGCAGAACTAAGTGTGAGTGAATGGTTGTAGCGAAGCTACGTGAGTGAATGGATGCAGCAGAGCTGTGTGAGAGTAAGTGGATGTAACAGAGCTGTATGTGAATGAATGGTTGCAGCTTAGCTATGGGAGTGAATGAATGTAGCAGAGCAGTGTGAGAGTAAATGGATGTAGTAGAGGAGTCTGTGTAAATGGTTGTAGCAGAGCTGTGAGTGTATGGATGTAGCAGGCTGTGTGAATGGACAGATGTAGAAGAGCTGTGTGTGAGTGAATGGATCTAGCAGGGCTATGTATGAGTGAATGGATGTATCAGAGTTCTCTGTGCTGTGGAATTTTTAATTAGTGTTAAACATGTTAAATCTGTGCATCTTATAGTGCAAAAAAAATAAAATACATTTTTTTTTATATTTTAACTGTTTTAGTTGACTCCTGGAGAGGAGCAAAAGGTTAAATTGATGGCATCCTATCGGAGGTTGTACGCTGTCGCATATATAATATAACATTGTGATTTAATGTCTAAAACCTTGTTACTATAGGGCTTAAAGGTGGGTGCCGGCTTTGCACTTACAACATATTAACTAACTGTCATTGTATTGTATGTCTTCAAATGGAACAATCATAACTGAAATACATTGTTCATCCCTTTATGACCAGAACAGTTTACTATGTAATCACTTAAGTAATTGCAAAAAAAAAAAAAATCACAAATTAAAAAAGTCTTTCCGCTGCTATTTTAAGCCGAGCGACCATCAATAATGCAATAATATATTGAGGGAAACGTCTTAAAATGCTTAGACAAAAAAATCAATCAAATAATCTCATTGCCCTGAATGTTTCTCTTTGTTTCGATTGCATTCCTGCTGCAATTTTCTGGATTTTATCCAATCGCGCGGGAATAAAACAGCTGCAGAATGATCAACATTTAGGGATTATGATCAGATTTGGGGACTTTGGCTAAGCCAATTGTTATAGTAAAAGCTGTTCCGCTGCTATAATCGCCGGCAGTGGTTATGAACGTATAAATTCTTTATACGCGATGGGAGAGAATATCAGCGGTGATTATACCGACGGAAATAAGATAATAATATACATACAGCAACCGGGAAATTCTAAGAAGACTGATAGTACTGGTTTTATTACTTTTACAAACCCCCCCCCCCCAACAAAAAATCTCTGTATCACCATTCTCATCACTTATATGCTTTAGTATACAGCGTTGTATAAGCTCTCACTTTTTGGCTCATGTTGTAATTGATACCATGTCGAAAACTGCGGAATCATTTGATCAAGGTTTGATTAAATTTGTTTTTTTAGGGGCAAAATGGCGATTTGGATATTCAAACGTTTCCTTTTTTTGTTATGGTGATCACTGTATGGGCTAATTATTGGGGTTGGGGAAGTGGGGGATTATCTAAGTTTATGATTTTATTTATTTATTTTATTTTTTGAGGCACCCCCTTAAACTTTTTTTTTTTTAGTTTTTGAGCTTTATTAGTTACGTCAAATTCACAAACCATATAATATTCCAAAAACAGTATAAATTTCTTACAAAAATATAAATATATAAAAGACCTAATTACACTCCCAATTTATCAACAGAGCAAGTTATACCCACATCCCCCTTTAACTTTAAGTTACTATTTTTTGAGGCTCCCCCTTTAACTTTAAGCCTAAACCCTAGGGGTCTGATCTTATAACTATACGCCTGGGGCAGGTTGTTATAGGGATCACTGATTGACCGCAGTGACAGCCCCCTGACACTATTAGGCCCCTCCAACGACATCACCGCCATCATTTAAGTGCTTGATTTAAGGTTGACACCTGCTGCTACCTATTGAGGGTGTTAATGTGATGTCTCGCACCCCTTCATGGAGAGGACTCATAAACAAGTCACCTGTGCTGGCGATCTTAGACTATATGGGGGGTATTTATCAGTGGCGTAGAAGCCCTGAAATAATCGCAAATGGAAGTGTTTCCCCTTCCTGATTGGGGCTGCGGCTGGCGAGGAGTGCGCCCAGCGGTGGAGTGGGCACAGTTGGAAGGGCGTGGCTGCCCCCATGCCGGTGCATTTGTTGCAGTTGGCGACTTTTCATACGTAAAAAAACTGTCTGCTCACAGCGGTCGGGCTATCATATACTGGCTCACGAGCACCGGGGTATGATAAATACCCCCTACATTGCTATTCCTGGGCGAAACAGAAATTATTCCTTGAAGGTCTATGGCAGACCCCAAATCACAGAGGTTCTCTGTGATTTATTGACCCTTTTAGGATGTTGTACACCTCCTTCTTACTCGAATTTTGGGAGATTGTTCTATCACAATGCTATAGAAAAAGTATAAATAAGTATATTTATTATGGGGGAGTATTATCAGGGTTTCTATGCCAGAAACTTGTGTAGAAGCCCTAGCCATCTCGGGTTGCGACAGGTGTACATCGGACCTCCTTTTCTCGTGATCCATGGGGGTTCCATCACTGAGACCCCCACAAATCAGCCTGTAGATCCTACAGGCTGAAAACCCCTTTTAATTTCAGCTACGCTCATACATAATGGGGCAGATTTACTTACCCGCTCCTGTTGAGATCCCACGGTGCGTTTTCCAACGTGGATTCGGATCCAGCGGGAATCACTAAGATTGGGAGTTCCTGCATGTGTCGCTGCTGCGCCAAGGTCCGCCGGAGCTCACCTTCTTCTTCCCGGTGCATGTGAGTGCTTGATTTTGCGATCTTTGTCTGAATCAGTCAGGTTGTCCGACGGCTACGCCCCCCGATTTCTGTCGTGTGCAAGCCGGCGCTGATGCACCACAATCCGATCCTGTGCGCCAAAATCCCGGGGAAATTCGGCGCAAAACAGAAATATTCGGGAAACTCGACGAAAATGCGGCGTTCAGACCCTTAATAAATGAGCCCCAATAGGTCAATAAGTGCATTGTAGTGAATATCAGCAGATGTGAATATATTCTCCCCCTATAGGGAGCGGCGTCCAGATTTTTCAGATTTGAATGGAAATTACTGTTGCATACGATAATATTTATTTACAATACACATTAATATCACATATCTCTAGTACATTGTAATTATTTTTTTATTTGATTAATTTCAGTGGGGAGCCTTGTAGTAAAAATCGGGAATGTCTCCCCGGTCCATTCATTATAATGAAAGGAGCAGTCAGGCAGCAGACATCAGTAATAATATGGTGAGACATCCAATTTCTACATCTTCTACAAAGCCTTTGCATTGAACACCCCTATAAGAATGGTTGACCATATAACTAGGAAGATTCTTTAATTCACCCAAACCCTTCTGGAAAGGCTTCCTGGGGTAACCGGCGGCACAACGTCTTCTCTCATCCCCAACGCGTCATTTGACTGGTCTCAATATATTCTATAATTACGCTATGTCTATAGAGAAGACAGTTTAATGTTATATTCCTTATCCAGATAAATGGATGTCCCTGAGCGCTGACCTCCATTCGTAACCTTATCGCGGCCGCGTCTTACGATATCACTAACCAAGATTAAATTTATTACTTAAATATGGGCTTTGCCGTGGTCGGAGTAATAGAATTGTCTGGGAGTATCGGAGTAATGTTTGTGTACGGATTCGTGAACAGAAAGGACCCGACGAAGGGAACGGAGGAATAATTATCGGATCGGCGGCCATCTTCCATTTAATATGTCATAATGGATTATTTTCATGACAGTGTAACTCAGCAGCACAGAGATATCCATCTCCCACGGACCGGTGAGTCATACAGGACAAGATTTAACCCAGAGTCTGCGAAATCATACGGCAACGAAACGAAACGAAAATGTCAGAGATGCAAGGGGCAAGATGTATAAAGGCAGTGATACAATGATACAATACAATAATAATATGTAGGGTTTAATGTAACTATAACATTTTTTATTCAAGATGTAAGCAACCAGATGTTCAATTTTTTGTACTTACTAATTGTACTGGATTTCACGCTCTGATTGGTTAAAATCAATCAAAATTATTGAAATATAATTTTTTTTTCTTTTGTAATTTTTTTAATTAATTCTTTATTTGGATTATTTAGAATTCTTCATATATTATAATTAATAATTAGTATTATTATATATTATTTTATTCAAATTTTTTTGTAAAAACATTAAACAAGTAGTAAGTAAAAAGACTTAAACGGCACATCCGTATATTATACACTGACCTGATGCCTATAAAGGGATCCTGTCAGTAATTTTGGGGCCACTTATAAGCCAGCGTGTCTTCATGCAACTGGGTATTAGGGTTACAACCATTACAGTCCATGTTTCAGAGATTCCAGGTGGTAGAGGCAGTAGAGATCCGGTGACTTGGGTCCTCTGGAACCCTTGGGCATTTGCACTAATCGTAGTGGAGTAGAAGTCAGCACTTGTCTGTGCTTGGACACATTTTGACTCCTTGGAGATTCTTAGTTGTAGCCTTTAAGCAGTAAGATAATGGTATAAATTTAGCTCAATATCACTAAACAACATCAAATAATATATAATAAACCAACAGTATAAAAAAGTAAAACATGACTAGTTTAATAGAACTATAAAAAATGGCCGTTATATGAAACTTTTACTGTATGTCAAAGTGAAAGAAGCTAAGGACAACTTTCTAGTATGGGAGTCTGAGTACTGGCAGTACTTGCTGGACCATGGAAAGAGGGCCACGGTGGGACCTACGACCTCCCTCTGACTGCTCCAGACCATCCTTATGGTGTCTCCTAGTGATGGGTCGTTCACGACCGAGCCGGCACAAAGTTCCAGCTATTTTCAGTGAACGGTGGGAGTTGTCTCACACCTGAGAGCTGATCCAGTGAGCCGCTGCTTTAAAACTGCATTAAAGAGGGTCGGGAAGGCAGGAGTACAGAAAATGTGATGTTTATTGGGGTCTCTCCTGCTCATCCCCCTGAAGCATCTCTCTCAAAATTTCTAATAAATTCGCTATGTACTAACTGACTGCGGGTGGGAGCCGATAGCTCAGTAAACCCCACCCCTTCACGGCTGACTCCACCCCTGAATGTAGTCTCCCTATAATTATAATTAATAGGAGGCCGTTCAGGAGCTCTTCTACTTGAGAGGTTCCTAATGATCCAGCTCACTGAGAAGAGCTATACTTTCCATCACTACCTCCTACTGTCTGTCTCTCTCACAGTCCATATCACAGGAAGAGGGGAGGGAGCAGAATGAGTCATAATCTCCTGCTGCAGCTCCTCCTATTCAACAGGGATCACACATGTAAATAAAGAATCATGTAGAGTCTGCAGACTGCACAAATATAAGTACAAGGACTGCTGAATCACTTGGTGAACATTCAGGGATTATTATTAGGCAGTAAAGGCACATAGGCAACGTAAAAGAGTGGCCAACCCCTTTAAACATAGGGATGAAATGAAAGCCCTCTTTGGCTCTGTACATAACCCAAGCATTTCATATTCATACTCCATACTTAGTTATCTCTCCTATACTGAAGCCGTACCTATTAAATATGAACATCAAAGCAGGATTATCACAAGAGTCTCCCGGCCACCTCCCCCTGGCGATACATAGACGCCGACTAAAGAAAATGAAAACGACCTTCCAAATGCAATACATTACATAAGGACCGATAAAAAGACATCACTGCCGCTGCAGAACTTTATATTATACCACAGATGTATCCAAGGAAAGTTACAAAAAAATAAAAGAATACTAAAAAAACGAGATTCACGTTGCAAAGTGACCCGATTAAAAGCTCCGGATAAATTTCCCCGATCCGCGTCCATGCGGGAGGAAGACGCGTAACGTCGTTCTGACGGTTATTGACATTAAGAAATAAGAAGGGGGTGTCAGCGCGGTATCAGAGCGGCGCCCGTCTTCCTCTTCTCTGTTGACAAAGCAGAAAGGAAGAAGCGGCTTTTGTTTTACCAGCGCTGGAAAAAAACAGCATCTTCTTAGGTACATGGGGTCACCTGATCTCATAGGCAATTACAGAGTTACGAGAGGAAGAAAAAAAAACCCACATCTCTCTGCAGCGCGTAAGCACATAAAAAAAGTCACTTCTGGGAATTAAGTAGAAAAATGACTTTTTAGATGTCGACTGTTGAATCATTTTGAATTCCACCTCCAGAGCAGAAAATGATGAGTTTAATATCATAGCGGGAGGTAACTTGCATCTCCCTTTAAAGACAGCTCTCAGCATCCAGCAGGTTCCCAGCTCACAATTTATTACTTTCTCCTTGTCTCCGCAGACAAATTATATGACAATCACTCTCCCTTTTAATTCCAGCATGCTTTGCTTCATCTTAGTTTTAATTGCTTCTCCGGTGAAAACTTTTCGCGTAAGCAACTGCTCCGTCTTATATGTTATTTACTGCGGAGACTTACACCCTCAAGAAAGAATACATCAATCCACTTGTTAGGTGTCAGATGTTTCTGGAATACCAGTTGCATAGATCTTTTATCCATGGAAGAAAGACCCCAGGATATGTTGTGGGTCTCAGTTCCCACCTCTGTATCGTTCAGGGGTTCATTTTTTTGTATAAGCCCATGCTGAAACATTGGGAAATCGGTTAGATTTGGGATTCCAACTAGAGATGAGCAGACCCAACATTCCGAATTTGGGTTTGGCCGCACGACCTGCGCTCACCTCCTCCTCCTCTCCCCGTGCACTGCCGTTGCCAGCTACGGTATGGTACGGCCGGGCAACGGCAGGGCACGGGGAGAGGAGGTGAGCGCAGCTCACCCCCGCCCCTCTCCATAGGGATGTATGGCGCATGGCGCCGTTTTACGGGTAAAGATAGGACAGGTCCTATCTTTTTCCTGGGTACGGAGCAGTACGGTGCCGCACGTGTGCCCACTGACGTCTATGGAGCACGTATATCGGCCGTATATACGTCGGCCGTATATACGTCCTCCATACGGTTGTGTGAATGTAGCCTAACAGTTTAAAGGAAACCTACCATCAGAAATCTACCTATTGATCTAGGTCTGATGGTAGGTGGCTAGTAACATGCTCAACCCTAATCTAATTTTACCTAATCCTATAATACTTCCTAAGCTAAACTACACTTTATCTAACTAATATGCTAATTACCGGTAGAGGCTACTAGGGCGTGGACTAGCCATTGCTCCCACTACCCGGAGGGCTTAGCATGTTACTAGCCACCTACCATCAGACCCAGCTTAATAGGTAGATTTCTGAAGGTAGGTTTCCTTTAAACTGGTAATATGACAATTTGTCCGGGTCGTGCGGTCAAACCCCAAATCCGAACATTGGGTTTGGTCATCTCTACTTGGAATCCCAATTCTAAGTAATTTCCCCAAGTTTCAGCATAGTCTTCCCTAGCAATTGTATCTGATATGGAAAAATTTACCCCTGAGCGATACAGAGGTGGGAACTAGGGTAGCTTTCCTTTAGTGAGGTTTTCCATGAATATGGACAATAAAAAATTTTGGTTGGCGTTAAAATTATAAAATATACAGGTCCGACTTACATACAAATTCAACTTAAGAGCAAACCTACAGAACCGAACTTGTACGTAACCCGGGGACTGCCTGTATGGTATGCTTTATGTAATATGGGTATTTTTGCATAACGCAATATTTTAATAAATAACCAAGAATAACTAAATTAATAAATAAATATTCTTCATAGCATTTAAAGAATAAGTCTAATGTTTTCCACAAACCATGTGTTAAAGCGCCAAACCCATTTTCTTGGCGCGTGTAATGACGTTGTTTCTTCCTAATGCGCTCCGGTACCATTATTACTCCATTTATTGATAAAGTCGAGGAAATAAAACTGTAGGGGGCGGAGGATTGTGTTCCTCTGCTGACTTCTTATTAAATCGCTTCCATAATCTTTGCCGTTAATGTGGGAAATTGGGGCATATTCATCAACCTATTTATAAAGCTGTGATATCTATTTTAACAAAAACATGTGGGGAACAAAGGAAGGATTATCGAAAAGCTAGGAAAAAATTACTGGGTAAATGAAGAGGGCAACAAAGGAAAGAATCTTTCTGTCTTATCCAGGCACCGTGACTGGTAATCTTCTTATATTTGTTGTTCATAGCTTCCTTCTAAAAATCAACTTCTAAAATGATGCTAATGAACCTCTCCGCGCTGCAGATTTAAAGGCTGTTACACTGTGCAGGAGCACTGCTTCTCCCACTGTGTGAGAGGGAAGAGCTGAGGGGACAGCAGCAGGGATGGGTCTGGGAACGCCGAAGAGTAGCATTTCAGATCATTAGCACGGGGGCCGTGTCTAATGCCATGTGCCAGGGTGACATTCATCTAGTCCTTTAGCCTTTCACATAGTAAACTGTCACATCCACCCATTATTATCTAACTGGGGATGTGTACTATGTTGTCCTCATTGTTGAAAGTGATAACTAATGGAATGTTTTATATATGTTATGCCCCCTTCCCACCACAGAGGACCAGACGTGGATTCTACATAGACATCCACGCTCATTCCACCATGATTGAACGGATTCATGTATGGGAATATCTTCGAGCGGAAGAAGCTATTCCAGAGACACGCCTATATTTCCTAAGGCTGCTCTGTCGAAATGCAGAAGACCTTCTCTTTTGAAAGTAGCATGTCCATGCTGTATTACTTCGTGATCAGGCAGAGGTCCAGAGCTAAGAACCCACATGGTCCATTTCTCTACTTCTTATCTAATTAAGACTAATGAAATTAATCTTATAATCACAATAGTTGGTAGTGGCTAAAATTATTTGTAAAGATTCATACTTTAAGCACGGCTGTAAAAGATGGTAGATATAGAGAGATGTAGTAGGTCCATCAGGGGGATATATACTTCAGGTGGATAGCTGGCTATATGACTCAAGGGGCTAAGCTATATACAATAGTGGCTGATGGCTATAGCGCCAAGGGGCTGGCTATATACTACAAGGGGTGGCTTGCTATATATACGGGGGCGGCTATATCTACAGGGGGCTGGCTGGCTAATTATACTACAGGGGGATGCTGGCTTATAATACAGGGGGCTGGCTGGCTATAAAACTAAAGGGGGTGGGATAGATACTAAAGGGGGCTGGTGGCGGGGCTATAGACTACAGGGGGCGACTATAGACTGCAGGGAGATGGCTATATTACTACAGGGGATGGCTGGTAAATACTACAGGGGGCTTGCACTATTACATACAGGGGGCTGGCTTATACTACAGGGAGCTGGCTGGCTAATACTACAGGAGGTGGGATATATTACTACAGGGGCTTCGCTATATACTACAGGCGGCTAGCTATATATACTAGGGTGGCCTAATACTACTGGGGGCTTGCTGGCTATGTACTGGGAGGCTTGTGTGACCCAAGCATTTCATCCTAGGCGATACTCGATCATAGGTTTTCCCAGTTTTTGGTGGTAAAATTAGGTGCCTCGGCTTACATTCAAGGATATGCAGAAAGTAAAGAAAAGGAGCTTTAAATGCTAAATAGATTTGTGAATAATTAACCACCAAAGACTGGAGGGCACTTTAGTGCTATACCTATGTCTTCGGACTAGGACACTTCAGGTTACTTTCCACACAAACGGATTGGTTCTTGATTTTAAAGGAAGACCGTAAGATGATGATTTTCTTTTTTTTTTTTTTTTATTATTGTTCCCGAAAACTTTGGTGAAATAATGAAAAAAAAAAAAAAGCGAAGGTCATTGTGACCTAAAACAGCCGAGTCTGCAAACTTCAGGAGACATAATAAAACAGAACCATTTGCCTGATGGAAAGTAATAGAAGTGTTCTCATCAATGAGGCCGGCATACAGTAAATGGGTTGATTTCACTGTTTTCAGTATTACAGAGTCGTGCGGCATTCTATATAGCGCCAGTGGAAAAGCAATAAACCGTAATTATGGGGCCTCTTTAACGCACCCATTTTGCTGATTACATTTCTTCCCTATGTACAGGAGCAATATTGGTCGTACCGCAGGACCTCGGCCAATTTCCATTTTATTTTCTCCACATTATAAACACTATTATTTTTATTGACTATTGCGGGGGAAAAAAAATTTCACCTGATCTTCAGCTCCATATAAAAGAAATAACCGCACTGATTTCTTAAAGCGATATACATCCAGATGATGCGTGATAATAACAGAAAGGAGCGTTTCTATTAGGCGCAGTTAACCCTTACGGGTGTAAGACGGGACGGAGTGTGATTTTAGCAAAGATAGGTTTAGTTTTACGATTCACATTTTTGGATGCACGATTTGTGCAATAAAAGGATCGGCCAGGAATAAATATGGATCAGCGGCGAAATTAGAAATGGGGGATGTGGAGGGCAGTTTGCATATCCTCGTAGTAATTATCTCAGTGTTGGCAGTTAGCTCCTTCCTTGTCTGTGCTGAAAAGCCTGGAGTCCTAGGATTGTTTTAGATTTGTTTATCGTCGGGACTCTTTGGAAAGGGGAGGCTGCTGCTACCTGCTCACAGAGGAGGAGGTCATGTGACAGAGCTCTGTGTATGCAGCAGAGCTAGATGTTTTCATTATGTTTCCATTATCTAGAAGTTTCCTGCACAGAATAGCAGAGGTACAAGATTTCCCCTGTTCCCTATCAGTCCCTCAATCCCAGTCTGTGATTCTTCAAAACTTTCTCTGTCTCTTTCATCCCCACGCTGCTCCCTTCCCCCACCTTGTCATTGGCAGTACAAACACTGTGCAGATAAGCTATTAACCCTAAGTGTTCACACAGCACAGGCTATAGACTTCATGTAACTGGTTTACTTCTGATTTCTAACACTTCCACATGTCCCCTGCTCCTCCATGTGATGGAACTGCCCTGCTGTCACATACACATCCTGATGTACTGTGACATGTCCCTGCTCCCACATGTGATGGGAGACTGCAAGGCTGTTCCCATAACAACCTCCTTA
The DNA here is from genome assembly GCA_019512145.1 of Engystomops pustulosus. Taxonomy (NCBI): domain Eukaryota; kingdom Metazoa; phylum Chordata; class Amphibia; order Anura; family Leptodactylidae; genus Engystomops; species Engystomops pustulosus. The sequence goes on from CM033649.1 coordinate 8,099,718, forward strand.
GTACTGTACATGTCCTGCTCCTCCATGGCTGGTGAAGATGCTTTTCGATTGGCTGTCACCATTAATATACGTTTTGTATGTTCGTGATGTCTGACCCATTGGTGAGCGGGATGATATCCTTATCGTACTTAGTCCTGCTCCATCCATGTGATTTAAAGCTGCCAGGATGCCACACTATTACATCCTTGTATGTACGTGTCCAGGTCCCTGCTCATCCTGTTGATTGCTAGAAGATGCAAGGCTGTTCACCATAACATCTGTATGTACTGGACATGTACCTGCTCCTCATGTGATGGAAGCTGCCAGGCTGTCTCCATATCACATCAGTGGATGTTACTCGTACCATGTCCCCTGCTCCCCATGTGATGGAAGCTGCCAGGCTGTCACCCATATACTCTGGATGTACTGTCATGTCCCGCTCCTCCATGTGATGGGAGAGCATGCAACGTGCGTCACACATTCACATCCTGTATGTTACTGTAATGTCCCGGTTGCTCCTCAATTGATGGAAGATGCCAGGGCTGTCACCATGTCACATCCTGTATGTACTGTAACATGCCCTGCTCGCTCCATGTGTGGAGTGCCAGGCTGTCACCATATACCTCCTGTATGTACTGTAACATGCCATGCATCCCCATTGATGGAAGTCGCCAGGCGGACCATTAACATCCTTATGTACTGAATGTCCCCTGTCCTAAATTGTGATGGAGAGTCCGCTGTCCAATATACACCATCCTGTATGTACTGTCATGTCCCCTGCTTCCTAATGTGATACAAGCTGCCAGGCTTACCACTATACATCTGTATGTACTGTACATGCTCCTGCTCCTTCAATTGATGGAAGGATGCCAGGCTTACATATATACATATGTATGTACTGTGTGTATTGTCCCCTGCCATCCTCCATGTGATGGAAAGCTGCCGGGATGTCACCATAACATCCTGTATGTACTGTACATGTCCCCTGCTCCTTCATGTGTTGGAAGATGCCAGGCTATCACCATATACATCCTGTATGTACTGTGCATGTCCCCTGCTCCTCCATGTGATGGAAGCTGCCGGGCTGTCACCATATACATCCTGTATGTACTGTACATGTTCCTGCTCCTCCATGTGATGGAAACTTTAAGGCTGTCACCATACACATCCTGTATGTGCACTGTGCAGTGGATTAACTTGTGGAAATCTAAATGAATTTAATGCTAAATTACTTTGCGAAAAAACACAAGGCATTATGGGATCTTGAATTGGTCTCAGATTCAGGGCAGGTTCAGGAAGAGCTAGGTCTCCGCCCACTTCACCTGAGAAAGATTTGCCAGAAAACAGAAAATGCCATAACTTTGGAAAGGAAAGGGCTAGCAGCAAAATGTGGACAGTGTTCTGTTTGGTTTTAAAGGGGAACACATATGAGAAGTTTGTAAAATCATTATAACTTTACAGTTCCTCACAGCTGAATACCCCAGGTCCCACGTGTCGACCCCACACCAATAATCTTCTGATGGACTATCTGAAGAATATGTAAACTAATAGTTATTACTGGCCAAAGTCCCAGAACCCCATTTTATTTCAGAAATAAAAGGGAATATTACATATCTGATTCCCCAGCAAGTAATGGGTGAGGAGCCTATCCATTAGACTACAACTGGAACATAAGCAACATCTTGATAAAGTACTGTTTTTTCCAATGGGAAGGTGCAGATTAGTAGATTAAAGAAGATCAGAGATTAATTGCCACAATCACATCTACACTATCTCTTGAGGTACAACAGTTATCAGTACAGAGATTCTCCGTATATCCTCATGCGGCTATCATTGGATCCAGCCTCTTCAGCTTTGTGTTCAGCACCATGGACAACACATCCCATAGCCTTGTATCAAAGGGTATGTTCCACGTTTGTTGTTGTAACTTTCTGTGTTGATCATTTTTGTGGCAGGATTTTGTAGGAATCCTGGAAAAAGCCAAAGTTGTGGTAATCAAAATGAAGTTTACATACCTTGCTCAGGACACCCCCTTTAAGACCTCATGCACACAACCATACATGGGGCCATGTGCTAGTCGCACAAATTGCAGCTAGCTCATAGAGGTGTATTGTGCACAGGCACAGTTCCTGGCCAGCCAGACTTACGTCTTGTTTTGGCAAATGATCGTGTACATGATACCACAATCATGTGTGATTATATGTTCTCAGCACTGATCTGCCCCTAACATCCTCCCCTGTGCTCTGAGTGACAGCTGTAGCATCTTTCTAGGAGACTGATACAGGGTGAAGACTGCTGAAGGACCCCCACACAACATGTTTTCATTCTTTGATGTAACGGCCACCAAAATCGTAATGTAACACATTGGCCCACATTTACTAAGGCGATTGCGCCATCTTTTTGACGGACTTTGCACGTTTTTTTCACGTGCAAACTGCTTCCACCTGTATTTATCTAGTGTCCGAGCCAAATATGTGTCACACACGACCCTTTTGTGGCGCGGTTGCATTATTCTTCACACAATGCAAATTTTGTCACTGAAATGGCCGTTCCGGTGCTCAGTCAGACCATGCACCACATTTATCATGTAAAGTCCGACAGAGTTGTGTTGCTTGCTCTAGTCTGTTTTAAAGGTGCACCACAAAAAATTTGGTGCATTCTGTCGGAGCAGTGCAGGGGGCACCAGATTCATGAAGAACGTGTGCCAGAAATCCTGACTCTGGCGCCCCCTGCACACTACACAAGTAACTGCACACAGTACAGACCGCACTGCTCTTAATAAATGTGGCCCATTGTTTTCTACTTGCCAATGACACCTTGCAAAATTAGATAACGTAACCCTTCGAAACATGAATATTCCGGATGGAGGAAAAAAACGAGCAGGAATTTGCCACTATATGGGAATAAGAAAAGATTATGAAGCTAAGCAATTTCCATTAGCGAGTGCAGGTTGCTTCTGGGCCTGCCAGGCATCCACTGCGTTGGCCATAATTGACTGTCTCCCAGCCTTAGCCAAGCTGAGAAACAATGTTCTATTAACCACTGACAGACACATCGAAAAGATTACTCTCCTTAAAGCATCTGTCAGCACTGATTGATTTACCAAGCGCCGCCGACTGAAAAGGTTTCAAGTGCAGATACAATTTCGTAGGCATTTATCACACCAAACTAAAAAGAAATCCCGATTATATTAATAATGCACACGGCTTTCGCATGCAAACCGGCCAGATCGAGTTAATAACTTGTTTGCTGTGAAATGGGATTCACTTTGGAGATGGTTTCATTTATCTGAATCTCCCCTAAATGAGTCACAGCTCAAAGGGATTTAGTTCTGCGGCTTAAGAATTGAATCTGGGCTCAGCAACAGGTTGAGGAAATCATGGGGGGGGGGTTTTGCCCTACATCAACAAGACTGGTTCCAGGAGGTTCAACCCGTCTTGAAAATTTTGCAAGTAAATTAATTATAGAAACGTACACGACACCTGGAACAATTCATGGACTGAAAATTTGGACTGTTCACTTGGGGCTTAAGGTACATGCACATTGTATTGTGTTGTATTACAGCTTAATGGAGACGAATATGCTGGGGCATGGCCGGATAATGGGGAGGGCTCCCAGGGCATGTGCCCCAGTGCCACCACCACTTTATTCGTAAAGGGGTCCCTACCAATCAATGGTGGATTACAGTTTTCATGACCCCCCTAATCATCCAATATATGTGCAGGGCGTATATAGATTCATTACTGGGGGAGCTGTTTATATATTTTACAATCAGACCCAGCTGCTTCAAGCTAATCCTCTGCATAAATAGCTGCTACCCTCCACCCCTTTCCCCAGTATATACAGATTGGGGCAGATTTACTTACCCAGTCCATTCGCGATCCAGCGGCGCGTTCTCTGCGGTGGATTCAGGATTCACTAAGGTAGTTCCTCCAACTTCCACCAGGTGTCGCTGCTGCGCTGAAGACCATCGGAATGCACTGAAGTTCACCGTCCTATCGTGAGTGAAGGTAAGCGCGTGTCGAGCGACACGTTTTTTTTTTAAATGTGGCGGTTTTTTTCGAATCCGTTGGGTATTCGTTCGGCCACGCCCCCGATTTCCGTCGCATGCATGCCGGCGCCGATGCGCCACAATCCGATCGCGTGCGCCAAAATCCTGGAAAAATCGGCGCAAATCGGAAATATTCGGGTAACACGTTGGGAAAACGCGAATCGGGCCCTTAGTAAATGACACCCACAGTCTATTTTGTAGAATTTCATATCATTCCACAGTTAGAAACAATGTTGTGCTCCATATACAATATACATACATATACATATACAAAAGTATTCTCTGCCGTGAGCAATGTATATAGAATAAGTAGATACTAAGCTGTACAGCCTATGTGTGCTGTCTACATGTGATCCTGGCATCAAGAATGTGTTAATCTTCTTAAGTTTGTTATCCATGGCCTCCTTCCTTCTAAGATCAACTTTTAAAATGATGCTAATGAGCCAAAAGGGGCCCTGGGGGTGTACCCTCCCCTATGTACTTACCTCCAGGTCATATTGTACCTTCCCTACATAAGGCTGTGTCCCTGGATCTGGTAGGTGGATGGTGAGGGCATGTCTGTGACTTAGAGTCCCTGAAGAAGCTGCCATTTTTAAAGATGGTGTTTTGAGAACACAAAGGAGGCACCAGCTATGTTGAGCAGCCTATATCTAATGTAGCCAAATAAAAAGAGTTACTTCAAGAGTAAACTTTAAAAAGAAGTTATGCAGCAGATGAGGTAACTATGATAAGGATATTCGACTTACTCTAAATTACTAAATTATCGAGTCACCTTGAAGTTGAACGTACCATAAATAACCACCCAACGCTCCATCAATATGTAATATGTTTCCAGTTTCCAGGAGGAGGTACATCACCCAATATCCTCCTATATATAAGATCTCTTCATGTGCACGACCTGCCCTTCAGCAGTAGTTTCATTTCTACTCTATTAGATATTCCTATGAATGTTCATATATTCAAAGGTCACTTTATTGGGTTTCTCGCTGTAGTTCATCATCTAGATTTATTCCCGCTGTAGGCTGCGGATGTAATATTATGCTACATGATAATAAGATCTACACTATATGTGCACATGCGGGGACCATGCCCCTGTTCACACGATGACTTTTCTGCTGCGTGCATCATCTAGCCTGGATCCTCAAATGATAAATGTGTAGGAGCTGGATTGCGTATTGTGAGACTATGTACTAGAAGGCTACATTGTTCTTAAAGAGGTTCTCAGTCAGTGAATATAAATCCAGTTTGGTCGATCCCCTACAGCTCTGTTCCCGACTTCAGGTTGTGGTCAGGTCCAGCCTTGCCACCAATGGTGTCAACAACCGAGTTAGCAGATCCAAGTGATACCCTACATCAATAACAATCCTAGGTCAGGATGATATCAATGGACTACAAAGAGCAAAATGGTGGAGGGTTTAGAACAAAGCAATGAGGAATTAGATAAGAATGGTGAGACGGAAAGTGGGGATTTTATTCCTCTTTTCATCTGGGTAAAATGGGGGTACAACAAACCCTTGTTCTTGTGATCCGTGGGGGTCCAATCAATGAGAACCCTACAAATTGTTGTTTTTCCCAATGGTGGTTCCATACACATGTTTATGGTGGAGACCTGTTTATGGAGATTGCTTTTGCTACAATGTGTCAAAGTAGTAAGTTTTTGTACCGCTTGGTGATTCAATACATCCACTCCTCCATCTGCTATTATACCTGGCAGAATGGTGGACACTAGAACCATATTCCAAAAAATGGCATTATAGTCAATGGGGGTCATTTACTAAGGGCCCGATTCGCGTTTTCCCGACATGTTACCCGAATATTTCCGATTTGCGCCGATTTTCCCTGTATTTCCCCGGGATTTTGGCGCACGCGATCGGATTGTGGCACATCGGCGCTGGCATGCACGCAACGGAAATCGGGGGGGCATGGCCGAACGAAAACCAGGTGGATTCGGAAAAACCGCCGCATTTAAAAAACAAAAAGGTGTCGCGGAGCTTAGACTTACCTTCACCAGGAATAGGCTGGTGTACTTGAGTGCATTTCAGCGGACTTCAGCGCAGCAGCAGCAACATCTGGTGGACGTCGGAGGAACTACCTTAGTGAATCCCGGCCGGACCCGAATCCACCGCAGAGAACACACCACTGGATCGCGAATGGACCGGGTAAGTAAATCTGCCCCAATGAGTCTATTTCAGCTTCATATGATGGATCTGTTTCCAGAGAGATGGACATTCTGATGGAGATATTAACACAACCTGAGGCTATTTAGACATGTGTGCTATGCTTTTTCTGCCATTGTTCTACTCAATTGCAGAAAAAGAACTATGAAAAACATAATACTCTAAATGATGAGCCAAAAATATTCCATTACCTGTAATTGGGTCATGGGCTTTCATTCAGAAGTTGATCATTTTGCTGGATGAAAAAAAGTCTTCTGTGCAGGTCCTGTTAGGATAAGATTAATGGAATCAGTTATGGAAGCTCCTTGAGGAGAATTCAACGCTGATATGGACCTATCCTCCAGCTACATTTTATCCAAAAATTTTTTAGACGTTTGTTATACGGTAGCTAGGAACAGAAAAACGAACAATTCAGTTAGCCCCAATTCTGAACCCACCAATCTTGCCCTACCTACTTTCTCATGCCACCCTAGGAAATGGCAAGTAACTGGTCGACATTCCCTTCCTGTGCAAAAGTGTAAAAGGCGGCAACAAGGACAAAACAATACAAACAGATAAGAATAGTCGCCAGAGCCAGGTCACAACAAGGAGGGCAAGCACAGTACAAAATTACAAGACAGTAGAGCAGTCTAGATAAGAACTAAAGTTCAGGACACCAAGCCGAATAAGTCACAAACAAGACATGGAGCTAACTCATGATACATTCTATGGTCAGCAACATAGGAAGGGTGGTCAGGACTCTTATGTGATTTCAGAGCCCCAGGCACAGTTGTGATTAGGTCATAACTCAGAGATCCAGATAACACAGGGAGCAGGTGAGAAGTGTGAGAAGCTCATCAAACTCATCTGGTTAACTAATGACCAAAGCTATGCTGCAGGAGAGAGATGAGTGTGGTGCTAATCTAATCAATTCAAACAACATAGCAGGCTAAACCAATGTTCACACTGCAGTTGTTCAGAAAGGCACAGAGATACAATCAGCGCCTCCTCAGCCGCACACAACGGACGGCGCCGACCCAGGTGTTACAACATTTTATATATATGTGTGTGTGTTGTAGGGTTTATTATATATTTTTTCACCCAATCAATGGGAATAAAAAGTTAAAACTAAAAAAAAACATATCGAGCCAATAGTCTCGTCTCGTCCGCCCTAGACTTGGTGAGGAGCTCACTGTTCTGTATTCTAATCACAGGACACTGTCACAATAAATAAGCGCAGACTGAATGATTTTCACTTCGACTTTAATCTCGTCTGCTTCAAAGATCCTCCGGAGCCGGTATCTCTTTAAAAGGATGAATTGTCAGCTGCTGACAGAAAAACTGAGCGCATTATATTACCCATCCTGTGCCGCGCTTAACAAAGTTGTAGTGGTTTGTTAACTTTGACATTTTCTCCCTCCAGTGAGTGGATAAGTGAAGGGAACACAGCTGGACAGAACCTGGTTAGAGATGGTCGATCTACACTCTAGACCTGAGCCCATATATCTCATGGACTGGTCAGACTAGACCCAACTTTTACCGACCCCCGAGTGCAAAATATGCCTAGCCTAGAGTCAGGGGAAGATTGGGAACTTAAAGTGGCCATGAAAAATAAAAAAATTGCTCCAGGTAATAATTGGGTAAACTTTGACATCAAGCAGGGCCAACACAATTGGACACATTTTACGCTGGTGGGGTTGGCAAATATTAATATTGTTAGTAGATATCGAACACCAGCAGAAGTGTAGGAGATATATTCATGGTAGACAGAGGTCACACACCCAAGAAAGCCCATTTGGTAGCCACGACAGGGAGTAAATGGATAGAGTGGACTCAAGCTCTGGTGGACCATGTTCTACCAAATATCGTATGATGTCAGCATTGCCTCTCAGGTCCTGTATGTCTAGAAATATGATGTGGTAGATATTGATACCTGCTTGGGTCTACTTTCTTCACACAAGGTCACTCTTGGCAAACTAAATATACTTATAGGCCTTTCTGGCTTCATAACTGGCCAGCCATCCAAGATTACCCCTGTAGATTCAATGGCAAATACACCCATTTGTACAGTACGCAACAAATTGGTCCAAACTCAAGGGACCCCTTTTATTTCAGAAGTAAAAAGGAGTATGACATGTCTGATCCCTCCAGAAGTACTGGATACGAGGACCTATCTTTTAGGCTGTGTCCAGAATATGGCCACCATCTTTATAGCCGCCATATTGGATCAAGGGCAAGTTTATCCAATGGGAAAGTGATCCTGTAGAAGATCAAAGACTAGAATTGGCTCAGAAATCGATTGCATTAATTAGATCTGTAATATGTCTTGTGTTTCAAGAATTATCAACACAAAGATTCTCCGTAGATTTCCATGTAGGTTCATAACAATTTGATCCAGCGTTTTAAGCTTTCTGCTCAGCACCAGGGACAACACGACGCATAGCTGTACATCACAGGGAATGTTCCTAGTTGTTGTTGCTAATTTCTGTATTAATAGCTTTTTGAACACAAGAGATATTGCAGATCTGATTGTGACAATCCATTTCGGAGATGTCCATGATGCAATATGGCGGCTTTCAAGATGACGAACATATTCTCTACATTTTTTAAAAGACAGAGCACCTCACCCATTACAGTAATTTTCAATTTTGTTTTTGAAATAGAAGGGGAGTCCGGGGACTTTTGACTTTTTATTTGTTTTTCAATTTAAGGTGGAAATGCTCTTTTGTGTATTCCATGCTCAATCCTGACGATTGCATCGGTCCAATGGCTGACGCTTTTGCTGTGTAAATCGGAAACAAATTTCCATATCCATGATTCACGTTCCCCCCTAATTATTATCATTAATATAATTATTCCACCCCCGGCTCTTCTTGTGCCACACAACCATGAAATTCTTCACATGCTACGTCGTGCCACGTTGACTAGCAGGTCCGTCGTTGGACAAGTGGAGCGTGCACGGCACTTTGTAATATTTTCTGGGACAATTGAAAAATAAATACAGTTCAATCTGTTAACAAAAAAACGTCTTCCCAGGGGCCAATTTTGATATTTTCTACTCTAAAGATCCAGCCACTTGTTCTGTCCTGTGGGCACGAGGCTCTTCTTGGCCATGCTGATATAACACGCAGATTTTTTGCAGGCATGTACTGGTGACAGAGACTAACAGACTGTAAAAGATGTGTGTTTTTCCCAGTTTCTCTACGAGGAACATAGCCCTGAAGAAAAACTGAAATAAATAGGACAGCCGTGTCATATGGTGGCAGAGAGTCCAATCCTGCCTGACCTCGGGGTGTTGTTTTAAAATTAACTGCCAGAGCCAGGCGCACGGAACGTGAAATTGGAATTTACCACTTATATGTCATTTATTCAGCGTCTGCTCTATTTTAAGTTCCCCAAGGGGGTATTCATCAGGGGTCCGGCACTGCCAGAGATGGACGGAAATGTATGAGATGCAAACAGTTATACTAAAATGAAACAAACATGGTGTTTCGCCTTGGTATATAAGGGGTTAATACTTGCTTAATTATGCACGTAGGTTTTTTTTTTACACGTGTAGCTATATATTACTTTACCAAAGTCTAAAATATCTGGCACAGGATTCCTATAAAATATTCAATATTAGGTCCAGATGTTGGTAAAGTCAGACCTGTCCCGTTAGATGACCCTCCATATAGCTATAAAGTCACTTGTATGTAAACTATATGTATATGTTAATTAAGTTATGACAATCTTGTGGAGATGGGAAGAGGATGCCCTATAGGCTGGTGGCTCCCCGGGTAATGGAAATAATGGGGAGCACCAACAAACCATTTGACTTTAGCCATGGTTTATAAAGTTAGTTACAGCCAGGGCAGGACTGCTTGTAGAGGGTACTATATGGTGTGAGAAGTACTACAATCATCTTGGGGTACATGGCTTGTCTTGTCTTGTCTTGTCATAGGCTTATGCAAGCCATGTGGACAACCCTGGGAACACTCAGGTCCACTGTGACCACCACCTTTGCTTGAATTCAGTTTTATCTTTGTCCATGAGAAATTAATATGGAAGGTGCAGGGGAAACTTACTGGGCACCTGATGCTGGTGGCATGATGACCTCATCATACCCATCCCAACATTCATTAGAAATCCCATCCATGTGGACTTAGAGCATACATGATGCGGGGCCACAGTGACGGCTTTGTTTTTTATAATCAGAGGTCAAATTGATCAGGGGCATTATTGTGATCAGGACATGGCTTGATTAATTTTTTAACAAGAAGCACAGTGTAGACATAGTTATGCATTTATCCACATCCAAATAATATTATAAATTATAGTCAATAAATAATCGCCCAGATTTATCAAAACTGGTGCAAACTACCATGTGCAGTTTGCCTTTTGAGTGCGGCAGATGATTGAATATCGGCGCCCGGTCTTCATTAACCTGGTGCCCCCTGCGGTGCTGGAGAAGTGTGCACCATATTTTTAGGGCACTTTGCTTCATGCTGCAGTTATGTGGTGCAAACTCCGATGAAGCAGTAACAGCCCCTTTAGGTGCACATTTTTTCTATCTTGTTGACACAGAGCAGCCGCGACACAAAACTGGTGCAGACACTTTATAGATACATGTGAAAGCAGTTTCCACGTTCTTTATAGTGCAAAGTCAGACAGAAAAGTGGCACAGCCAGAAGCTGGGCCAATGTCTACTCAAAAAATTATGCCATTAAAAAATACAAGTCGCCCAGCAAAGAACAAGCCCACATATAAACACTTTAAGAAAAAACAAAGTAAACATAGGAAAGAAATAAAATAAACACAAGTGTGGAATATACCGTATATACTCGAGTATAACGTGGGAAAATGTATTGACTCGAATATAAGCCGAGGGTGGGAAATGCATTAGTCAGAGCCTCCCCATTATATAGCCTGCCGGACCCTGCCCCATAGAATATAGCCAGGACCTGCCCCCAATATATAGCCTGCCAGCCAATATCCCCCAGTATATAGCCAGCCCCTTGCTCCAGAATATAGCCAGCCCCCTTCCTCAGTATATAGCCAGCAGCAGGGGAAGCTGGAAAGGGGATGTTTTGATATATATTTTTAATCAAGTATAAGCCGAGTTTGGGTTTTCAGCACATTTTCTTGTGCTGAAAAACTAGGCTTATACTCGGGTATATATGGTACCTTAAGTAACAGACATCCTGATTTGGGAAGAAGGATGCCGAAAGAGTATTCTGCCTAGAGCAACACCCAAGTTGAGGTCAGTCATATTAGAATATTAGCCATATGGAAGCTGCTATCACTTGTTCATGATCTATTCATTGTAAACATGGTGGAAATGTAATAGATTTTCTCCACCTACCATCTTTTGGAAAGTTCTGTTTGAAGATATACTCTGACTGGAGGAACAGTCTGAGAGAAGTCTTCATCTTCTCTTTACTCTATAAGTTATTGTGTTCTTCAGCTTTCGGCCTCAAGGTCAGGCCTTGTCCAATTGAATGATCTCTCCTTATACTCCATATATCAGTGGCGGAGAGGGAAGACTTGTAAGAATTATGCTCTCATTTTCATACTGCTGCTCATGTTAATTGTTTTGGTGATATATGAACTTGTCAGTGACCAGGAGCCTGGAGACCAGTCTAAGAAGGAGGATTGGTTTTCTCAGTCTCTAATAGTATAAGATGATTGCTTACTCCTATATGTTACCTAACCAAAATGGCCTAAGGGTCATGGAAAGGGTGTGAGAGAGTGGGAAAGATATGGCAGCCCTTCCATCATAGGCAGAAAATCTCTGTGTTCACAACAGTTGGTCCCCTAGAAATCTGACCTATCCTGGGGGGAAAACCCTTTAATTTGTTCTACTCTTTAACTCAGAATTCGATCATGAAAATTCTAAATATGGATGATACCTTAAATGGATAAACATCAGGAGGTCACAGGACTGGCTTGGCCAATCAGTGACCCCTCAGACCACAGACCGTCACCTGGAAGTGACCTCCAAAGGTGTGAGGAAGACCCTGTTTGGCCAAACCAGTCCTTTGACAACCTTAATTTCTGGCCAAGCTACTTGTGCCAAAGGTTGGGAGACTGACACAACCCTGGAAATGGATATTGGAGCATTGGGTTTTTCTTAGTCGCCCTAGCCCCAAGGAAACTTGGCAAACCCTTTCCACTAATTCCACTATTCCAATATTCCACTAATATTTCCATACAATCCATCGAAGAGACCAGCACGGCACCAGCATATTATTATACACGCAACAAAATCCATGTATTTCCCATTATCTATAAGGTACCTGGTTTGTTCCATGAATGATTACAGGTCAGGGCAGGTTTTCATGGCTCATAAATCTTTACTCCATTTTTTTTTTCTTCCATAGTCCAGCACCTCCTTCAACAGAGACACGATGAAAGCTGGAACGGGCAGGAGATTTCTCGGAGGTCTTCTAGACAACTCTTCGTATTGTTACACCTTAGAAGTCTCCTTCTATAGCTACATGCTGGGCGGAGCCTCCTCTGCTATACCTTATACTGAAGAAGCCTGTATCCTTTTATAACAAGTTTAACATAGAACATTGATACACAAGATAAGGGATATAATGAACCTGTGAGAAGTTTAGGTATCGTATTGGTCAAGGAATCAGAAATCTATGGCAACAAAATTTAACAAACCTTCATATATTTACCCATATATTCCTAACATAGATCCTTTCATGAGTTTATACCAATATTTGTAGAAAATGTTGATGCAAAACAGTAATGGGTTGGGACTTCCCAGGGGTTCAGGCCCACCTCTTGTATAAGTGGGAACCTATTATAGGATGGAGTGTGATTGTCAGGCTCCAGGGTAGTGAACCCACTAGACCACCGCCGATGATGATGTTGACACCTGGGACCAGAGTCTAAGTGGTACCCAGTTTTCACCAGAGCCCGTCCCAAAGTGGGTTGGACTTGCTTTGGCGTGGTACCACCAGGTTGTTCCACAGGCGGCCAAGGCGAGGTACAGAGACGTTGAGTAGAATCGTAGTTGGGGACAGGCAGGAGGTCCGGATAGGCAGCATGGGATCAGAGTCAGGGATGTAGCAATAGGTCAAGGCAGGCAGCACCGGATCGAAGTAAACAACAGAACCGGGGTCACAACGGAAATTCAGAATATTAGCACAAGGCATCCAACAAGCTTTTTCTAAGGCTGTGAGGCACAAAGATCCAGCGGGGTGTGCAGGGAGAGGTTGGCTTAAGAAGGATTCTGGGAATGGCCAGGGCCAATCAATGGTACGCTGGCCCTTTAAATTTTTGGAAGCCAGCGCGAGCAGCCTAGGAGGCTGGTACATGCGCGTCCAAACTCCAGAGTAGAGTCAAGAGTGTGGAGAAGTGAGTGAAGGTGATTGGGCGCTGGGGCACAGAGAGGAGCACGGGTGAGCACGCGACCTGAGACATGGGTCCTGGGAGCACCCGTGACAATGATGTTAGAAAGACACTGCATATATGTCTAAAGATTATGGAACTGGCATGATGGTTACAGAATAGTTTAACGAGAAGCAACTTGCTTGGTGATTAGAGTCTCCTATGGGACACCGCTTACAGTGAGAGCAACGATTATCCAAAGTTAAGTGGCTCACATGGGCGTAAACCAACAACGTGGTGGCCTGACAATCCACAAAGTGAGTAGCTACACAAGGGTGGTACCTACACTGAACACATACACCTCAACTTTTACTAGAATGGGAGCCATGTGCCCTCACCACCGCAGTGAGGAACGGAGCGGAAGACGAGATTGTTTGATGTTTCAAAGTCTAAGGGACTGAAAGTGTAGAGATCAGTGGGGGCTCAATGGATGGGCACAGGACTCCTTATCCAGTGACAGGCGATATAAGAACATATACGTAACCACCGTGACATAATCCCGGACTCACAATAGTCCATTATACTACCGCTACTTTTCATGGAGTTTCTGATTCAGACTCTACAAAACTTGTTACATCAAAATTCTAGCCGGTCAGGGATCAACCAGGCTTATGCAGATCCGCGTTTATCTGCGAGTCTTTACTCACTACGTCCATCCGTAGTCTTAAGGCTCGACCCACGTTGGAGATCAGGAAGATTATTGGAAGCCTGGATTACACCGGTGTAAGGTCTGTAGGTAAAAAAATGACCCTGCTTAGGGAAGATCAGTGAGTAAAGCAGGTGTGAGAGCGGATGTGCCCAGGAATCCCATCAATGAGAAGCAGAATCTCAGAGACTAATTTGATTTGCAACCAGTCAGACTCTTCTCTCTCTTATATCTCCCCCCGTCACAGCCATTTCTCTTTGTGTTCTCCAGCCGCCATGTCTCCAGATCCAATCTCCATTTCTCTCTGACGTGATATATCAGATCAGTGCAGCCGCCATGTTCTACTCTTACAGCCGATGGGAGACATCATTGTAGTTTCCTGGGTTTTTTTGCCAAATCATCTAAGAGAAGCAACTACAGCACTGGCCATATTTTTGTACTGTGACATCACTGTGTGTATTATCTCTGTACTGTGACATCACTGTGTGTATTACCGCTGTACTGTGACATCACTGTGTGTATTATCCCTGTACTGTGACATCACTGAGCACATTATGCCACAACATTTCAAACATCTGAACCTACTGGTAAAGACAATGGGGCAGATTTACTTAGCCGGTCCCGTCGCGATCCTGCGGTGCGTTGTACGACGAGCATTCAGGTCCGGCGTAATTCACTAAGCTCGTGTGCCGAGTTCCTGCATCCGTCCCTTCTGCACCGAGGTCCGCCGGAGTTCACCTTCTTCTTCCCGGTGCTTGTAAGTGCACGTCTTGCGACACATTTCTAAATGTTAAATCCCACGTGTTGTCGAATCTGTTGGGTTGTCCGACGGCCACGCCTCCCGAATTCTGTTGCGTGCAAGCCGGCGCAGATGCGCCAAAATCCGATCGCGTGCGCCAAAATCCCGGGGCAATTTGGCGCAAAACGGAAATCGACAGGAATCCCGACGAAAATGCGCTCCGCTGACCCTTAGTAAATGAGCCCCAATGAATGTGGTTTGGGATCCTTTTTTACAGTTTTTGCTATGGAGTTAACAGCACTTGTAATGGAAATTATGACATCAGACAGACTCACCTTTACCCTGGTGCTCCAGGGGCCAAGTACATGAAAATACACTGGCATTACACTACATGACACTACATGGTAAGTAGCGGTCCCTGTAACAAATGTAACTTTTGGGCCCAATAACATTTTTATGCCTGTCATTAATAATAACATCCTATTGGCTTTACATCTCCAAAGACAGACGGCTCACAGAGGGATCAGATTACATGCGCCAACATGAAGGGAAGGTGAGGATGAAGAATGATCCACCCACTGAGAAAGAGGCCACATGCACACAGGCCACAGCTTATATTGTGTGGACCACAAACAGATTTATTTACATTGATACTGCTCAGTTCTTCTCTATAATGTTCTTTGTGGTGCTGCTTCTGTTTCTGAGAGAGTTTAGAAGATCAAACAAGCAAACTATTCAGTTTTCTTAATATACAATGCATAGGAGACTCTATAGCAGCTCGTCTACCCATCACTCCGCAGCCCATGGAACGCTACTCGGGACCACGCACTTTTGGATGGGTTCTGATATTGCCATAGTGAAGCCTGCCACCCTATGGGTATGAAGGCTATGGCACTGGCATCGCTATCACAATGGGGCATATTTACTTACCCGTCCCGTCGCGATCCTCGAAGTGCGTTGTCCGACTGCTGCGATTCACTAAGAAATTGGGGGTCGTTTACCAAGGGCCCGATTCGCGCTTTCCCGACGGGTTACACGAATATTTCCGATTTGCGCCGATTTTCCCTGTATTGTCCCAGGATTTTGGCGCATCGGCGCCGGCATGCATGCGACGGAAATCGGGGTCGTGGCCGACCGAAAACCTGACAGATTCGGAAAAACCGGCGCATTTTTAAAAAAATGTGTCGCGGGACTCGTGCTTACCTTCACCAGGTATAGGCTCGTGCATTGCGGCGGGCCTCGGGGAACTTCAGCGCAGCAGCGACATCTGGTGGACGGCGGAGGAACTACCTTAGTGAATCGCCGGAAGACCCGAATCCACCGCAGAGAACGCGCCGCTGGATCGCGAATGGACCGGGTAAGTAAATCTGCCCCAATATGTCCAATTTCCTGCATGTGTCGCTTCCCCGCTCAGGTCCGCCGGAGTTCACCATCTTCTTCCCGGTGCATGTAAGTGCATGGCTTGCGACACAATTTTGAATGTTAAATCCCACGCATTGTCCGAATCCGATGGATTTTCTGTCAACCCGCCACCCGATTTCTGTCGCATGAAAATCAAATCCCGTGCGCCACAATCTGCTTTTAAATGCGGCACAAAACAGTAATCGTCAGAATATCCGACGTTTGTGCCGTCCGACCACCCTTAGTAAATGAGCCCCTATGAGTCAATCAGCCGACCACCTGAAAGACATCATATCCAGGCAGAAGTGTGTGTTCCAGAGCAACGCTTTGTGGATAACCAAAAAAGCACCTCTCACTACCTTCAGCAATCCCAGCTGTATCCACCCTCTTATAGGTAACGTTTCCCTAATTTTGTCACAACCAGAATTATTTATTAAAGGATGCAACGTATTGGATCATCAATGGTGGCCGAAGACTCCCTTGTGCATTTTCAGCCTTTGCAATGCAAAAATGGAACTCTGCCCCTCCCCCCATAAGCCAAATCACAACCATTCCCCAGCAAAATATTGATATCCGTGTCCGTTCTCAAACCTCAAAAACCCCGACAAGGAGGATTTTGATTTGTTTCCGACCCCCCAGACCCATAGAACTTACTATGCTGCTTCGGCTCCAGTTGTCCGCTATTGTCTAACAAAGTTATAACAAAAAGCCAAAGAATAAAAAAAAAAAAAACTAATAATGTTAAATAATAAATTAGATTTTATGAAAAACAAATTACCTTCATTTCTCCTTTAAAAGAAAATGTCAGAGAAATGTCAGCTATAATAAAACGTCTCCGTTATGAAAGATCACTTTGAATATTTGACGAATGTACGTATGTAAATGTCTCCGTAATTTGACAGTAGAAAATTAAGTGAGTTCCTATGTAGACTCCATTACATTACCATTCTGCTTCATAAGCCAGATTTACATGGTGGGGGGGGGGGGTCACATTGTGATGGATTTAAGAGTAGTCAAGGTCTGTGTCACTTCAGATGATTTATGGTAGAGGTTTCTGTATGACCCCCTAGAATTTCAAGAATTTGTGTTGATAAAGGGGTTTTCCACCATAAAAAAATTTTCAACCGGTTCAGTAAGAGTTAAAATTGTGCTCAGTTCACCTCTATCAAAGCTTTGATGTCATCTCAAGATACAGGAAATGCCTTCTCAGCCAATAACTGGCTAGAACATCTTATTCATGTGGTCAGCGATTGGATGAGCAGGCACTTCCTGTTTGGCGGGACAGGAACAGGAAGTAGAGGCCAGAAAGGATATAGTAAGCATTGGAACAGCCCACTACTGTCCACTAACCATTCTGATCCTCTTGCAAAAATAAAAGTTTCATTGCTGCACAACCACTTTAATTTGGAACTATTATTAGAGAGATCTAAAACCTCCAAGACTTCTGCATAGAGACAAAACTTTTCATAAATCCGTTGTGCATTGTAAGTGATTTTTCAGGTAGTACAGACTTGCCAGCTATTGGGAAGTCCATACTACCGGCGGCCAAATGGCGCCTCTTAAAGGGTCCGCAATCTGCCGCCTGAGGCGGGGTGAAGTCCCCGCCTCAGGCGGCGAATTGAGGACGCGGTAGACTGTGAGGAGCGAAGGGGGTCCCGTTTCTGCCTTTGTTGCAGTATTGATACTTTTATTTTCAGTCGAACGTCTCACTCATATGTTCAGCACAACCTCCGGATGTCAGGGGATCAGTGTGAGACCGCTGCAAGGCATTCTGGGAGTTCATCCCAATAGGTAAAAATTGCCCCATTTTTTGACGGTCATCAAATGACTGTACTACTTCCAAAACTTTTTAATGGATCAATGACCACTTCCTTATTTTTACAGCCCCTCCAAACCTATCTTCACAACCTCAAATAGAGCCTCCATTCGTGTTAGATTATAGGAATCATACTGGTAAGATGATAAGATTGTGAGCCCCATTGGGGACAGGGGCTGATTTGGCAAACTCCACTCAGCGCTGTGTAATCTGTGTGCACTATATTAATAAAGGAATTATTATTATTATTACACTATGGCACCTTTATTACATGGCATAACCCCTGTTCTGACTAGCAAGACACCCCCCCCCCCCACGAGGGTTGAGCGGACCCAAACCGTAATGTTGGGGTCCGTGCCAAACATTGCAGGTTCCGGTCCCCGAACCCGGACTTTAGCCAGAACACTTGTTGATGCAAGAACTGACTGATCTCAGGTGTAAGCCCCTCAAATGCCACCAATGAATGACGATCCTCTGGAAAATGGCTGCAGCATTTAAAGGAATAACATCACGATCAAGTATAGCCCAGAACTTTTGTTCAAGGTTCAGCTGAACTCGACACCCAGGAATCCGAATGGGTCTGCTCATCCCTAGTCCTGAGTCTATGCTGGTAGATGTAGTGGTGTTTCATCAGAATTTCATAATCAAATAGATTTATTAGTTACTGCAGAAAAATCATCAAATAAAACTTAGAAAAATATACAGGGAAACGTTAGCGCCTCGCACTCCACCACAAATTATTAAGCTCACATCTCACTACTTGTGCGCTTGGCTCAATTCTGTCGCATTTTATCCCTAACCTTACCACTGTGCTCATCTCATGTCTTTAACTTTTCACTATCTTGTTCCATCTTCCTTTACACAAGCAACTATCACACCCATCCTAAAGAATCCATCTCTGGACCCATCTACTCTGCTGAGCTCTCCCCCTCACCGTCATCTCACTACTTCCATTTGCTTAAAAACACCTGGAACAAAATGTCCACCTAGGTCCACCTACAACTACAATCTGGTTTTCGACCCAATCACTGTACTGAGGTTGCCCTGACCAAAGTCTCTAATGACCTACTGTCAGCCAAGGCACCACTACTGTGTCCTCCTACTTCTTGTTCTGTCCCCTGCTTTTGATATGGTTGATCATTCTTCTGCTTCAGACGCTATGTTCTCTTGGCATCACTGACCCGGCCCTCTCCTGGATCTCCTCACACCTCTTCACTTTGCCCCCTCTCTGTTGGAGTCCCTCTAGTTCTGTCCTGGGACCCCTACTCTTTTCCATCTACCCCTTTGGCCTAGGACAGTGGTGGCGAACCTATGGCACGGGTGCCGGAGGTGGCACTCAGAGCCCTTTCTGTGGGCACTCAGGCCATCACCAGAGATGACTCCAGGTATCTTCCTGCAGTCCCAGACAGCCCAGGACTTGCTGTGCACAGAGCTATTTTAAAGTGACAGCTCTACCAGGGACTACTGGAGGAGTGGGAAGGTGTGGACAGAGCAGGGAGTATAAATCATAAATAAAATTTCTCTGTTGGCACTTTGCGATAAATAAGTGGGTCTTGGTTGTAGTTTGGGCACTCGGTCTCTAAAAGGTTCGCCATCACTGGCCTAGGACCTCTAATTAAGTTCCATGGCTTTCAATACTACTCCTATGGAGATGACACACAGATCTATATGCTCTGTCTTCTCTTCCCGTTTTCTAAAACTTAACATGGAAAGAACAGAACTCATAATCTTTCCTCCACCTAACCATCACAATTCATGGCTCCACACTCTCCCAGACCCTAACGTCCGCTGCCTTGGAGTCATCTTTGACTCTGCCTTATTCCTTAAGCCTCACATGCAGACCCTTACTACAACCTGCCGCCTCCATCCCAAGAACATCTCTCGCATCCGACTCTTCCTCAATCCAGTGTCTACAAAAATACTAGTCCATGCCCCCATCATCTCCCGCATCATCTCCCAGCAGACTATCCACCCCTCCAATCCATCCTTAACTCTGCTCGCTAGCTAATCCATCTCCTCTCTATGTCCTCGCTTCACCCCTGCCTCTCCTCTCTGAAGTCTCTTCACTGGTTATTCAATGTAAATACTAACCATGACCTACAAAGCCGTCCACAACCTCCCCCCTCCATATATCTCTGAACTCATCAGCCAATACCGCCCCACACATGATCTCCGATCCTTACAGGACCGTCAGCTTCACTCTATTACCATCCGCTCTTCTTACAACCGTTTCCAGGACTTCCGTGCTTCCCCCAGACTCTGGAACTCTCTAACCAAATGGCTGTTCCCCACCTTCCAAACCTTCAAACGTAACCTGAAAACCCACCTGTTCAGGATCCCCTACAACACACAATAAGTGCTCTGCTCCCCCACCACCTCGTGTCACCATCTACCCTCCCTTATAGATTGTGAGCCCTCATGGACAGGGTCCCCCTTCCTCTTATCTCCTGATCACTGTAGTTTTTGTATTTGCATTTGTTCTTGTCTTAATGTAATGTATGTGATCCCGTTACTGATTGCACCGCACCGTGGAAGTGATGGCGCTCTATAAATAAATAACAATAATAACAATGCAGAAGGTTCATCTATATTAAAAATCTACAGATACTAAATATGAACTGACAACATAAATATATTCATCCCCCCGGATGCCTAAAATACATCAAACCCGCTCCTTTCATTGTCACCTGTGCAAATTTGTTTAATCCCTTCCAAAGAATCCTGAAAGTTCCCCCTTTGTCTTGTGCAGGTACGCTAAATAAGAAGCGGGCGCAGAGGCAGCGGCGGGCAGACGAAAAGCTTCTGTTTGCATCGCGCCTCTGATATTCTTTTACTTCAAATACAATGTAGATCAACAAATCCAAAGCCGGCGATTATTCCGCTAATGCAGCGGATTTACAATAATAGCAGCTTGTTGTTGTGTTTTATTTTACATTTTTTTTTTCCTTGCTATTGACAGCGCACATGGGGGAGATGGAAATGAGCGGGAGTGCGCCGTTATTTGCAGATATCAGGAACGTACGATCGGATATCTGTCAATCAGTTACTAGATGGATGTTTCCTCGTGTCTACATCTTAACTGATGGAGAAGAGGGATTCAGAAAGAGACACTTAAAGGGGACCAGTCACCAAGTACAAAAGGCTGACTAACACAACTCTTCTGATTACTGCCTCGCTTCTGATCAATTTGGTGTTGGTTTTTCTAAAATCCGTCCACCTGTCCAAAAGATATGGCCCCCAGAAGTTTGGGATTTTCTAATATCAAAATAAGGGGTGGTAACTTTTTATTTTCAAACAATTGTCAGAGACACGCCCCTAAGTGGGGATATAAAGGGTACCGCCCCACGGTTCTAGAAGGAGCTATTTCACATGTAAAGTTTGGGGGCCATATCTTTTGAACCGGTGGACGGAATTTGATAAAACCAACTCCAAATTTATCAGGAGCACAGCAGCAATCACGTGGAATGGCATTTAGCATTTTGTACTAGATGACAAGTCATTATTAAAAGCATTCGCCCAAGATTTAGTGTTAAATAGGGATGAGTGGACCCAAACTGCAATGGTCTGTGAAGAACATTGCAGATTCGGGTCCCCAAACCTGGACTTCATGCTGTAGTTTGGGTTCGGCGATCAGGATCATCCCCACTGGCAAGACTCACGATTGGTGTTGCCATTGTGTGCGATAACCCTTTAAATGCCAATGGTCGAATCGGGGTTGGTACCTGAACCAAACAATTTTTTAAGGTTGTACTTAAACCGCCAAACCCGATTTGGTCCACTCATTTCTATGGTTAACATCCTATTCATGTAATACAGGATTCCGTGCCTATCAATTGGGAGACAACCAATTTTGCAATACACCTCACCTTTCAAAAAATCTCAGGCCAACCCCTTTCAAGGGCACTTAAAGGGTTACTCTCCTAGCCACCTGGTTTTGGCTCTTTGGATATATATTAATCCCCAATAACTTGAACATATATTACCATGAGAGATCTGGAAAGCATCACCCCTCAGGCAGCGTCATCAGAATTATTGATTGTATCACATCAGTCCATGGCTGAAAGAAACAGCGCCACTCTTGCTCATAGGCTATGTGTGGTATTGCAGTTTCACACAGATAAACTGTTACACCAAAGTCTGTTGTCTGTGTTTACCAGTTCCTGGCTTTGCGGGAGGATACAGACAGTGTGCACCTATATTATAATGCCCTATGGGTCAGTATTTCAGGGGGTAGCTTGATAAATAGTTATGTACATATAGAACAAATTACAAGTGCTGTATTAGACTGATACACGGGCCGCTTGTTGAGATTCCAGTGAGTGCTACATGTTATAGTACCGTGCGCTGTCCGTGGTGCTGACGTGATCCGTCCTGACAGCTGCTGCTCCCTACAGTAACTGAACCACTAGCGGATGAGACTCCGCCCCGGGGCGACACAATATTCTGGAGTAGCTGCATATAAATATGTTTTGATGAGGATATAAAAACTTTTTCCTGTTCTAGGCTTGTACATATGGTCACCACTCTAATGCATGGTAATCATTCTACCACCACCCTGATGATGAATATTAGAATAATTGGTGGTGGTACCGTGGGGTTAAGGCTCAGTACACACTGCTGCTGTGTTCCAATATGTAGCAGTTCTGGCGTTATTGAAGGCAACAATAGTGGAAATGTTTATCATCTTAAAGGGGTCGTCCACTTTCAGTAAATAATTGATATTGTTTACGTTTTGAAAAGTTCTACAATTTTCCAATATACTTTCTATATCAATTCCTCATTTTTCCCGCGATCTCTGCTTGCTGTCATTATTAGAAGTCTCTGGTCATGTGATGTCACACAGGTGCACAGCTCTTTATATCTCTGGTCATGTGATGTCACACAGGTGCACAGCTCTTTATATCTCTGGTCATGTGATGTCACACAGGTGCACAGCTCTTTATATCCCTGGTCATGTGATGTTACACAGGTGCACGGCTCGTTATGTCCCTGGTCATGTGATGTCACACAGGTGCACAGCTCATTATATCCCTGATCATGTGATGTCACACAGGCGCTCGGCTCCTTATATCTCTTTTGTTATGGGTGTAAGAATAATGCGATACAGACATTTTCACCATCTCGATTGGGTTTTATTATTTAATGGTATAAAAATTTTAAAAAAACAATATCAATTTGGTATCTTACCCAAAAAATAAAATGGAAGGTGTCATTTTGACTGCACATTGAAAACTGTAAAAACAAAGCAACAAAATGGTGCGATTGGGTTTTTTTTCCAGCGTCCCAGTACATTGCATTGGAATATTAAACTACAGAGTACGATTTGTTCTGCAGATAATAAGCCCTTATGGTTCTCTGTAAATGGAAAAATAAAAAAAGTTATGGCTTTTTGAAGGTAGGGAGTTAAATAAACACAAAAAAACAAAATAGCAGTAAGAGATGAATATATTTCATGCACAGCTCATATATTTTTCATTCTTCAGGAGAAGATTCAAATGACAGGGACCCCCCTTAAATCTACCACCAAGATCCCTCATGATAAACCAGGGACATTACTCATAGATCCAGGCACCGGGACTGTGGTAATCTTCTTATATGTGTTATACATGGCCTCCTTTCTTCTAAAATCAATTATAATTATGCTAATTAGCCAGAAGGGCTCTGGGGTTGTTACCAGAGCCCCTCCATCGTTTAGCTTTACAGGTTGTTACAATGGGGTAGATTTACTTACCCGGTCCAGTCGCGATCCAGCGGTGCGTTCTCCGATGCTGATTCGGAGCTTGCCGGGATTCACTCAGGTTGTGCGCCCGATGTCCACTAGGTGTCGCTGCTGTGCCGAAGTTTGCCAGAGTTCACCTTCTCCGTCTCGGTGTATGTGAGTGCTATTCTTGCGACACAATTTTTTTTTTCATTCCGCAGTTTTTCCGAATCCATCGGGTTTTCTGTCGGCCACGCCCCCCCATTTCTGTCTCCTAAAAGCCGATGCGCCACAATCCGATCGCGTGCGCCAAAATCCCGGGGCAATTCGGCGCAAATCGGAAAAATTTAGCAAACCCGACGATAATGCGCAATTAGGACCCTTATTAAATGTGCCCCAATGTGTCCCCATCCCCTCTGCAAACTTACCACTCACACAGTGCTCCTGCACAGCTTAACAGCTTGTGAAGCTACAGCACAGAGGGGCTATGGTAACACCCCCCAGAGCACTTCAGGCTTATTAGCAAAGTTGATTTTGCTAACAAATATAAGAAGATTACCACAGTCCCGGTGCCTGGATCTATGAGTAATGTCCCTGGTTTATCATGATGGATTTTGATGGTGGATTTCCTTTAAAGTGACAGGACGTTTATAGGAAGAAGCTGGAGCTGGAGACCCCTGCAGCATTGTCTGCAGTAATATCTCAGTCACGTCTGTCCATAGCTGTATGGGATTCATCTATGACTTATAATTACTGCTCAGGAGCCTGGGTCGGGCTCAGTATTGCTGACGCTCTCCGTTCAATATCCTGCAGCATGTCGGAGGATTACTGCACATCACTCAATGATCCCTTCTATCGAAACTGAGTGTCAGCTTCATCCCGCTAATCAATGATGTGACAACTCGGCTCGTACAGTCGATGCCGCTCGCAGCCATTAAGGCTCAGTTTCTAAAGTCAAAACCTTGGGGGACATCACACATTAGGAGGCGCCTAGAGGATAGCGCACGGTCATACGCCCGAAATTCTGTAATGTAAATCCAGGTCGTGTTATCTGCTGTCCAGCTGTCAGGAGAACAGGGAAGCCCCGAGGCTGGGAAGGGGTCAGCGGGACCCCGCAGGCACGGACATGTTATCACATTAGCCGCCGCTTATCTTTAGTACCTCTGTTCATGTGTCACCCGCAATTAATACATCTCAGCGCCCTGACAGTTCACACCGAGCTCGGCACCTAAAGACACCACTTAATCCATGACACTGTCATTAGCCTTAAAGGGAAATTGTCAACAGAAAGTTTCAGTTTCCCATTAACTACACTGTAAGTAGCGGACGCGCTTTACTTTAAATACCGCTCTGTAGGAAGGTGAAGTGTCGGGACGTCGCGGTGCGGCTTATTCTTCAGTAGAAACTTCCATCATGTCATATAATGTTTTACTGTACATAAAGGGTAGGTCATACATTGAAGCAATGGGGCCGGGTCATACATTGAAGCAATGGGGCCGGGTCATACATTGAAGCAATGGGGCCGGGTCATACATTGAAGCAATGGGGCCGGGTCATACATTGAAGCAATGGGGCCGGGTCATACATTGAAGCAATGGGGCCGGGTCATACATTGAAGCAATGGGGACGGGTCATACATTGAAAACCCCTCGGAAGCTGGAGCGGAGGTGAGTAGGAAAAATAAAATGTACTTACCTAACAGAGTAATTGGATGATAATAAAACAAATCCTTGCGGGCGTAACACAGAAAAGAGAGGAGAATCTGCTACATAACTCACTGAACCCCTCAGAAGGATCAAACACAACATTAAAGGAGTAAATACTCACTATTCTCTTGTAAATTTAGCACTTTGGGTGAGATAGAAACTTACCATTAGCTGCTGCAGTCTATGTATTTTTCTCTGCTGCTCTCATTTAATAATTTTTCACTCTTCCCCCTCTCGTCTCTAAAATTTTCTATGTAACCTGCCACCTTTATGGCCATTACTACTGTAAGTGCTCTGGATCACTGTAGCTGGTAGCCCCTCCCCTGGCCCACCTATACACTGCATGGGTCTGCCCCTTATATCTGTGGGGCCTCCAACTCCCTGATAATCAAAACCATAACCAAAACATACATTAAAAGAGTTGTCCACTTTCAGGAAATAATTAATATTGTTTGTGTAATGACAAGTTATACTATTTTCCAGTATAGTTTCTGTATCAATTCCTTACAGTTTTCTACATCTCTGCTTGCTGTCATTTTATAGGAAGCTTCATTGTTTAATTTCTGTGGATAAACACCGGTCCCTGGTCATGTGATGTCACACAGCTGCAGGGCATGCTATATCCCTGGTCATGTGATGTCACACAGGTGCAATGCTTATTTTATCCCTGGACATGTGATGTTACACAGGTGCATGACTCAATATATCCTTGGTCATGTGATGTCACACAGGTGCACGACTCATTATATCCCTGGTCATGGGATGTCACACACGTGCACGACTCAATATATCCTTGGTCATGTGAAGTCACACAGGTGCACGACTCATTATATCCCTGGTCATGTGATGTCACACACGTGCACGACTTGTTATATCTCTGTTGATGTGATGTCACACAGGTGCAGGGCTCGTTATATCTGTGGTCATGTGATGTCATACAGGCGCAGGGCTCGTTGTATCTCTGGTCATGTGATGTCACACAGGTGCACGACTCATTATATCCGTGGTCATGTGATATCACACAAGTGCACGGCTCGTTATATCTCTGGTCATGTGATGTCACACAGGTGCACGACTCATTATATCCGTGGTCATGTGATATCACACAGGTGCAAGACTCATTATATCCGTGGTCATGTGATATCACACAGGTGCATGACTCATTATATCCGTGGTCATGTGATATCACACACGTACACGGCTCATTATATATCTGTTCATGTGATGTTACACAGGTGCAGGGCTCATTATTTCCTTGCTTATGTGATGTCACACAGGTGCATGTCACCATGTAATAACAGGTAAATGACAGCAAGCAGAGATCTAGAAAACCCTGAGGAATTGATACAAAAAGTTTATTGGGAAACTGTAGAACTTTTCGCTATACAAAAACTATATCAATTCTATAACAACTTTTTCCATGTTAGTTTTTTACTCCCCGACTTCCGAAACTTTTAACCCTTTTATTTTTCCATGCATAGAGATGTATGAGGGCTTGTTTTCGAAATTACAGATTGCACTTCCTAGAGACGCTATTCAATATTCTATAAAATATACGAGGAAGCTGGAAAAAAAATCCAAATTGGTTGGAATTGACATAAAAACACAGCTACATCATATTCTTACCGGTTCTGTTTTAACGGCTTTCACTGTTTGGTCCAAACGACCCGTCTCCTTCATTCTTTGAGTCAGTAAGATCACAGAGACACCACAATTTTTAAACTTTTATTATGTTTTAATGCTTTCAAAAAATTCAACAATTTAGCAAAATGGTGTCATTTTGAGCAGGACAAGTTGTTGTTTTTATTGATTCCATTTTGGGAACTGTAGGACCTTGATGAATGATGAATTTTTAGCAAATTCTGTTTTTATGGGTAACAAACATGTTGCTGAATTTATTTGCATATATTTTTTATGTGCACTTGAGGGATTAGAATTTTTAGATTTTGCAGTTTATTTGTATTTATTTATTATTTTTCACTATTTTTAGGCCTCCTAGGTTAGTGATGGGGAAACTTTTAGTGACTTAGGGCCCAAACTACAACCAAAACCCACTTATTTATTGCAAAGTGCCAATATTGTAGTAAAAGCAGTAACTCAATGCTCTCTGCTCTGTCACAATTGTATCAGTATTTTGAGGACACTAATACAATAGGAAGAAGTAGGAAAAATTCTAATTATTGATGTAGCTTCCAAACCAGGGAGGAATAGGGGGGACCGGTGCAGAAGCTCCACTGATAATCCAGCTCTGTCCACACCTTCTCCCTCCTCCGGTAGGACCAGGCAGCCAAGAATGGAATGCTTTACATTAACATTTAACACGTCCTGGGCTTCCTCGGACCACAGAAATAGGTTTAGCCTGGGACGATGGATTGGGTGCCCAGAGTGCCGCCTCTGGCACCCATGCTATAGATTTGCCACCATTGCCCTAGGCAGTTTGATCACTATAATACAACACAAGTTAGAGAAAATCTACCATCAAAATCAAGCCTGATAAACCTTACTCATAGATCCGGGCACCGTATTTTTGTTATGTGCAGATTCACAGGCTGTTATACTGTGCACAAGAACTTCCCCCTCCCAGTGTGAGAGATTACATCAGGAAGAGGGAGGGGAATGAAGTGCTGAAGGAGCAGGGAGTGGGGAGACATTGTAACTGTCTGTGAAGCTGCAGCACTCAGGGGCACTGTCAATGCTATGCAGAGCTATTCAGACTCATTAGCATAATTATAATGGT
Organism: Engystomops pustulosus; assembly: GCA_019512145.1. Classification (NCBI taxonomy): domain Eukaryota; kingdom Metazoa; phylum Chordata; class Amphibia; order Anura; family Leptodactylidae; genus Engystomops; species Engystomops pustulosus. Next base: position 8,128,033 of record CM033649.1, read on the forward strand.
TGATTTTAGAAAGAAGGAGGCCGTGGAGCACAGTCATTGTGCTTGATTTGGATGGTTTTCTTTAACATGTATTAAGTGGCCCTGGGAGCCACCGAGTCTGCGTCGATCTTGCCTTCGCTTTCACATTTGGCATGGACCGGAAGGGGGCGGGCAGCATTGTAGAGGCTACTCTACCCCCCAAGTAGCCTTTCTAATTTGCATATACATAAAATTGAGTTTAAAAATGATAGGAAGCTTAACAAGAAATATTAAAACATGTCGAGGGATAAGGAATCTCCCTCTGGATTCCGATTCTGATAGATTTGGTAGATTTCCTTTAGCTGCCATGATTAGTGCCCGGAGAGCAGAAATTATAGATATTCCCCAAAAAATGTTTTTAAAGCAGAAATATACAGAACTATTGGTGAGACAGTGAGCTAGAGGTAGTGTATTACCGGTTATTATCTCTGCTCTATCCCCTGAATCATAGAGATGTGTGCGGCTCCTGCTGCAGCCTCTCCGGAACTTTCTGGCGACTTAGCAGATGCCGCTTCGTCCTTGAAAACTCCAAGCGTTGACATATGCTACAATAATGCTGACTCCTTTCTGTAGACATGACATTAGGAATCACACTCAATTTAACATTTTTTCTTCCAGAAATGCCAAAGTGTTATTTACAGGCTCCTTCCCCCGCAGCCGCAGCAGCTGAATGTAGCGCAGTGCACCGCGCCGCTTCTCGCCCTATCTGATATTACATCAGCAATTAATATCCAGCTGCCATATATTATACTGCTGGGTATTCACCAGACATGTGCATTCACACAGCGGCCAGCCGAGAAGAAGCAGAGCTGTCCATTACCCCTGTAGGGGTATCTGGAATTGCCCCAGCAGTGAGATGTTGAATTACATTTAGCCCCCTGTTTATATAGAGCTGACAGATTTATCCTCATCGGGCCAGTGGGTAAATTATTTGGGCAATAAGTTTTATAAAAGAGGTATTATGGTAATGACAAGTTATCTGCAAGCAGTCACCACTAGGGGGAGCTCACTGCATACAGATTTATATATCTGCCATTGTTGGATCACCAGTAACAGTAACAGATGTTCCTCAATGTTACATTTTATAAAAGTGATTGACACACAAAATGTCACCAAAAGTGACAATTTTAATAAAGTTCACCTCTTTTTGAATTCTAGACTATTAGAGTGCTGTCCGCTTTTTACAACTTTTGATTATTTGTGGACCTCGCCAGGACCGGTGGGGGCGCCTCACCCCTCCTTTTGAGGAGTACTTGGATTTTACTGTTATCTACCAGTAACAGATATTTCCAAATGTTATCTCTTCTGCAGACCCATAGACATGAAATGAAGCAGTAAGGCTCAGGCCTGGCCACTACTCCTGTTTTATCATCTTTGATAGGACCCACATGGCCGAGCAGTTATTCATATTCAGTCATAGGCACAAATTTGTTATTGCTAGAATATCAGTGAGCTCACCCTAATAGAATTGGTTTATTCACCAAGCTCCCCCTAGTGGAGGCAGCAGACGGATTGAATTTTTCCTTCACTGAGCTCCCCCTAGTGGAGGCAGCAAGAAGAGAAATTTTTTCATTCATTTAGCTCTATCTAGGGGAGGCCTAATTTTTCATTTAACTCCATCTGTATCTGTTAAAAAAAAATGGAAAAACTTCAATTCTTGGCATGCCTTGGAAGATTGCATCATGATACCTGGAGAGCCACAGGTCAGATAATGCTGCTCCATCTCTGTCAGGGGAGTCAGGGGGCTGCGTATCAAAAAAAGGAGTGAAGAACACCATGAGTTAAGCTGAAGCCCTGTGGAATGTTATGTGTTCTTTAACAAATTGATTGTCTTCTCTGATTTTAGTCCATAACATGGATGGAAGAATTGATAGGTTCAGGATTAGATTATTACATATTGGGGCAGATTTACTTACCCTTATCAGTTGCGATCTAGTGGCGCATTCTCCGACGCTGTTTCGGGTTCTGCCGGGATTCACTAAGGCCGATGTCCACTAGGGGTTGCTGCTGCACTGAAGTCCGCCGGAGTTCACATCCTCCGTCTCGGTGTAGGTGAGTGGTATAAATCCGTCGGGTTTTCCGATGGCCACGCCCCCAATTTATGTCGCGTGAAAGCCGGCGCTGATGCGCCACAATCCGATCTTGTGCGCCAAAATCCCGGGGCAATTCGGCACAAATCGGAAAAATTGGGAAATCCGGCAGAAAAACGCGATTCGGACCCTTAATAAATGACCCCCATTCTCTTGTAAATCCATGATCTATAGCAAAACTAAAACATATGGACAAACTCTTTATTGAATCGGAGCAAAAATTTGTCCAGTAACTTCCACTGGTTTGGAGATCACCTGTCATTATCATATTGCCCACTAGAGGGAACTTATTTCACTTTTCTATACAACTATACAATACAACTGAGTTCTGTATACAGTTATATGTAGCTAGCTCCCTCTAGTGGTGGACGCAGAAAGCAAAATTCATATTAAATATTAGAGGACAAAGAAAATGATCGGTACAGGATTCTGAACCTAAAAATAATAATAATTGTTTTCTGCAAGGACAAATAATTTTCTACATGTAGCTATGAAATATATCATATATTTATGACAATAAAGGATACAATAAAAAATTTAGGAACCTAAAACCACAATCTTATTAACTAAAACTTCAATCCTATTGATTTATTTCTACACCTGTTCTCAGCTCCACAGGTGTTTAGCGCGGGGTAGAACTTGTGGATGAAGAGGCCTAAATGCACCACGGAGGGGAGAATTGTGAACTGTGTTATCCACGTGGCTCCATCTAGTGCTTAAAGGGTTGTACAGCATCGAAGACACACAGCTGCTTTGCACCTGAAACAGCTCTGCACTTTTCCATTGACTAAGTGTGGTATTGCAGCTCAAGCCTAAGCTGCAGTATCGCACTCAACCTAGGGGCAAGTATCCATGTTTTTCGAATCTCAGACAACCCCTTTAAAGGAAATCTACCATAAAAATCCATCATGATAAACCAGGGACATTACTCATAGCTCTAGGCACCAGGACTGTGGTAATCTTCTTATATTTGTTATGCATGGCCTCCTTACTTCTAAAATCAACTTTTAAAATTATGCTTATGAGGCTGAAGGGCTATGGGTGGGGGGCATTACCAGAGCCCCTTCATGCTGAAGCTTCACAGACTGTTACACTCTGCAGAAGCACTTCCCCCTCCTACATCAGGCAGAGGCATAGGGGGGAGACAGTGTAACAGCCTGTGAAGCTGAAGCATAGAGGAGCTCAGGTAACGCCCCCAGGAGCCCTTCTTGCTCTAAATGTCCCTGGTTTATCATGCTTGATATTGATGGTAGATTTCCTTTAAATTTTGCGACTCTGGTGACACATGGATCAGTTTCATTGGTTGTCATCTCTGCCTCCCGCAACTGTTCCCTGATGATGTCACAACTTGTGTCATTAAATGAAACCAGTCCTTCAAATGGAAGCAGCCATACTCAGCTCCTCTTAAAGGGGCAGTCACAGAACCACAGTTCCCCACAGAGACCCCTTTATTCTGATTGGTGGAGGGAACTTCTCAGGAACATCCGATGTCATGTTTTACGTATGCGGAAAAAAAAATTCACGAGCCATGAAATTCCTTCACGAAAAACAACATCAACAGTCGGACCGGTATCACACAAAAGGCTTCTACCTAATATAAAACTAAAAAAGGGTATTTCCCAATAGGAGAGGTCCTGCTGTACACAACTGGGCGCGTTTCCTACAAAATTTACCATTTTCATCTGAAAATACAAGAAAAGTAAAATTACAGGAGTAAAGATAAATAGCTGTAACTCCAGCACCCTCTACTGGCCGCACTCAGGTATTACATAATGTCAGAGGATAATTCACCTGAAAATGCAATAAGAATTTATTTTAAACTCCGAACCGTAAATGCAAAGAATGTTCCCGTCTATATTAATAGGACAATAAATGTGTCTGACTAAGAAATACAATTGACGTCAATTTTACTCCGTGATTCTACGAAAATCACTGGGGGAAAGTGATTGTTTTATTTCAAGGTTATAACAAGGACATTCGGCTCCGGGCTCGTTGTGTAAAATGGGATCGGATTCCAAATATGTGGAGAGGAGGAGGGATAAAAGGATAGCCAAATAAAAGCCGCGGCCAAGTGTACAAAGTTTACACGGCGACACATCGTGCTAATGGGTCACATCATGTCGTATCGACATGACATAAGAGTGACCACATCTCCAGGCGGTCAGGTAATATATTATGCACATGGACGATGATGTCACAATGTCATGTGACGAGTTATATAGAATGGCGCCCCCCTCCGCCTCATCCAGAAATAATATATCTCATAATATATTTGTATTAGTAAGTGGCTTCTCCATGCCGTGCTGACACTGGGTGTGAATAGACAATATTTTTAGGTGTCCGGTCCTGCTTTATAGTAGGTGACCATGCTCCTGATGCTGCCCCCCATCTTGCTACAGTTGGTGCTGCCTAAGGCGAGAGACTCAACTCGCCTCATGAATGGTGCACCCCTAGCTGTCATCACAGGGAGAATCTGATACTTCCTACTAGTACTGGATTTGAGTCAAACCAAAGACAAATGAATTTGACGACCCAATATTATGCAGTGAAAATGGGTTTTCTAAGTACTTACTTAAGTATGTTGGAGATGGTCATGGAGGATAAGGTTTTATAAATCCAGATGGAAAGTTTTTTTTTCGATATGAGACTTCATACTTTTACATCATTGTGATAGATACTAACGCATTTCAAACAAAGCAATAGTACAGTGTGCAGTGTTCAAACAGCTCAGCTCTGATTTGTTATCAAAGGGAGAAGAGGGTTTCTCCTGCTATGAAATATCAATCGCATGGCAGTGAGGCGGAGACAAGTGGACCAGAACACTGTGGTGAAAAGTGGCATAAGATGTTGTGAGGTCATGGGTGACTCTATTGTCCCATATTATCATGGTGCTATGCATGCGGCACAGATGACCTATGGTAGTTAGAAGATGTGTTCTGGCAGATCCGGGATAACGCACAGCTTTATGGTGCTATCAGTTTAGGCCCGCAAATGTGGCATCTGAATGGACCCTTAGAAACTGCTAAGGTGCCTAGAACCTAAGAGGACCTCCTTTACTCATTGGTGCGGAGCAGTTAGCAATCGTTGTTGATGATGGAATGGCTAAAAGATTCTTTTTAACTATGAAGGTGAGGCGAAAGAACTATGATACAATCATGTTTAGGCTGAATAAACCCTTATGGGGGGATAAGGTTTAACAAATCCAGTTAGAGGGGGCTGCATTCTGCGTTTTGATACAAGACTTCGTACTTTTACATCATTATGACATTATCCTTTATAAAGTTACTTTACTTTACCGCCATACCAGCGTATGTTAGGATCAATGATGTGGCCAAATTATACCCACCTATGGTTATCTGGTCACTATAAAAGTTCAAGTAGATACCCCTGGAAAGTTGGGTGGTTCACTCTGCTGCTCAGTGTTGTTCTCAGCTGTGAGTTAAGTGATGCAGGGGATCGCCAGTCAGCTGCTGGGGGTGGTATCCAGGATCTGGATAAAGAGCTAATCCCCAGTTCATTCAGGGCTGGTTATACTTTCTCCAGTGACCTGTAGTAGTACTCGCTGTTTGTGTTTTGCTGGACCTGAACTGGAACTGGTATCTGTGCCGGAATCCATCCTCAGACAAGACCCTGATCCCCAGTCTAAACTGTAAACTATATCTAAACCCTGTTTTGTACCTGAAATCTAATTCCTGCCAGATCCGGAACCCTGAAACCCCAACCTGATCTAGAACCCTGGAACTCCAACCCTATCCGGAATCCTGACTTGAAGTTCTGTATCCTGCCTGATCTGAACTCTGTTTCAGAGCCTGTATTCTGTACCTGAGCTTGTACCCCAATCCTGTGTCTGTTCTCTGATACTTCCATGTCTGCATATTTATCTGAAACTCTGACAATTGTTGTCTACAAGTTTCCCCTATAAAGAAGACCTGTCGCCAGATATTTGCCCCTCACACCTGTAATACCTGCTGGTAAAGGTTAACCGCCATATCCCCTAAAATTATCTGCCACTGAAGAACTGTACTTTAATTACAGTCATTATTTCTAATATGCAAATGAGCAGTCATGTGTCAATTTCTGAAGAGAAGAGTCAACTTTTTTCGCAGTCTGCCATTGAACCACATAGTTACAGATGCCATTATGATATGCAAATGAGTAGACATGAGTAGGCGGAGTTCAGTGATAATGGGTGGCGTCACAAGTGGTGTTGGGTGGAGTCACATGCCAGTGGGTGTGGTCAGCATAGACAAAGGCAGGAAAAGTTTCGGAAAAGATTTTACTGGTGCAACGAGGCAGATGTAAGCTGGAAAGCCTATGCTTTTCAACAAAGGCACAGTGAGGGGGGAGTAAGGTTTTTTGTGCCTGTTCTTGATGACGGATTCCCTTTAATGCTGCCTGCATGTTCTCTATATATACTTACCATCCATCCAAACCTGAAAGTTGTCTGACGGCTTCCTAAATTGACTGTCTTCTGTTCTTACGCCATGAAATTAGATTTTAAGCAACAGTGGAACTGGAATGGAAGTGGTGGAATAGCAATATTCCGGGGATTGTGTCTGTGCGGCCACTGACTATGCTGGCGACACATGGAGGAAAACAGTTACATCATTAGGAATATCTTTTCGGATATAACTCTCCTGTTTGGTTTTAAGGTGACACGTTATTTTATTCTGCCAGAATTATGCAGATGAATATAATCAGAGATTGTGAATAGTGTAGACACGATGTAGCCTGTGCTCTCGGCTGGACATGCTTACTGCAGGGCAACAAGAGGCCGGCGCCGTCTCATCCTGCCTCACGTTTCATGCCTCGGTTTCCCCTAACAACTCTGTACAATAGACGCGGCAGAGGTGACTAACCAGTGGTGGCACCTCATCATTCAGCCCGGGCGCTGGCACCGTGCCCGACAAATTATTATTCCACGCTCGCTCGCAAAATTATGACATCTCCAGAGCAACATTAACACTGCTTACAGGAAGAACAGTCTGTATTCATTCCCATCAGCACCCGGACGCCCATTATTTCCAAGGTGATTTGTGCTGGTGCTGTATGGCCGTCGGGTGGGACAACGGGCACACTAAGGTGCCATTCATTGCAGATGTCCTATTGCTTTTTGTATGCCCAGACATGTTTGAAGTATATTGTGAGGCGTCATAGATACGGGTGTTCCTGTATAAATTAGGAAGTCCTTATATGAATGATTCAAAGTTAGGGGGAAGGTCACAGAATGGAACTTGGAGAATTCCATGTTTGATGCCAGGACTACCCCTCATTTAGTTGATTGGAGCTAATGGGACACATTTACTTACCCGTCCTGAAGCGTTCCCCAAAAGTGCATTGCCCGGTCGATAAAGCACTGTGCCACGATTCACAAGATCGTGCGCCCGATATCCTGCATGTGTCGCTTCCCCGCTCAGGTCCACCGGAGTTCACCTTCTTCTTCCTGATGCATGTAAGTGCATTGCCTTTGACACAATGGGGGTCATTTACTAAGGGCCCGATTCGCGTTTTCCCGACGTGTTACCCGAATATTTCCGATTTGCGCCGATTGTACCTGAATTGCCCGGGATTTTGGCGCACGCGATCGGATTGTGACGCATCGGCGCCGGCATGCGCGTGACGGAAATCGGGGGGCGTGGCCGAGCAAAAACCCGACGGATTCAGAAAAACCGCCGCATTTAAAAAAAAATTGTGTCGCGAAAATTTCACTCACCTTCATCCAGGATAGGCCGGTGTATTTCGTGGCATTCCAGCGGACTTCAGCGCAGCGGCGCCACCTGGTGGACGGCGGAGGAACTACCATCATAAATCCCGGCCGGACCCGAATCCAGCGCAGAGAATGCGCCGCTGGATCGCGAATGGGCCGGGTAAGTAAATCTGCCCCAATTTGACAGTTAAATCCCGCGCTCACTCCGAATCAGTCGGATCGTTCAACGGCACGCCCCATCTCTGTTGCATGAAAGCAGCGCAGCTGCGCTACAATCCGGTCACATGCGACATAATCCCAGTTAAAAACATGTCACAGCGGCGCAAATCCCGAAAATGTCAGAAAATCCAACAAAAGTGCGGCCCCTTAGTAAATAAGCCCCAATGAGTGTTAATCTAATCTCATACTCCTAAAAATCAAGAATGGTCCATGGTCTAAAATACAGCTAAACCAGGACCAGGAGGATGGACTGACCGGCCACAGAACCTGGGCCCAAAACACAAAAAATGGACCTCAAAAGTGCAGAAGACTAGGCTACTAGCTAAACTTTACACTTTCGGGATTTGGAAAAAGGGACAATTTTCAGATGTACCCTGTTATTTCACCCTCTATTGTGCACACAAAGTATAATACCCTGCCCCCTTACTCCTATGCTATATATACATACTACAATGTCCCCTATATGTGACATCCCACCCTAAATCATGCCCTCTTCTGATGGACCATTCATCCTGTGCTTCCCCGCCACATTGTATGGATAATGTCCACCCCTTATAATGCCCCCTAATGATATCATATCCTAGACACTTCTCTATCTGTTGCCCTTACTTATAATGCCCCCAATGATACCCTCCTCTAATGGTTTTATAACATTTAAGCATCAATGAAATAAAAATGCTGGCAGCGCTCGCTAACCTTTCCCTGCTTAATAGCATTTTCGGGATATTTTTTTCCGTTACTGCCTCGTGCTGGGTAAAGGTGCTGATGAATTGTAAATGTGATAGATATCTGAGCAGCGGCCACACAGCCGAGCATTTAATGCACGGACACAATTCTCTCCGACGCTGCTGCTTTCACACCCAAACGTAAAATGAAAAACAATCATAAGAATTTTACATAATATTTGGACGTCCGAGTCTTCTGCTGACCTTTGTCCCAAAGCTGCAAGTTATTTGCAAATTTATTTGCTGCAGATTAAAACCCAAAGCAGGAAACAGGATTTTTAACCAACTCAAACACTTTCCACTGAGAGATGTTGCTCCACTGATTCCGGAGCAGTTGGAATTTTTTTTTGTAGCACACACCGTTCCCGAGCAATTAGTAACAACTGTCAAACTTTATAGGATAAACTTCGCTATACCTCTGGTCATGTGATGTCACACAGATGCACAGCTTGTTATATCCCTGGTCATATGATGTCACACAGGTGCACGGCTCATTATATCCCTGGTCATGTGATGTCACACAGGTGCACAGCTCCTTATATCCCTGTCATGTGATGTCACACAGCTGCACGGCTCATTATATCCCTAGTCACGTGATGTCACACAGGTGCACTGCTCCTTATATCCCTGGTCATGTGATGTCAAACAGGTGCACGGCTCATCATATCACTAGTCACGTGATGTCCCACAGGTGCACGGATCCCTATATCCCTGGTCATGTGATGTCACACAGATACATGGCTCGTTACATCCATGGTCACGTGATGTTACACAGGTACACAGCTTTTACATACTTGGTCATGTGATGTCACACAGGTACACGGATCCTTATATCCCTGGTCATGTGATGTCACACAGATACACGGCTCGAAACATCCATGGTCACGTGATGTCACACAGGTGCAGAGCTTATTACATACTTGGTCATGTGATGTCACACAGGTGCACAGCTTATTACATACTTGGTCATGTGATGTCACACAGGTGCACAGCTTCCAAATGAATGGAGCAGTATGTCGAGCATGCATACTACCGCCCTGTACATAGCTATTGATACTAATTGCTGACTTCATAGAACTATGGATACAATGAAGATGAGGATACCAAGGGCCCCCCATGTTCCTGATCCGTGGAGGTCCCATTTCCCCAAATGAATGGAGCAGTATGTCGAGGATGCATACTACCGATCAAATGAAAAGTGGTTAACCTCAAATGACTAAACTACCCCTTTAACTTGTCCTGTCATAGTGTGTATGAAAAAGGCAAAAGAAAAGTCTCCCCATCAATGCCGTATGTCAAGAAACAGTAAAAAATAGTGAAGGCTTTGTGAGGCATCGGGCATGTTCAGTTCCTTCTAGGTAACACGCAGCAAGCTGTCGGCCTCGGCTGCTGGTCATATTGGTTTGAAAAGGTCACAGAGACATTATAACATGTAAACAGTGGAGAAATTAGCTGCGAGTGGTGAAAACTTTCTAACCTTCACAGTGAAAACCTTAAATTATTTTTGAAGTGTAAATGAAACCCGGCTCGCCAATGATAGATGTGGAGCGTGGAATTGCATTAGACAAATGGCAGTAACATTTTAATAGTTATTACCTTTGAAACCCCTGGGGATCTCCAGATGGCGGAGACTAAAGTCAAATACTCAAAAGCTCCTTTGGATAAAGAAAAGAAAAATTCTTCCCGTCACTGTGAGCTGGGAACTATCTCCTTTTCCCCAATCAGCAAATACTGCCGGCTCGGAGAGAGGTCTATGTCATCTCCCAGATGGAGTTCACACCAGGAACATCTGTCGGACTCTGCGTCACAACACCCAGCTGATCCCGTCTCCTCGCTTCTTCTCCCTGTGATAGGAGCAGTTAAGAGGATAAATGGCGTAAGATAATATCCTTGGTCTAGCTCGAAGAGCGTGCCGCGTTCTAATTGCAGTTTCCATCTTTTCAGCCAGGATCCAATCCAACCGCGCAATTCCCAGAGATTCCAGCGGCTAGAGTCAATAGTTTATTGATAAAAGCGTTAAAAGAAGAAAGGCTAATATAATGTTCTGATACCTGGGGACGATGCGGTGCCGAGTCTGATGTGTTTGGTTCAATCTGTGCTTATTTCTTATAAGTCTATAATATAGATGATATACACGGCCATCAGATTATAGATTAGCCGGGACGTCTTGTGAATTGTTTATGTGAATCTTGACTCAGGTTCACTTTAAATATGCAAAGTGCAAGAGTCAAACCAGCAGGTGTTTGAGGTTTCTACTGTAGAACCCTAATTGGGAGGACCCACAATCATACCCGGGGCACATCCAGAGCCCTGTCTACCAGCAATGGGGAGGACACACAGTAGTGCCAGATCCAAATCACAAGTCCTACTCACTAGCAATGGTGAGGACATAAAATAGTGCTAGGGCCACATCCAGAGCCCTGTCCATCAGCAATGGTGAAGGCACACAGATGAGCCAGTTCCAAATCACGAGCCCTACTCACTAGCAATGGTGAGGACATAAAATAATGCCACATCCCGAGCACTGTCCACCAGCAATGGTGAGGACATGAGATAGAGCTCGGGCCACATCCAGAGCCCTGTCCACCAAAGCCCTGCCCCCTGTCCACCAGCAATGGTGAGGAAATGAAATAGGGCTAGGGCCACATCCATAGCCCTGTCCACCAGCAATGGTGAGGACATGAGATAGAGCTCGGGCCACATCCGGAGCCCTGTCCACCAGCAATGGTGAGGACATAAAATAGGGCTAGGGCCACATCCAGAGCCCTGTCCACCAGCAATGGCGAGGACATAAAATAGGGCTAGGGCCACATCCAGAGCCATGTCCACCAGCAATGGTGAGGACATAAAATAGGGCTAGGGCCACATCCAGAGCCCTGTCCACCAGCAATGATGAAGACACATAGTTGAGCCAGTGCCAAATCTCAAGCCCTTTCCAGCAGCAATAGTGAGGACATACAGTAGAGCCAGATCCAAATCTCAAGCTTTGCCCACTAGCCATGGCAAAGAGATAAACCATATCCATAGCCCTGTCCATAATCATTAGTGAGGACATAAAATAGTACTAAGGCCAAATCCAGAGCCCTGTCCACCAGAAATGATAAGGGCACATAGGGGGTCATTTACTAAGGGCCCGATTCGCGTTTTCCCAACGTGTTACCCAAATATTTCCGATTTGCGACGATATCCCCTGAATTGCCCCGGGATTTTGGCGCACGGGATCGGATTGTGGCGCATCAGCAACGGCATGCATGCGACGGAAATCGGGGGGCGTGGTCGAACGAAAACCCGACAGATTCAGAAAAAACAGCGCATTTTTAAAAAAAAAGTGTCGCTGGACACATGCTTACCTTCACCAAGTATAGGATCGTGCACTCCGGCGGGCATCGGCGGACTTCAGCGCAGCAACGACACCTGGTGGACGTCGGAGGAACTGCCATAGTGAATCGCCGGAAGACCTGAATCCACCGCAGAGAACGCGCCGCTGGATCGCGAATGGACCGGTTAAGTAAATCTGCCCCATAGTGTCAGGGCCACGTCCAGGGCTGCACTAGAGCTCTGCCACTAGCAAAGGTGAGGACACACAATAGTTTCAGAGCACCAGCCAGAGCCCTGTTCCCCAGCAATGGTGAGGACACACAATTTTGTCAGGGTCACATCCAGAGGAATGTCCACCAGCAATGGTGAGGACACACAATGATGTTGCCATAACTAGAGCCATGCCCACCATCAGTGATGATTCCATAAAGTAGTGCTAGAGCCACATCTAAACCTCAGCCCACCAACAGAGTAGTGCCAGATCTATAGCTTTGCCCACCAGCAATGACAAGGATACAATAACGCTAGGTCCACCCCCAGGGCCATGCTCTTCAGCAGTGAGGACACATTATAGTAGGGGAACCAACACCGAAACCTTCTATTCTAGGTAGCAGAACATGGCACCAGAGTTGTAACTTGAAGCTTCTGGGCCCTAATACAAAATATATTGCAGACCCCTAACCATAATTAGGGGTACACCAGCCATGAGGTGAGCAGAGCCTCTTGCCTCAGGCAGCACATCCTGCAGCAAGATGGTGGCATCATCAGGAGCACAGTCACCCGGCCGTGTCTGTACACATCTGATGTCCGCATTGGTGGGAGACCCTGCATGGAGAACCCAGTTACTAAACAAATCACCAGATATATTACTACTAGATGGGGCAGAGGGGGCGCCGTTCTATAGCTCTCTCCCTCTCTATAGGCAGCAGAGAGTTTAGGTTCATCCTGGACTATAATGTATGGTGTAGATTAGTGTACAATACTTTGTATCCAGTTCCTATATCCCCCGCAAACCCTGTGTCCTTGTGTCTGTGCCTCTGGATCAGCGGAGGTTTCATTTGTGTATAAAATGTCAGTATTTTTTGGCAGAGCCCTCTCCCCGGAGCCCGTAGACTAATCAGGGTCAGTATGCAGATGCACAAGGCGCCGGGTTTCCTTCCAGCCCCTGTTATCAGTGCGTCGCCCATTGCATATCATAAATAGAAAGTTGCTCTTTCGCGGGGAGACCTCTGCGTCGCCGGGGTCAGGGGCTGTTTTTCTTTTTATAACATTTAAGCATCAATGAAATAAAAATGCTGGCAGCGCTCACTAACCTTTCCCTGCTTAATAGCATTTTCGGGATATTTTTTTCCTTTACTGCCTCGTGCTGGGTAAAGGTGCTGATGAATTGTAAATGTGATGGATATCTGAGCAGCGACCACACAGCCGAGCGTTTAATGCACGGACACAATTCTCTCCAACCCTGCTGCTTTCACACCCAAACGTAAAATGAAAAACAATCATAAGAATTTTACATAATATTTGGGCGTCTGAGTCTTCTGCTGACCTTGCCCCAAAGCTGCAAGTTATTTGCAAATTTATTTGCTGCAGATTAAAACCCAAAGCGGGAAACAGGATTTTTAACCAACTCAAACACTTTCCACTGAGAGATGTTGCTCCGCTGATTCCGGAGCAGTTGGAATTGAAATATCCTGGTCATGTGATGTCACACAGGTGCACGGCTCCTTATATCCATGGTCATGTGATGTCACACTGGTGCACGGCTCGTTATATCCCTGGTCATGTGATGTCACACAGGTGCACGGCTCGTTATATCCCTGGTCAACTGATGTCACACAAGTGCATGGCTCGTTATATCCCTGGTCATGTGATGTCACACAGGTGCACGGCTCATTATATGCCTAGTCAAGTGATGTCACACAGGTGCACGGCTCGTTATATCCCTGGTCATATGATGTCACACAGGTGCACAGCTCATTATATCCCTAGTCACGTGATGTCACACAGGTGCCCGGCTCCTTATATCCCTGGTCATGTGAGGTCAAACTGGTGCACGGCTCATCATATCATTAGTCACGTGATGTCCCACAGGTGCACGGATCCTTATATCCCTGGTCATGTGATGTCACACAGATACACGGCTCGTTACATCCATGGTCACGTGATGTCACACAGGTGCACAGCTTATTACATACTTGGTCATGTGATGTCACACAGGTGAGACACTTTTGCTACACATTCCCTTTAACAAAGCATTATTATTAAAGCTTATGCGTGTAGAATAGAGCATTGTCCCATATAAGGCGTCTCAGAGCATAAGATCTTCTTGTTACAGTAGCGTCAGATCCGGATGTTTTATTATCCGTCACTCTGGATATTTCCCATTGTAAGTCTCGGTTGCGGCTGAGATTGAGCGGTGTAATTGCTGGTCCCTTATTTCCTTATTTCTTTGTGTTGTCTGCTGACACACGCCTTGCATTATAATGGCGCTGCTATTAGAGAGACGCGGCCGCGAGTCACCGCTATTTCCAGGCTGGTTATAAATCACTGCGAGGTTCTGCCGGGGATCTGCCGAGGGACAGCGCTGCATCACAAGCTCTAAAAAGCCAATTCTCTTCAGCTTGGTATAGATTTAGTTCAAAAAGATTTCATTAATGCCAGACACTCTGTTTAACATCCAACCTTAAAGTGTTACAGAAATCTGCTCTGTAATATAGAAGTACAATGTGATTTTCAATAAAATCCGTCCAGAGGGAGGCTTAATTCACTGGCGCTGCCCTACGGTGCAAAGAACAGCAGTAGATCTAGATTTCCTCTATTATATACTTACTGTATCGGAGGGATCAGCTGCAAGTTATATCTGCGGATGAATTAAAGGGTCTTTCTGGATGAAATGGAAAACCTTTGTGGGGGGCAGAGAAAAGGGGAAGTAATAGGAAACTCTACACATTCAGATGGGCCGGTTGGCAGTCATGTGCCTCTTATGAGGTCAAGAGTGGGATCGGCAAGGCCACTGATTGGGTGATGCAGTCATGTGACCACTAACACATCAATGCACAAGGAGAAACCGGGCCCGCCAAAAAAAGGGAGTCCTAGCCATGGGTGAAGCTAAAATCTCTTCTTGTCTGAGATGACCTACAGAATGGCGCCCCACTCCACCCTATGCAGTAGAAATATATATCTTTTTTTTTAGTAGGTGGGTACTCCACGCAGTGTCTTACACCCATATGGACATTGGGTGAGACCCTATTGTAAAGTATTAAGACCTTCTTTGGTGCAGGTAACTGCACTCCTGATGCTGCCCCCCAATTTGCTGCAGGTGGTGCTGCCTGAGGCGAGATGATCAACCATGGTTCTAGAAGGGTGAGCGCATTTTACTTAAATTGCCCAACCCCCTATGGGTTTTCCGATGAACCCAAAAACCCCTTTAAGTAAAAGATAGATACAATTTGTCGAGGGCAGACTGTCCTGCTGCTATGGGGCACTTAGAGTCCAAGTTGTGGTTCATCCCATCTACTTAAAGTTAACTTGCACCTATCTTAAGTATGGGGGTCTGCCGACACCCCTTCCTGTGTCTGGACCAAATGGAGAATCAGCTATTTCCAGCACTCACATCAGCCCAGTGGACCCCGTTCTAGAGGCCTGCATATATTTGTGACATATCCTTTGGATATGTTCGGTAGGCAAGGGTACCGCACACCTATGCTGGGTGGTGCTTTTGTCGGATTCTCAACCTCTCCTTCAGTTCAATAACCCTTGGATATATCATAGATATTAAATGTGAAACCACCCCTTTAAGATGCTAGGTCTGATTGCAACGGCACCTCCTGCACCCTCGCCCAGGTTGCACCCCTGGTGCTCCTTCACTGAATCATGTATAGTTGGAATTTTTTTCTCTTGCCCCCACCGTTCCTGAACCAACGGTGCTGTTAGTTTAAGCATCTAAGATACAAATTTGGTTCTCAACTTTCAGGTGGGACGATATCTGCCCCCTGAATCTCCCATCTGACAGTAGAAAGTCTAAAAAGCGCGATAGATGCTAAAACTCTATAGGCACTGATTGTTTTGGAATGGTGGGGGCTAGAAAAAAATATTCCAACTGGGCCAAAATCCATGGAGTAACATCTATTAGGAGGAGCCAACAGTCGACATTGGCGAATGCTCCTCTTCAGCCATCGACACGAAATACAGGAAGCAGTAGTGATGTCATATATGTTGTCCCTATGTTTGTGCAGTGGATTTGGGGGCTCGATATTAGAAAACAATTTCCCCAAAAAGGTGGTCAAGGGTAGAAATTCACAGTAGACTATACAGACCCAGACAGACTACAAATGGTCTTCATCTCCATACATCACAGCTGATCCTACCCTTCATTCATTTGTCGTTATCCATTATTCAGTAGTAAACGATCCTAATCTCTTGACAGGCCTCATGACAAAATATCTTCTCATCACTAAAAATGATATTAGTGCATAGGCGGACTGAATCCTACTCCCAACACGCTCATCTTCAGTCCGCCCGCCGCGTTATTGATTAGCTATTACCAGGTAATAACCACGAGGATTGCAATGTTCACCTTGAATTACAAAAAGCCACTTGGAGCCGCACTTATGAAGACGAGGGACCATGTGTACGATACTGGCCATTCGTCACCAGTCTACGCTGGAGATAATAGTATGGAGGAACGTGATCAGAAGACAGTCACCTTAATACAATCATATCTCCCCTGATTGTCTGGTGTGTTCCAATGGCAGCTTCATTCTTCTATGTATGACCTCTACAATATTAGGTAACATAGTCCTGAATAATGTTTCATTCCATGTCAGTAACGTGCCTATTTTTCTAGTATATAAGACTTTTTCTTATTTTGGACGCCATCTTGAATAGTTTAGAAAGTGTCCCCGTTACAAAATAGTCAATGCAATGGGCTACACTTGATGCCCTCCCCAAGATGCTGATCAAGGCCTTCGAGAAGTGTATGGTAGAAGTAGTCCAATGGTGGACCATATTGTAGATCTAGGCCATGCTTAGACCCACACTCCTGGAAGTAATAGCGATAGTATGACCTTGGTATGATCCATTCTAGGAACTGGTCTACAAACTTATTAACTTTTGTATCATATAAGGAGATGTTCTATGGCAGTGGTGGTGAACCTATGGCACGGGTGCCAGTGGTGGCACTCAGAGTCCTATCTTTGGGCACTTAGGCTGTGACCTCCAGCACAGAATTCGCTAGACAGAACCAAGGAAGTCCAAGACGTGTTGCGCTATTTTAAAGTGGCTCATCCTCAGCTGGAGGAGGCGTTGACTATGACTGCAGCTTCTTCTCCAAGCCCCTGTGATTCTTCTTCTCGAGCTACTGTATTGGCATCTTCAGGATGCTGATACAATTGAAAGCTGTGACAGAGTTAGGAGCAATAAGTTACTGCTTAATTTTCCGTGTTGGCACTTTGTGATAAATGAGTGGGTTTCAGTGGTAGTTTGGTTTCTACAAGGTTTGCCGTCTCTGTTCTAT
Source organism: Engystomops pustulosus (assembly GCA_019512145.1). Lineage (NCBI taxonomy): Eukaryota > Metazoa > Chordata > Amphibia > Anura > Leptodactylidae > Engystomops > Engystomops pustulosus. Next base: position 8,145,625 of record CM033649.1, read on the forward strand.
GGCCTCATCATTTTAGGAGATGGTCTAATGCTTGGTTCATTTTAGAAGCTGTTGTACGGTTTGATTAATTTTTTAGCGGGATTATCTGGGATCGAATTAATTTAAGTAGATGGCCTAAGGGCTTTGTTTATTGTAGGAAGCTGGTGTGGGGGCTGATTATTTTTGGGGTCTAGCCTGCTGTCCGATTAATTTCAGGAGATGGTTGGATCTGATTAGTTCTAGGAGATGATCCAAGTGGGGTGCGGCATCCAAGGTTCACCATTGCAAAAACAGATAACATAAATGGTGCCGGTCCAAAAGAGCAAAAGGACAGTCTTTTGGATCTCAGGTGGAAGTTACATGTAGCAAATCAGACCCTTAGATCAAACCCCTAAATTTATAGAGACTCAAAAGGAAGACCCCTAAAATGAAAAGGAACACACCACAACGAATCAACCACAGAAAAGCTCCCAAAATTAATTAGAACACAATGGGGCAAATTTACTTACCCGGTCCATTCGCGTTCCAGCGGCGGCTTCTCCGCTCTGGATTCGGGTCCGGCCGGGATTTAATAAGGTAGTTCTTCCGCGTCCACCAGGTGGCGCTGCTGCGCTGAAAGTAAACTCATCGCGCCGGAATGCACCGAGCTGGACCAGGTGAAGGTAAGGGTCCTATGCGACACATTTTCGGTTTTAAATGCGGCGGTTTTTTCCGAATACGTCGGGTTTTCGTTCGGCCAAGCCCCCCCGATTTCCGTCGCGCGCATGCCAGCGCCGATGCGCCACAATCGATCGCGTGCGCCAAAATCCCGGGGCAATTTAAGTACAAGGGCGCAAAACGGAATATTCGGGTAACACGTCGGGAAAACGCGAATCGGGCCCTTAATAAATGACCCCCAATGTCCCAGACCAGCTTCAGACCCCAGAACAGCTACTAATATCAATCAGGCTCTTCAAACTCCTCTTGAGATTAATGGACCCAAGAAGAGCTACTGAAAGTAACCTAACCACCACCTCCTCAAATGAATCAAACCTGACCATCTCCTGAAATTAATCAAACCCCAGACCAGCCCGAAAAAATAATCAGACCCCACACCAGGCCTACGACCAGGTAACAGACCCAAGAACAGCTACTACAAGAACCAAAACACACAAACAGACCCCAAAATCAATCTCACCCCCACCGCTTCTAAGATGAACCGAGTACTTCACCATCTCCTAGAATGAAAAAGATTCAACCAACTCCTGAAACGCCCTAAACTAATCTGATCTTTAAGATGAACCAGGCACTTGGATCATCTCCTAGAATAATCAGATCCAACCAACCTGAAAAACATATTAGATCCCACACTAGACCCAAGACCAGATAACACCGACTAGACCAGCTAAAAAATAACCAAACCACACACCCCTAAACTAATCTGATACCAAGATGAACCGGCACTTGGATCATCTCCTAGAACTAATCAGATCACACCATCTCCTGAAAAACATATTAGATCCACACTGACCCAAGACCAGATAACAACCGACTAGACCAGCTAATAAACATAACCAAACACACAACTGCTAAACTAATCTGTACAAAAGATGTGAAACGGCTTTCAGGAGATGGTTGGATCTGATTAGTTCTAGGAGATGATCCAAGTGCCGGTTCATCTTTGGTATCAGATTAGTTTAGAGTTGTGTGGTTTGGTTATGTTTAGTAGCTGGTCTAGTCGGTTGTTATCTGGTCTTGGGTCTAGTGTGGGATCTAATATGTTTTTCAGGAGATGGTTGGATCTGATTAGTTCTAGGAGATGATCCAAGTGCCGGTTCATCTTTGGTATCAGATTAGTTTAGGGGTGTGTGGTTTGGTTATGTTTAGTAGCTGGTCTAGTCGGTTGTTATCTGGTCTTGGGTCTAGTGTGGGATCTAATATGTTTTTCAGGTTGGTTGGATCTGATTAATTCTAGGAGATGATCCAAGTGCCTGGTTCATCTTAAAGATCAGATTAGTTTAGGGGCGTTTCAGGAGTTGGTTGAATCTGTTTCATTCTAGGAGATGGTCGAAGTACTCGGTTCATCTTAGAAGCTGGTGGGGGATCAGATTGATTGTGGGGGTCTGTTGTGTGGTTTGGTTACTTGTAGTAGCTGTTCTTGGGTCTGTTATCTAGTCATAGGCCTGGTGTGGGGCCTGATTATTTTTTCGGGCTGGTCTGGGGTTTGATTAATTTCAGGAGATGGTCAGGTTTGATTAATTTGAGGAGGTGGTAGTTATGTTACTTTTAGTAGCTCTTCTTGGGTCCATTAATCTCAAGAGAAGTTTGAAGAGCCTGATTGATATTAGTAGCTGTTCCGGGGTCTGAAGCTGGTCTGGGACCTGACTAATTTTAGGGTCTTAGAGGCATTTGGGGTCTAATTCACTTTACATTGTGTTCTTGATAATTTTGGGAGCTTTTCTGTGGTTGATTCGTTGTGGTGTGTTCCTTTTCATTTTTGGGGTGTTCCTTTTGAGTCTCTATAAATTTAGGGGTTTGAACTAAGGGTCTGATTTGCTGCATGTACCAGGAAAGCTTCCACCTGAGATCCAAAAAGACTGTCCTTTTGGCTTCTTTTGGACCCGCACCATTTATGTTTATCTGTTTGTGCAATGGGAACCTATGGATGCCGCTATACAGTCTGCCTGTACTTTGCCTCCTGTTACAAATATACATTGCAATTTGGTTCCCCCCTTAGTAATTGGACCTCCTAGCTTCTGCTAGTAGCTACACCCACGTGGTCACCTATCATCCATATATCTGGGTACTGACGTCACCACTTCTATAGGATTCAGGGCCTCGGTTGCTCAGTTACTGACTAATTTTCTTAGCAGTAATTTACATTTTAATGATTCATTCTCCGAGAGGTTTTAAATCCTTGTAAATTGGGTTACGACAAAACAAATGTTCCCCGAGCCCGGTCATACTCTGCATGAGAGCAATAATGTGGCGGCCAGGCAGGGAAGCAATGCTGCCGCCATACATTACAGAGGGGCTTTATCACCATACATTAGTCCTGTGGGAACCCAGGCTAAGGAGAACCATAAACACTATTTTAATCTGCTTGAAAGCAAATAAAAATGCACTTGAAATGATAGATATATGAAAGATGCTATTGATTTACAGTATAGCTGTCAGCTCCGGGGGTTGTGCCCGCAATGACTGGCGGATTGTAATATCATCAGGTCAGGGGGAAAACGAGCTTTGCTAAAAAGAGTCATTTGCTATAGTTATATCATGGGGTACTGCGCTAGTGCACCGGGGAGGGGGGACGGGGGCAGCTTGGGCAGGGGGTTCTGCTACTTCCGGCCGTAGGAACTTAAAGGGTTATAATTATGTTTAATATTCGCACCTCGGGAAAGGGAGCCTACTTCCCATGGTTGGGGCGGGAATAGGAGTTTGCCAAGCAAGTGCCGCCACTCTCCTTACACGTCAATGGGAGTGAAAGCATAGCAGAGTCTATGGGGCAAATTTAGTTACCTGGTCTTGTTGTGATCCCCGATCCGGACTGTCTGACGAAGGTGAAGTCCGGCGCAAATCACGTAGCTTGTGCGCCCCGATTTCCTGCATCAGTCGCTTCCCCGCTTAGGTCTGCCGGAGTCTGACGGCCACGCCCCCAATTTGCGTCGCATGAAAGGCATCATATGACCAGGGATATAATGAGCCGTGCACCTGTGTGACATCACATGACCATGGATATAAAGACCCGTGCACCTGTGTGACATCACATGACCAGGAAATATAACGAGCCATGCACTTGTGTGACATCACATGACCAGGGGTATAACGAGCCGTGCACCTGTGTGACATCACATGACCAGGGATATATAACGAGCCATGCACTTGTGGGAAATCACTGACCCAAGGATATAAACGGCCTGTGCACCTGTGTGAAATAAGTGACCAGGTATAAACAAGCATGCACTGTGTTGAATCACTTGACAGGGTTATAAGAGCGTGCACCTGGTTGACATTCCCCAATGACCAGGAGTATATGAAGAGCCGTGTAACTGGGTGACAATCACCATGACCCAGGGTATAACGAAGCTGTGACACCTGTGTGACAACATGACCAGGATATATAGTAGCAGTGCACCTGTGTGAATAACATGACCAGAGATATTAACGAGCTGTGCACCTGTGTGACATCACATGAACCAGGAGTATAACAAGACATGCACTCGTGTTGACATCACAGACAAGGATATATAATGAGCCGTGCACTGTGTGACATCACATGACCAGAGATATAAGAACTGGCGTTTTGTGCACCGGTGTGAATCACATGACCAGGCATATAATGAGCTGTGCCTGGTGGACATCAACATGACCAGAGATATAACGAGGCTGGCACCTGTGTGACATCACAGACACGGACATATAATGAGCTGTGGACCTGTGTGACATCACATGACCCAGGGATACAACGAACCGTGCACGCTGTGTGACATCACATGACAGGGATATAATGAGCCGTGAACCTGTGTGACATCACATTGACCAGAGAATAAAGAGCTGTGAAGGCCTGTGTGAATCACATGACCAGGCAATAATGAGCGGACCTGTGTGGACATACAGCCAGAATATAACGAGTGTGACTGTGTGACATAACATGACCAGGGAATATAACGACAGCCGTGCACCTGGGTGACATCACATGACCAGGGATATAACGAGCCATGCACCTGGGTGACATCACATGACCAGGGATATAACGAGCCATGCACCAGTGTGACATCACAATATCAGGGACCAGTATTTATCCACAGGAATCAAACAATGAAGCTTCCAATAGAATGACAGCAAGCAGAGATCTAGAAAACCGTGAAGAATTGATACAGAAAGTATATTGGAAAATCATATAACTTTTTATTACACCAAAAATATCAATTATTTGCTGAACGTGGACAACAAGACTTGGATGAAGGAGATTGTATCAGTGTGCCCTTACTGCATGGATGAGTATCCCCATGTGTACGTGACCATAGGTGAAGGTGGTCTATATATGTTCACATGAAAAAAAAAAGTCCCGGAGCCACGGGCCAGGGCACAGCAATTTATCATAGCGAGCGCAGATCAAAGCCCCGCGCCTCTTCTTCTCCATCTTCCCTTCTTCATATTTCCCTGGTAAATTGTCTGCGCCTATTTCATCTCTTCTCCGTACAGATACAGGGATATTTAAAACTCCTTCTGCTGCCATTGTTCTGATTGGTATGAAATTAATATTAGCTCGGGGGAGGGGAATGGTAATTATTTCCTGAGTTTAGTTATTTGCACCTATATTTAGCGCTTTCCCTGTTGGGAGTCATAAACAGAAGCAATTATACAATGTAACAATGCTGATTGATGTGAAAATGGAAGGGGGGAAAAGAAATGATTCCAGAACGTGCGGCGCACATCAGAGAGTCACAGCGCGCCCTCTGGCACTTCACAGGTTAAATCCGAACGCGGTGAAACTCGTCTGACATTTTAATTATCTGTTCTATCTATGCATCAATGTTTCGAATATGCTTTTATAATATTGAATATTAATATTTGGGGGGCAGGGTCCTTACTAAAGCGCTCATGGACAACATATACTACATGAGTTCTGGTGGATCCAAAAGTCCTGCCAGCAATATGGTGAACATCGTGGCCAGTAGGAAGGCGGCGTAGAAGATGTTGATTCTCTTTCATGTGTATTGTTGTGTGAACGTGGGATTGTTCTGCTAGGATTTGGTAAATGAAATAGGAGATCACAACCAGCTAGTCTACAGGCCCAGCCTGTCCAGCCAGGGGTTAGGCTAGACCTGACTGTGCATGGGCCCGATCCAGTCAACTGCTGGGGGGGCGGCGAACCAGGAACTCCTTATATAATCTGCCATTACCATATACGCTGATAGGTCCCTAACTAGTTCCTCATACCAATCTGTCCCTGTGGATCTTGTGTTTTTAGTTTGGTATGTGGCCGTGATCCGACCTCTGCTTTGGGTACTCTACCGTACACTCCAGTGCATAGGAATTCTGTGCCTCTACGGTCCCCACAAATGAATGTCAAAGATACAGAGATAATACACACAGTGAGTACAAGTACAGGGATGTAAGCACATGATGTCACAGGTAACAGGAGATAGAAATACACACATATTTGGACGATACAGATATCAGCGATACCGCACAATGCCGCTAACACAATGAGTACAAGAGGATAATACACACACGAGTGTTAGCGAGTACAGGGATAAACACACAGATGATGTCAGCAGGTACACGGATAATAACCACAATGATGTGACAGTACAGGGATTAATACCAAGTGATGTCACAGTTACAGGGCTAATACACACAGTGATGTCCAGTACCGGGATAATCCACACAGTGATGTCGCAAATTCCAGGGATAAGGATAATACCCACAGGATGTCCAGTCAGGGATATACACAGTTGATGTCCAGCAGTTACAGAGATAATATCACACATTGATGTCACAGTACAGGGATAATACACACAGTGATGTCACAGTACAGGGATAATACACAGTGATGTCACAGTACAGGGATAATACACACAGTGATGTCACAGTACAGGGATAATACACAATACACACAGTGATGTCACAGTACAGGGATAATACACACAGTGATGTCACAGTACAGGGATAATACACACAGTGATGTCACAGTACAGGGATAGTACACACAGTGATGTCACAGTACAGGGATAATACACACAGTGATGTCACAGTAAACTGATAACACTCACAGTGATAATAATTTGAAAAATCGGCAGTTCAATAGAAGCAGCACTGATATGTAGAAGAGAAGCCCCCACTGAGGCAGATTAAACATATCAGTGCACCAGCGTGTGATGGCTCCCCGCCATTTTGTTATACCGGATCAGGAGGCCTTGGTGTCTTGATAAATTCCTGTGGCCAGCAGTGTAGTTCTACGCCAGGTTCAGCCATAAAATTGTGCACAGGCTATAGCTAGCCCATAAGCCAGGAACAGGAACGTCCCACGCCGGCCCACTCAGACGCACCCCCTTACGCACAGCTAGTAATTGTGCCTATTTTACGCTTTTCTACGCCAGTTTTAGAGGCATAAGCCCTGATAAATCTGGCCCACTGTTCCCAAGTAATAATGTCATTGTGGACCTCTACTGTGTCTAGTCAGTGGTGGCAAATGGTCTATTCCACTCCAGTCCCACCCCCTGACAGTAGGGAGCCTTATCAGAAAGATACAGGGTTGTTCTATATAGTCAAGTGGGTGGTCCTGAGCTGGAGCAAACAGCCTGGCCCCAACACTGTGGTCCAAAATTAACAACACTTAGTCGACACCGATTGAAGGATTGGAGTCGAACCAAAATTCTATGCTGAGTGAGGCGAGCAATGGTTTTCCATGCAGTTTCTCAAACCCATGCTGACACTGGGTGTGAAGAAATACTGGGGCTTATTTACTAAGGGTTCGTGGACGCACATTCGTCGGACTTCCCAACGTCTTTGGGTTTTGCACTGCTGTGACAGGTATTTAACGGGATTGTGTAGCAAGCGATCAGATTTTGGCGCAGTTGCACTGGCTTCCATGCGACAGAAATAGGGGTCGTACCGTCGGACGATCCAACTGATTCGGTCTGAGCGCGGGATTTAACTTTCAAATTGTGTCGCAAGACCAAGCACTTACATGCACTGGGAAGAAGAAGGTGAACTCTGTCGGACCTCAGCGGGGAAGCGACACATGCAGGATATCGGGCGCACGATCTTAGTGAATCGCAGCACAGTGCATGACCGTCGGACTTTGCTGCCCCCGATTTTGGTGCAGGTGGTGCCGCCTGAGGCAAGAGGCTCAACTCATGGCTGGCGCACCCCTGGATGGAGGAGGTGAATGACCTTGAAAGGTCATCATAGGTTGTTGGCACAAGCTGCACTTCAGATCCAATTTGTCCAGAATATTTATGCAAATCTGTGTCTCAGTGTCACAGACACCAGCGCCCCCTCTACTATTACAGGTGATTGAATGGTCTGCAGAAGCCAATCCAAGGATATAGCATTGCTTCAGCTCCCAAGCTGGAAAGCTTCAGTCTATAGATCTTCATTAGTCTTCAGTGCCATGAAGAAGTTAATGATCCGGCTTTACAGTGCAAAATACAGAACCCAAAGTTCTGTCTCTGTCGGATCCCGATCCATCATCTCTCCCGGCTGACAGTAATAACTTTCCCATTTAATAGCCGGCCATGTAAATGTGAGATTGTTTCTTTGTATTAGGTTCTTTTTGGGGAAAAAAAAGATATTATTTATTATTAAATAATCGCATTTCATTTTCATCGGAGGCCCCGCTCGCCGCCGCTCGCGAATAAACATTGAATAAAATGACTCATTTTTATGAGACAAAACTGATATCTATCAAAGTGATAAACAACAGCAATTTCCATTGACACAGCGGAGAGCCCGATTCTGGTATCATAATGACAAAAATCACTCATTAAACTTCATGATGGCGCTGAGTGCAGGCGGAGGGCGGCCTCCTTACCAGGAGAAATGACTAACATCTGACCGTGACTTGTCTATCTCCCGATGCATAATTCCTCTATATATAGCATAAACTGACCTGTCTTTGAGTACTGAGTGTATTTCTTAATATACAGAATCTTGATAACAGATGGAGCCCCCATGGTCATGGATATTGAGCAAGAATCTCTTGTAAAGAATAGATCTTAATAATAATATTTTTGCTGCCCAGATTGGCCACTAGAGGGAGCTTAAGAGCTAACTGAATACAGGCAGTCCCCGGGTTACATACAAGATAGGGTCTGGAGCTTTGTTCTTAAGTTGAATTTGTATGTAAGTCGAAACTGTATATTTTATAATTGAAGTTCTAGACAAATTTTTTTCTTTTGTCCCAGTGACAATTGAAGTTTCAAAATTTTTGCTGTAATGGGACCAAGAATTATCCATAAAGCTTCAGTACAGACACCTTACAGCTGATCATTGCAGTCTGGGACTATAGTAAAGCATCCAGAGACTTCACCAGAGGTCACAGTGGGCAGAGGGGTCCGTCTGTAACTATGGGTTGTCTGTAAGTCGGGTGTCCTTAAGTAGGGGACTGCCTGTACTGATTTAGTGTTAAATGAATTCTACATTCTACCCTAGTGGTGACTTTATAAAGTAAACAGTTTATCATTTATTGGGAACTTGTTACCAAGGACAAAATGCTAAATAGTCTACATCATTTTTCCTCTGCACCTGATTCAATTTTTATATTTTTAATCCATTTTAATCTATGTTTATATATATTGAGGAGTGAAGCAAAAATCTAAATAATAATATTTTTTCTGTCTACACTGGCCACTAGAGGGAGCTTAGGAGCTATCTAAATTATCGTTTAGTATTGAATTTATTCTAGAAAGAGTCTCCCCCTAGTGGTGACTTTATAAAGTCAATCATTTATCATTTGTTTGCTAAATAGTATACATCTTTTTTTTTTGCCACTCTTCACCTGATTCAATAGATGTTTTTAATCCGTTGATGTGTTAAAATATATGGCCGTCTGAAGTTTATATGAAAATTAACTTTATATTCCAGTATTGCAGCTGGACTGTGCCCTCACACTGCTGTTTTCTTAGATCTTTATTCAAACTGTTCCATAGACCCCCTACTGCTCTAACTAAAGCTTCCCATTACTTTAAGTCAAACTAGAGGGGAGGGGCCTTGAAAGAATTTGAATGTAGAGATCTAAGAACACAGCAGTGTGAGGATACTATTCCAGTGCTTCAAGTCTAGATACAATCCTGTAATAGAAATGCATTTTTACACATTTAATTATATCCATTAAATCATAGCAAAAGTTCTGTAGTGATTACATAATGTATTAAGTTCTACATCTGGGGGAGATGACCCATGGGTTGCCTAAGCAAAAATGTTGCTATTACAAATGTTCTTAAATATTTCTAAATCGCAATAAATTCAACCCAAATGCAGGCATTCTCAGATGGGACGGGGCATTCCCTACGGCATGAGGCTTCACCCACACTTGCAGATCAATACATTTTTATGAAGCTTTTAGTTAAAATTAACCTGTTACCAAGAATGTGATTTTTCTCTGGTGACAGATTCCAATAACCTCTGTTATGCTGATTTAAAAAATCCCTTCGTCAGCATTCTGAATCATTTCAGTACTTGACAAAACTTTATTTCACATTACCTGGTTCCCTGCCAACAGCATTTGGTGAGTCCCAACAGGTGGAGGTGGTCAGCAGCCTGTGTGTGCTTGTGTCTACTCGTTCTCCTTCTTCTCCACACAATTCCCCCCTCCGCTTCCTGCTCAATGCAGATGACAGGAAGTGGGGAGGGGGAGAGAGTTGGATGCGTGTGGAGCAGAGGAGACTGAGACACAGACACGCAGGCTGCAGCTGCCCCCGGCCCCCTGGGACTCAGAACATACTGCTAGCAGGGGGCCAGGTGATGTGAAATAATGTTTTATAAAGTACTGAAAGAATTCAGAATGCTGACAAAGGTATTTTTAAAATCAGAATAGCAGAGGCTATTGTAACCTGTCACCAGCTGAAAATGACATTCCTGTTGACAGGTTCCCTTTCTGATTAGATTTGGATTGTGCAGTCTTATCTATGCGGAAAATCCAAATTTCTCCTCCTGAAAATGTAAAATAATTGATGTGTTTTGCGATCTCCATGTTCCACAAGTGTCCTCTTCTATGGCTTCCTTGTAGTTTTTAGAAGCGCAGTGTGAGTAATCAGCGTGGGAGGGGATGGTGGATGTGTAAATGGTCTCTCCAGCAGAGAGCTGTGTGATACATTGCTCTTCTCGATATTATTGAGCTGCTGGGTGGTCGTGTTATTTAGCAGTTTCCATTTGTATTCAGTATTTTTTTAAAGACAAGATAGTTGCCAAAAATTAACTATAGACAAGATGAGGGATGGACGTTTCAGAACAACCAAAACAGAGTGCTGCTGCTGTCCAAATATCTTCATTACATTGTGATACGGACATGATAAGAATACGGGGATAGAACAAGACTTGTCTGTGCCGTGTCATAAAAGCAACTTAAAGATATGAGCTGAGATATAAGATGTGAGTTATAGGCAAGGCCAGGTCCATAAGGAGATTCAGGAGCGCGGTTGTCACAAGCTTCTGTCCCTTTATTTCGGAATGTCGCCATTCATTCAAAACTTTGGACATGAACATTTACATGTACATCGAATATTTATAACGCTGAGTGTATGTGTGTGTATATGTATGTATGTGTGTGTATATGTATGTATATGTATGTATGTAGTGAATGTATGTAAGTATGTCCGCTAAAGGAATCTGCATCATCATGTTTACAATCACAAAATTTTGCACACCCGCTCTCTGTGACTCAGGGAATGTCATAGACTCGATTTTGAGCTGAAAATTTTACCCTGCCCTTTCCAATATACACTTATTACCCAACATATACAGGGACCATTGTCTGCTGCTGCTCCTGTGGCAGTTAGAAGCTCAGCCATGATTGGTTGCTTTTTTGCTACAGGTCATTCATATGAGCTCTGATCTTTGATTGGTTACTATAGGCAATGAACATATGTTGGCTAATATGTGAGGTAAGATGGATAGGGAAAGAGACAGAGATATAGACGGGGAGAGTGAGAGACAGGCAGTGAGAGTGAGGGACAGGTAGGAACAGAGAGGGACAGAGAGAGACAGACATGGAGAGTGAGAGACAGGTAGGAACAGAGAGGGACAGAGAGAGATAGACAGGGAGAGTGAGTGTGAGAGGGACAGGCAGGCAGGGAGAGTGAGAAATAGGCAGGAAGAGTGAGGGACAGGCAGGGAGAGTGAGATACAGTCAGAGGGAGAAAGAGACAATCAGGAAGAGTGAGAGACAGGTAGGGAGAGTGAGAGGACGGTAGGAACAGATAGGGACAGAGAGAAAGACACAGAGAGTGAGAGACAGGTAGAAACACAGAGGGACAGAGAGAGACAGACAGGGAGAACGAGCAAGTGTGAGAGGGACAGGCAGGCAGGGAGAGTGCGATAAAGGCAGAGAGAGTGAGTGAGAGAGAGAGACAAGCAGTTAGAGTAAGAGACAGACAAGGAGAGTGAGTGGGTGACAGAGAGACAGGCAGGGAAAGCGAGTCAGTGCTCATCCCTCCTCCTCTCCAGCGCTCTGACGTGTGAATGTACCCTAAGGTGGCAATAATGTAATATAGACGGTGTATTCCCACTATAATAGAAGAGGGGCATCACTCCCCAGATGTGACTTTGTCACAGGTCTATACATGGTCTGCCCATATCTTATACTGTGTGACTATAATAACCATAAGTCGTATATTTCTACTTTTTATGGAATTAGCAGACAAGGTGCATAAAAAGCTCAAATGTAGAGATTCTCATAAGACACAGAAAACAATTACAACTCTGGATCTGGCTGCCCACAGAGCCGGCACCTGCCAGTCATTGGCCACTTCCTTCATGCCAAGGAATCTGCCAAGACATTTACGGCAACGTCCAAGCTCCTTATTAGTGAGAAGGATTGTTGGAAACAGTTTTGCATTGTCATTTTTATTTCAGTGCCGTTTCTTAGCTCATCTGTTACACAAGAAGGACAAGGAAAATGATGCTTTGTGCCCACATCACTAAGTAAGGATGTCACAGAGGGGATGTTTCACTCCAAAGGACCCATCAGTAAGGTCAGATGAGAGTAGGTCACCTGATATATATTTACCATTTTATTATACCCTTATGTGCTTTTTTGGATGAAGAAAACAGTTTCTTAAAGGATACCTGACCTTCCAACAAACATTGCAGAATCCAGTGTGTAGCACATGAGGAGAGACACTATTTCTGGACATTACGTGACGTGTAGTCTCCCCTTTCCAGTAGGTTGTTTTGTCTATTGACCTCATCACTTTGCTCAGGCTCACTCACCACTGTGCAGTTTGGGTCCTCTCATGACTAAACCTGGCCCAACATGGAGGGTAAAGATTAAAACTAAGGGAACGGACACTAGAGAAGCAAAATAACTTTTGTGGAATGGATGGACAGGGATACGATCAGTAGACAAGCTAAGGTCAAGGCAAGTGAAATTGCCTTAGCAATAAGGTTCCTGTGAAGGTGTTAGTTGCTTACTCGCTACTTTTATCACCACTGTTTGTGGTATCTGTATCCACAAAGCACCCCATTTGCCTTGACCTTGGCTTGTCTACTCACACGGGTAAAGGAACAGAGGTTTGAATAAGCGCTCTACAGCGCGAATCAGACCGTAGCCGTGTCTGGCATCCAACCGCACCTCGACTTGGAATTAATAATGGACTCTTTGGATATCTACCGGGTGAGTGCCACCTCTGTACTTGCTTGATTGCTTTGCCTATTCTGGTTGAGCACCCTGGAATTCCCTGTTTTCCTGTTACCAGTCCAGCCTACCTATCTCAACCTACCTCATCCCTGCGTGTCTCCTGCTGCCGGGCACCAGCTCTTCTTGAACTGTCTGGTCCAATTTCATTGAACTGGGACTGCTCATGAAGTAACAACATGCTGGGCAGAGTCCAGACCCCATGTAGGGCTTGTATGATATACAACATCTTCCAAAGAAGGCCTAAGCCAAATAGGAATGATTCAAATGGTCCTGGGAAAATAAACATATTGGACAACCAAGCCTCTTTTAGCTCCTTGTAAGGCAGTCCCCTTGACATCAAGCATGACCTCCAAGAAGCCTAATGAGATGATGTAGGATTAAGACCTAACCAGTATATGTTTTTCAGAAGGAACAGATTCCCAACTGTAGACAGTGCTGTTTGTCAAGGAAGGTGCCTTACAAAAGAGTCGTGGTTATCCTTATCCCATCCGAGAAAACCTATTTGCATATTTTCCCAGAATCTCCTAGTGAAGCGTCAGTGGCTATAAGTCTCCACACGCCTATAAGGCGGCCATTGTTAGCAGATTCGGTAAGGAAATCTCTTACTTCCCGACCCTAAAATGGTCCTGAATTTCTACCTGGAGATAAGTGGACACTGATGTTTCCTCCATGAGCCGTGTTGTGTTCCTGCTTGGTCTAATCTCATTTATTCCCTAACTGAATCATCAGAGAGAGGGGCCAATGGCAGCATCGTTATTAAATATCTTCCATATTGCATCTGAATGTTCTTATTGCATTGGGTCGGAGAATAATCTGATTACATTGTTGCAATCTCCAAGGTGCAGAACGATTAATTCTAATCCTCATCCAGATATTCATTGTGTGATAAGAGGTATTTGCCGTATTCCCCGAAAATCTACTTTATTCCCTTTCTTGGGCTATTAAAGCTGTCGCCTTGAAGCTCGTTTATCAGATTCATTGTAGCCATTAATTCTCCGTTACTCATAGCTGAGAATTTCTTCCCTAGAGGCAGAATAAGCATCAATTCTTATACAGGAGGTGCCGGGCTCCAATTATTTCGGGTAATTTACTGACACATGATTAGGGGAGGGCTCCGTGACTGTGTAATGGCTATCTCCTCCTAGGAAGATTACAGGTCAAGGGTCACATCCAGTGACAAAAGTTTGCGTTGCTCTACGGAGGCTCAGAACTTTCTATAGGGCAATTGTTAATAATTTTACACCGGTGACACATCGATCAATTCCGAATTCTGACTTAAACAAGCGTAAAAGTTCATTTAAAATGAATAACGGCAAAGCCGAGCCACGTGCCACTTGTTTTACCCTATGTCCCGTGTCATTCTCTATTACAGCCCGTTACATTGTATATCAACCGCTGTAAATCAAAACCGAGGTAAAGTATTGTCTGTTTTTTATACTTTTTATTCTTTTATGATTTGAAACTGCTTAAAAACAGGATAAAACCTAGTGTATTTTTCGGATTAAAAGGCGCACCATCAATAAATGCCTGCTAAAACGTCTAGGTTCACATATAAGGCGCACCTGATTATAAGGGTGAATGACCAGCAGGTGGCAGACCTGTGCACAGTTCAAGGCAGCTGTTGTCTGTAAGTACGGTTCATATATAAGGCGCACTGGACTATAAGGGGCACCTTTGATTTCTGAGAAAATCGAAGGATTTTTTGTGTGCGCCTTATAGTCCGAATAATACAGTAATTGTTTTTCCAGTTTCCTTTAAGGGCTATTTTCGCTATTTTGAGTTTCCAATTTTCACTCCCTGTCTGTAAAAATCCATAACTTTTTTTTTTCAGAGCTGTAAGAGGACTTGTTGTCTGCATAACAAATTGTACTTCCATGTCAGTTATGGGGAAACTGGAAAAAAATTCCAAATGAAATGAATTTGTAGAAAAAAACCCACCATCTTCTTTTGAACACAGTTTTTATGGCTCTCCAAATGACACCTCTACTTTATTCTTTGGGTTGGTGCTATCACAGGAGTACAACATTTATATCGTTTTTATTATGTTTTAGTATATGTTTAAAAATTACAACCTTTTGAACAAAGGAAAATCTGTTTGGGGATAGTGATGATGTTTTCACGAGCACCGCCAGTGTATGCAAATATCCCCCCCATGTATCTCCCTAATTGTACTGACCCACAAAACTACAACTCTGGGGGTGTTACCAGAGCCCCTTTGAGCTGTTATACAGGATATTACACTGTCCGCCTCCCTCTGCCTGCTGTAATCTCACACAGTGGGAGGGGGAAGTGCTGAGTCCTGAGAAAGTACAGCACTGAGGGGCTCTGGTAACGCCCTCACCTCTTCTTCCTGTTTATTAGCATAATTTTAAAAGTTGATTTTAGAAGGAAGGAGACCATAGATAACAAATATAAGAATATACAGGCGGTCCCCTACTTAAGGACACCTGACTTACAGACAACCCATAGTTACAGACAGACCCCTCTGACCTCTGGTGAAGCTCTCTGGATGTTACTATAGTCCCAGAATGCAATAATCAGCTGTAAGGTGTCTGTAATGAAGCTTTATTGATAATCCTTGATCCCATTACAGCAAAAAATGTTTAAACTCCAATTGTCACCGGGGCCCAAATTTTTTTTGTCTGGATCTACAATTATAAAATATACAGTTTCGACTTACATACAAATTCAACTTAAGAACAAACCTCCGGACCCTATCTTGCACGTAACCCGGGGACTGCCTGTACCACAGTCACAGTGCCAGGATCTATGAGTAACTGTCCCTGGTATATCATGTTGGATTTCGATGGTAGATTTCTTTTAAAGAAATCCTCTGTGTGGTCCCAGGAGTTGGTCTTTGGTTTGGATGCATTTCATAAAACAACATGTGACAGATATGAGCCCCACCGTTGTGCTCCTATACAGGAGCACAAAGGTGGCGGCTGATAGCTGAGCAGTCTGAAGCACAGAAAAGTCACGTTAAATGTATCCAAACCAAAGCCCAACCCCTGTGACTACCCCAGGATTCTGTCAGGGTGCAAGGTAAGTTATAACACACAATTATATTGTAATACAAATGCTTAGAGAAAGCAGAAAGACAGATGTGTTATGCAGGTGTGATGGGCTTCTCAACCTGTCTTTAGTGAAAATGAGGTCCCTGCTGACAGGTTCCCTTTAATCCTGACACTAGAAAATAAAACCCACATCTTGCTCTGTAAATGGAAAAATAAAAAGTTCTGGCGTCCAGAAGGTGGGGAGTAAAGACTGAAAAAGTGATGAGACGTTAATGGGACATTTATCCATTTTACGTCAATGTGTAAAGTTTCTTCTAATGTTTTAAGAAGATACAAAATTTCCCCCACAAACAAGAAAGAAACCTAATGAAAAAGTGCGTAAACCGTGACCTGGCGCAGATCCATCGCTTTTTTTTATTGTTTTGAGCAAAAAAAGACAATTTAAGCAAATTTTAGATTTTATTGTAATAATTTCCCTTGATTAAATGTGCGTCCATTACGGCGGAGCGGCGAGGAGACTGCGCGCCATTCTGAGAAGTCGGTTATTACTTCCCGAGCCATAAAGTTAATGGGAGCGTCGCTGTGTAATTAATTCTCTGATTTTTTCATGAGCAAAAGAGCCTTTAAAGTCAGACGTTCCCATCCTTCATAGGGGACGTGGTTTTAGAATCTTTCTTAACCCTTTCTTAACAGGGAGGGAGAATTAGCAAAAAATAAAATGTAAAAATTATTTTTTACTTTTGGGTAAAATATAACAAAATAACACCATGGGCTGATAAAAAAACAACAAAGCAAAAAAGGCAAGAAATTAGCAGATATCAGTATCAATACATTGTATATTAAAGTGAATCGTATGCCACAAATCTTTATATCAGCTCCTCCTGCTCTATAACATACTGGCCCACATTTACTAAGCAGCCTGGCGCAGTAGTGTTTGCACCAGTATTGTGTCGCACCTACACCATGCACACCGTAATACTGTGCTCCATAGTGGGTGTTCCGGTGCGTACTGTGGAGCACGCCCGTTAAACTGACTACTGCACTAGAGATGAGCGAACATACTCGTCCGAGCTTGATGCTCGATCGAGCATTAGCGTACTCGTAACTGCTCGTTGCTCGGACGAGTATTTCGCCCGCTCGAGAAAATGGCAGCTCCCGCCGTTTTGCTTTTCTCTATAACATGCTGCCTGCAGATAGGATCCTATGTGTAATCTGCTCAGCTCCTCCTGCTTTATAACATGCTACCGGCAGATAGAGCATGAGGCCATTGTATAGAATGCCCTGTCTTATACTACCTACAAATTGGAATGTATAATCAATGTGAGAGGTTTCCTTTAAAGGGAACTTGTCACCACGGACCTCATTTTCACTACAGACAGGTTACAGAAGACCATTACAGCTGCATTACACATATGTCTTTCTGCCTTCTCTACGCATTTGCATTACAATAAAATTGTCTGTTATAACTTACCTTGCAACCTGACAAAATCCTCTGTGTAGTCCCAGGGGTTGGGCTTTGGTTTGGATGCACCTTTGTGCTCCTCTACAGCTCCTCCCTCTCCCACTGATGTCACCAGGCTGTGACCTCTGTGAAGGAGCCAGAGGGAGGAGCTGTACGGGAGCACAAAGGTGGGGGCTGAGAGCTGAGCAGTCTGCAGCACAGACAAGTTACATGTTGTTTTTTTTAAATGTTTCCAAACCAAAGCCCAACCCCTGGGACTACACAGAGGACTCTGTCAGAGTACATGGTAAGTTATAACACGCAATTATTTTGTAATGCAAATGCTTAGAGAAGGCAGAAAGACAGATGTGCAATGCCGCTGTACTGGGATTCTGCAACCTGTCTTTAGTGAAAAAGAGGTTCCTGGTGACAGGTTCCCTTTAAGTATTTTATAAATTCTGTCTTACTCTACAATTTCTATTAGACAAAAAAAAACCTTTTTTACCAAAAATAAGTAGAGATAAGTCTTAGGAAGTATTCTGTGAAAAGGGCCTTTCCTTACATAAGCCTTACATAACAATTGCTAGAAACAGTAACACGTAAACGACTGTATATGTCATCATCATTGTAATGCAAAAACTGTGTAATGCTCTGTGTCTCCTGCGGGGGAGCTGCAGGGTAACACAGATTCCTACAAGGACAATAGATAATTGCTGAATGTAATTATCTTAGTGAACAATTTTAACTAAAAGGGATCGATGAGAGTGCATAACCCCTTCCACTCCTATAAAGCAAATGTTTATGGAATAGAAGCAGAAACGATCAATGATAAGGGATTGCGTCGGTTAATCCCATGACATCTATCTCGATCAGACGTCAGTATTTAAGGCTATAGATGGGTGCGCGGAACTTGTCCTATGCCGACAACCGCACACTCAGGGCAGAGAATTATGATTTCCATGCTAAAACCTTAAATCTCTTATAAAATACTGCTTCTTCTAATTGAAAATTCTCAATCAATTTGTTCCTCCCCTCCCCCCGCACTAACCCCCCCCCCCCCCCCCTCGTGCGTTCTCACTCCCGTCCCGATTTGCAGTAAATAATCTCCGGATCGGCTTCCAACTCCGAGAAATAAATAATTTGGAATTTGCTCTATCCCATGTGATCTCTAAGCTTTAAATCACTGAATTCTGTACCGAGCACAGAAGGAGGGATACAAAAAAAAAATCGGAGCGCGCTGAAGCGGAACTATTACTTAGAGACCGCAGCTGAGCGCTTATCATCCGCAGCCGAGAAGCTTCCTCGAAAAAAAAAGAAAGGAATTATGTACTGCAAGCAAATCCCTGCCACGTACCTGGAGAAACCCAACCCATCGGACGCAATTTTCTTGCCGATTTCACCCTGGTCTCGGTCGCAGGACTTGCCCCATCGCTTTTCGTAAACGTAATTATAAATTCGGATTGAATCTATTTTTTCCTATCTAAGGGCCAGTGATGTGGTGGGACAATCACATTTTCTTCCATGCTCTACCGCTTTAGCTGTAGTTATAACTATGTGACCCGATCGGTCATAAAACTGGATGCCTGTTACGCCAAATTTTTACACTCTTAGGGGTGCGGACATTTTTGCAACCACTCCTATTTTTGCTATAATGCAAGTAAATGAATGAAATTTAGGAAAGATATTTAATTAATCTTATTGGAGTTTTTTTTGTATACAGCTCCTCTGCAGAATTATTTGTCTCTGTAGTTATATAATAGTAGAATTAAAGGGGTTGTACCAAAGTAAAATAAAAGGGGTGTGGGGGGGGGGGGGGGTCCTTCCTTTTGAAGCAGTGACATGTTAAAGCATTTTTTTCCCAAGAATATTGATGACCTAGGGGGCCAGGGCAAGGGTGCAGAGAAAAAGGAAAGTGCACTTTTCCCTGTTCCTTCTGGGTGTATAAGGACCCACTTATGGGTGTGGCCTCCTCGGAAAACGGGACAACAAAGAAAGTGATGTCTCGAGGTAAGAGGAAGTGACTTCCCCTTGTTTGACGGGGCAGAAGAAGGTCTTGGGTCCTCGGTCAACCACCCTTCCCCCAAACCATCTGGCCAGATGCAGGAAAACTAAAAAGTACCGTAACTGCAGCGCCAGGACCAGGAGCCGGAGCATCCGTATGAAAAGGAATGGTAGTGCACACATACAACTCGCTTCTCCGTTCAGAGGGACAATAGGGACCCATGATCCCGTTAATTGGACCGCTCCTCATTAGCATGTGATAACTTTCCAGTGGATAAAATGTAATTTTGTTAGTAATATTATAGAAATAATAATGATAATAATAATAATAATAAATGGGGGTCATGTGGGAGAGTCTGAGTTCTTCTCTAAATGGAGAATGTGTATGTGCACTGTCACCTCCTTAAAGGAACGCTCCAGTCAAAGCGTTGAATAACCATTGAAAAACACATGGTGCAGGGTCTGAGGGGAGGAGCAGGACTCATTGTCATTGTATTCCTAGAACCTGGAGTCCTGCTCCTCCCCTCAGGCCCTGCACAAGGTATTATTCACTGAATCAGCTGCGACTGGAGTGTCCCTTTAATTTCTGTCTATCACTATCCAATGGACAGTGAATAGAGTAGCGATCCACATACTCGTCCTGCTGCCCCATTCAGATGGGGAACACGTTTTTCATGATTAATTAGAGTCCTACAGGTCACACTTGTATATTTTGCGGTTAACGAATCTTGAGGCAACCCCTTTAAGCTGCCTTAGGGTGCGTTCACACACAGATGCAGTTTTTGAAGCCAAAAGCAGGTGTGGAAAAAGCATCTGAAAAACTGAATGTGTGAACGCAGCCTTATGCTCTACCTTGTTGCTTACAAATTGGAATAAGTCAGGTTTGCGGCTCCGGGAAGCATTAAGGATAATCCTTCCAAGCTGATTCCGCGCCTACATCTGATCTTCCATTTCATCTCTGTGTTGTAATCCAAGGAAATAAAGATGTAGAGCGAAGTAAAAATCAACTTCAAAAGCAGAAAATGGTTGAGGATTATCCAACCATTTCTAGTTATCTGGGATAAGTTACAAATAACTGGAGGTCCGACTACTGGGAACCAGAAAAGAGGGATCATAAGTCCTTAAAGGACTTCTACTACCAGGATCAAGGATTGTAAACCAAACACACTGACATACTGGTGTGTCCTGCCCCTCTGGCAGGATCCACTCTTCCTTTAGCTTCTTATTCCCTGGGTTTTGCAAAACCTGAGGGGCTCCAGGCTCCATAGATTTTAACTAATAATTATGTTATATGCAGTGATGTAACAAGACCCCCAACTTTTGATTTAAGGCCCCATATACCTAAATCCTCACTACCATTCCCATCCCGCATATTATACTTCAAAATATGCATATATGCTTCACACACATATACACACAGAACCGTACTCATGTACCATGCATAAACTGTCCAGCAGAAGCCCCCCTTATTAGTATATTTTCCAGCAGCAGCCTCCCCTTGTTTATATTCTTTCCAATAACCCATTTATTAATATACTGTCCAGCAGTCTTCCTTCATTAATGTACTCTCCAGGAGCTCCCCTCATACATGAAATGTCCAGCAGCCTCTCCTCACTCATAAAATGTCCAGCAGCCTCCTCTCATCAATGTAATGTGCAGCAACTGCCTCTCCTCATTAATGAAATGTCCAGTAGCCTTCCCTTAATGAAATGTCCCATAGCCTCCCCTCATTCATGAACTGTCCAGAAGCTGCTTCCTCTCACTACTGAAATGTCCAGCAGCCTCCTCTCACTTATTACATGTACATCAGCCTCCTTTCAATAATGAAGTGTCCAGCAGCCTCCCTTATTAATGAAATGTCCCAGAGCCTCCCCTCATTCATGAAATGTCCAGCAGCCTCCTCTCACTAATTACATGTCCATCAGCCTCCTTTCAATAATGAAATGTCCAGCAGCCTCCCTTATTAATGAAATGTCCAGTAGCCTCCCCACATTCATGAAATGTCCAGCAGCAGATTCCTCTCACTAATAAAATGTCCAGCAGCCTGCCCTCACTAATACAATGTGCAGCAGCCTCCCCTCAATAATAAAATGTGTAGTGCAAGCCTCCCATCATTAATGAAATGTCCAGCAGCCTCTTCTAATTAGTGAATTGTCCAGCAGCTTTTGGTCATTAGTGAAATGTTCAGCAGCCTCCGGGCCCCTCGTCATAAACAATATTATTACCATACTTGCCTCCCATGCTCTGGTGATAACCTGGCTCTTCCTCCTGCAGGTGGAGACAGGTCTGTGAGCTCTGCCCGCGCACACAGTATGAGGCGCCGTATGATGACATCATACAGTGCGCGCAGGCAGAACACACAGACCTGTCTTTGCCTGTGACGCTGTGGTAATGAATTGTATACTTGTCTTACACACATGGAATTGATTATCTTCTCCTGTCAGATGGAAGACTAAGGACCCCTCCACCCCCTGGAGCAGTCACACCCCGGTGTCTTACCCCTGGTTATATGTTTATATCCTTTGGATAGGGATAATAATTAAACCTGGGTTCACCCTATTGACACTTTAAAGCTCTAGGTTACATCTTTTTTCTAGCGAGACTTTTTAAGGTTATTTCCCATCCTCCAATAACAGAAGTTCACATTTTGGGAATTCTAATATTCCTTCGGGCTCTGGGGATATGCAGAGAGGATGCTAAAAACACGAGTCAAGTCATCAGCAAGAGTCCTTCACGAAAGGTAATTAAAAGTGAATCAATACTATCGGCATATGGGGCACATGGCTGATTTAATGGCTAATTGAAAGCTCACCTTAGGATTATTTAAGAGAATCTGCTGGAGAAGCTTCGAAATGAGGGAGCGGGAGAAATATGACATAAATGGCCGGCAATTACTGAATGCAGCCACCGGGTCTTATGCCCAGAGGAACGATGTACTCAAGTCACAGAGAGCAGGACAGATGCATTATGGGGGAGTAATGTTCCCAATCAAGGTCAGATTTCTAATGCGGGGGTCGGAGTCCTTCCCGGTTTGCACATAGCTCTGGTATACCGGCTCTGTAGGGTACTTGTCATCACACTTCACATATTATATGAATCAAAATGTTGGTACTTGGGCTACAGTGCCGACGCTCAAGTGCTACAAACCTTAAAGGGGTTGGCCACTTTGACTCATGTTTTTGTAATGTGTGTGTAAGAAGGGGGGGCAAGATATTAGGTAATTTCCCAATATACATCTATTAATAGTTCTGCTCCGCATTTTTAATATGTGAAGTGAAGCCTCCTGTCTATTACCTTATCGGTCCCCTAGTGCTGCCTTTTGGGTCCGAATCAGGGCCGGCGCCTGCACTGGGCATACCCCAGCAAGTGCCAGGGCCCAGGGCTGCTGGGGGGCCCACATAAGGCTGTACATTATGAATCCATGGGAGTGAGGGGTGCTGCATCTAATGATTTTATAGGGGGTGAGGGGGTTATATAGAGTACCCATGAGGGGGTTGTATTCAACATAACCATTAGGGGGTTCTTTGGGATGATAAACCAGGGAATATTTTAGGGAACAGGAGCTGCCACGTAAATTCACTGCAAAGGGGCCCACTGAGGCTCTGTCACCCAGGGGCCTATTGAAACCTGGAGCCGACCCTGGTCCGGATCACTGTGTTTTACAGCGCATGAGCCCATGTGGGTTCCTCTTCAATGAGCTTCATTTTAAATAGCCATAAGAACCAGTTTAGAAAAATGTTTCCCTTATAAATCCGTAAAATAAATATTTTATAGGAGCTACGCAGCGCTATGTGAATGTATAAATCACTAAAAATGCTTAAAAGAGAAAAAAAAAGAAAAACTGTTCTTAAGTTTAGTTTTTTTCTCATACTAAAGTAATTTTGTGTAACAAGATGTTGCAAGTAGCGAGCTGTGGGTTATATCACCTACAGGCGGTCCACTGCTTAAGGACACCTGACTTACAGACGACCCCTACTTACAGACGACTGCCCACTGTGACCTCTGGTGAAGTCTCTGGATGTTACTATAGTCCCAGACTGCAATGACCAGCTGTAAGGTGTCTGTAATGAAGATTTATTGATAATCCTTGGTCCAATTACAGCCAAAACTACAATTGTAACTGGGACAAAAAAAAAACCTGACAGACAGACCTGACGCTCAGGGATCTGGCCAGTGTCTTTGCTCTTCAAGCAAACCAAAGCCAAGCAGCCAGTGTGAACACAGCCCAAGCCTAAAGATGACTGCCATATAGTGAGAGGCCACCTTTAGCTATATACGATTACTATTACTACATTTCTATCTAGTTTATGTCCATCTTTGCCGTGTAAGTACAATGTTTCCTGAATACAAGATATCAGATATGAAGTTTGGAAGAAATGTCGCTCGTACCTTCCTGGATTACTACCAGCTGAATGGCAGCACGACAAGACCCACCGCTTCCGTATCACATGTGAGGTAAGTCGCAGAGGTTTTTAAAGTGATAATAAGGTACATTTTAGTAAGTCTCACAGAACAACGTCTGTTTCCCTATTGGGCTTATGGATAGACCTAGAACTTTTACTCTCAATAATGTCAATGTATGGAATTTAGGGAGCCTAAAAGGACAAGACTCTTTAAGGTGACCATTGGGCATTTTGACTACTCAGAAATACTGACAGTATAGAAAGATAATACAGATCAAATAATACAGATGTCCACAGAACTTCACCTAACACATCCCTCCCACCAGACCTACTCGTCACAATTATTGGCGCAAAACTCTTCCCAATTTGAAAAGTCAAATTATTATTATGTTAATATTCTCAAAATTAACCACAATCTCAGTTTGTTGCTTTAGAAACCATCGCTGCCCAAAGCGGCTCGCTCATCCGGACTCCCCAACCAGCACTTCGAGTTCCGGGCAAAGTCCGCATTAATTCTCTTTTCCGCCAGCTGTGACTTGAGATGATCTCTGAAAAACCGAAAACATCAAAACACAAATCCAAGTAACAGTAGGGAAGGAGGGAGGGACAGCTTGAAGATGGCGCGGGCAAGAGGAAGTGCAGGTACCAGTGCCTGCCCTATAAAGGCTCAGCTATGGGAGGGACCGAGGAGAAAGGAAGCAAATACCGCTCCCATTTAAAGTGCAAACGACCCATGTAATAAATGTAACACCGGGTCAGCCCCAGTCCGCGGGCACCATCCTTATACAGTGGGGAGCACTCTCATCTACCACCAGTAGACCAAATTTAACATGTTTTCTTACATCTTTATTAATGAAATAATAACTTTATAAAGCAGCCGTAGGTGCTTCCTTGGCTTTTAATTTATGCACGACCCCTTCCCTCCTGGCCCCCTGCTGCAAGCCTCCTCCTGCTCCTGGCCTGGGGAACTAGGAGAGAGCACACGCCCCGGGTCTGACGTCACAGGCCGGATTGTAATTCCCTGGCCGGGAGCAGGAGGACACTTGCAGCAGAGGACCGGGGACGTGCATAAATTAAAAGCCAGGGAAGTCGAGTGGTGCTGATGCACCTTCTGCCTGAGCATCTCCGGCTGTTATGCAAAGTTATTATTTCATCAATAAAGATGCAACATGTTAAAAACAGTCCCCCCCCTATCCCCTGAACGAGCAGTCTAATTAGGACAGGTAGATGTCCTTTAAGCCTTTAAGTTTTTTCCAGGGACTGGTGGGCATGGGTAGGTTTTTTTTTTTTTTTACACAGTTTGGCTGCGGCCCGGTGCCAGGTGCTCCACAGGCTGGTCTTGGGCCGTGGCCCGGTGGTTGAGGAGCACTGGTCTAGAGAATTGCTAGTTCATGGCCAGCTTGGACTACTGCAACATTCTTCTTTGTGGTCTCCCAACTAACTCTCTAATAACAATCCAACCTCATCGTTAACTGTGCTCATACATCTCTCTCCTTTGCAGACTTCAGGGTGGTATCTGCTGAAACTTTTAAAATTTGATTTCCGTGTTGCTGGCCGGGCATTTGCATTGTAAAGGTTAGAAGCCGTAATCTGACAGCAATCCCACTGAGGCTAACCCCTTGTGCCCCGGCCTTAGAAGTCAACGATCCCGCACCATCAGCAGTTTGTAGGGGTCGAAACACGTGACAGATTCCCCTTCAAGTAATTCAGCACATTTCTATATTTATGGATGCCATATACCAAAGTCATCTCTGCTCCCTCTACATAGGATCTTCTAGTCTCCAGCCCAGGACGTGCGCTCCAATTGTCGCAGTAGTAATGGTAATCGGATCATACTGGGGCTCATTTACTAAGGACTCATTTCCTTGGGGTTTCCCAAATTTTTCCGTTTTGCGCCGAATTCCACAAGGATTTTGGTGCACGCGATTGGATTTCGGCGCCGGCTACGGATTCGGAAAAACTGCGGAATTTAAAAAACTAAATGTGTCGCAAGATCAAGCACTCACATGCACCAGGAAGAAGCAGGTGAACTCCGGCGGACCTCGGCGCAGTAGCGACACCTGCAGGATATCTGGCGCACGACCTTAGTGAATCCTGGCAGAACCCGAATCCTCATCGGACAACGCGCCGCCGGATCGCGACAGGACCGGGTAAGTTAATGTGCCCCACTGTGTCTCTCCATCATAACGCAGCGGCGCGGCACATGCTTCTTGCATATCATAATTTGGAAACATGTGTAGAGCTGAAGGCATCCTAACCTTTAAGCGGATGCAGTAAAAAAGATATATATGACAATCCAGAATAGAGTCATGTCTTGCCATTAGACCCTGCCCTACCTATGCTTATATTTCGGCAAGGAAACCTTCACCTTCTGTGTGTATTTTCATTTGTACTTTTGCTTCCATGGAAGACTTGGAAGGAAATGAAACCTGAAATGGAGAAGCTGATCAGTCAGGCGTGTAGAGTCCTCGGTCCTCGCAGTACCGGGCTGTAGTAATGAACACCGGCGCTGCATATCAAATCACCTCCTCCCTAGCATCTACTACTATCTGCCCTCGCTACTGATAGAGGGCACATTACTCTGCCCGACCCTGTTACATCTACTGGATCTCAATCATGGACAGCTTTTA
The DNA here is from genome assembly GCA_019512145.1 of Engystomops pustulosus. NCBI lineage: Eukaryota > Metazoa > Chordata > Amphibia > Anura > Leptodactylidae > Engystomops > Engystomops pustulosus. The sequence goes on from CM033649.1 coordinate 8,172,438, forward strand.
CCTAGACCTTCTAGTAAAATATCACTGATGGGATCAACCAGATTATTAAAACTTTGCAGCCATGGCAGGGTTCATCGAAGGGTTACGCGCGTTCTATTGCGGCGATGAAGCGTCTTGATTTAGCACGATTTACATAAAGACGAGTTATTTGTAGAGCAGCAGCATATAAAGACCTTTAAGAAATTCAATATTCAAGGGTTAACCACGCAGGTTCACATAAACGGCACAAGCGGCGCCGAGGCATCGGAGCGGAGGGCGCGTAGCAAACTGCTTGGTAAATACCAGAGGATAAAAATACTCATTACCCTAGGTTATGGCATAATAAAAATTAATCAACGGGATCGTATGGTCTAAAAAATCCAATTTTATACAGAATATTTGGGCTTTGTGATCTAATTATAACCTTGATCTATTGTGTGTAGCAAAGAGAAGGCCCACAAAGCAAATTCTTTATGGAGGACCATCGGTGTCATTGATATCAATGAACACTGTGTTATGCTTTATTTCCCCTCTGGGGGTGCTGCAGGGGAAATGAAACGCTTGTTATTAGGGGTTACCACAGTGTACTGCCGATCAGTGTACCGTATTCAGTTTATTTTGAATGACCTTTGAATAGAATTTAATGATAACTATTAATATCGATAATTATTGTATTTATTGTAAGGAAATTATTCTTTACACTTTGTGAGTTGGGAACACTAGGACATTTGGCGATTTGTTGACTAAACCCAACTTTGATTTATATGGGGGAAGCAAATACCACACTGGGGCACATTTACTTAACCGGTCCCTCGGAGTTCACCGAATGTGCATTGTCCGATGATAATGCCCTGTGCCGCGATTCACTAAGATCGTGCGCCCGATATCCTGCATGTGTCGCTTCCCCGGTCAGGTCCGCCGCAGTTCACCTTCTTCTTCCTGGTGCATGTAAGTGCTTGATCTTACGACACAATTTGAATCTTAAATCCCGCGCTCAGTCCAAATCAGTCGGATCGTCCGCAAATCAGTCGGACCGCCCCCCGATTTCTGTCGCATCAAAGTAGGCACCACTGAGCCCAAAATCTGATCGCGTGCAACACAATCCCCTTCTAAATACTTGTCACAGCAGCCAAATCTTTGGGCTAAATCATCTTTTTTTTATAATCTGCAGAAAGTTTGTAAGAACTGTTTGGGGAAATGATGTTTAGTGTTAAATGGAAAAAAGGATCTGTAGTGACAGCTGACATTTAAAGAGATAACACCCGCAATCCGTTCCAGTAGGGTGAGCCCAACGTTGAACTTTTGGCTGAAGTCTGGCATGGCCCCAAACATTGGGGCTCATTTACTTACCCGGTCCATTCGCGATCCCGCGGTGCATTCTCTGCTGAATTGGAGCTTGCCGGGATTCACTAAGGTTGTGCGCCTGATATCCACCTGGTGTTGCTGCTGCGCCGAGGTCCGCCAGAGTTCACCTTCTTCTTCCTGGTGCATGTAAGTGTGTGTCAAGTGACACTTTTTTTAAAAAAATAGCGCGGTTTCTCCAAATCCGTTGGATCCCCAAAACTAGAACTCCCCCCTGGGGTGCACTGACTGGGACATCTAGGATCTGCTTGTTGTCCCTGAAGTCCCATAGAAATCAAAGGCAGCCTCAATGAAATATCTCAAAAAAGAAAATCCCTTTCTACATATGAGCATATCTCCGTATAGTGCATCCAACCTCCTAGTATGTACTACCCTTCAGCTTCTCATTCCATACAAACAGTAGTGGATTATAATATGGGCCCAAAACAAATTTTATACTAAGAAGGACCTTTACCCAATGAAATCCTCGTACATCTGTTCCTACTCTCAATACACATGTACACAAGAACCATCTCAGGACCTTTGAAGGTCTTGAAACTGCAGATTGAAATCCGGCAGAAGGGACACATCCTCCATTCCCCGAGAAGCTGATTCTAGAACCAGATGTAGGAAGTGATTCCAGACTTGTAGGGGAAATAATATTCTTACATCCTGGGGTCCATGGTGGTCTTACTCTACCCCTACATATAATAAGCCAGACCTGAGTGCCGGGGGCTGCACTGTGCATCCTCCATACTTCAGATCTACCACATGCAGAAGTTTTGTGCATGAAATCCGAGAAAATAATCAAATAAAAGTCCTGTTTTGCGGCGTCTCTAATAACATGCGGGGCGCGCAGTGTGAGAACTTTCTATTCTCGCCGACTTGCTAATTATCCTGATAATTCTGCTTAGCACCGGGGTCGCTCGGCTTGCCACTGCAGAAAACCAATTACAGTAAGGTCAGGCCTCGCCTGTCGCCGCACAGAAATACATGTTTATGAAGCGGCTTTTATTATGCCGGCAATATGGCGCTGACATATTTCTTTACACGCCGTTCGTTGACGGAACACAAACTTAATGGATCTTGCGTTTACGGCGTGAAATAAACGTTCCTGTCGCTCTGGAAATGTTAGTGGGATAAATATAAAGCAGAATATTTAATAGGATCGGTTATATGGTTCCTGGGGGATCGGGTCTCTTCTGTTCCGTTCTTCTGCGGGGTCTGCGATAAAACTACGGGATCCCATTGGGTTTCATTGCCATCCGTATATTTCTCTAAATGTATATTACACCCCATAAATTATAGAACTTCTTTAGGTAGTCTTCACCATACAAACAGGAGCAGGGCGGGGTCCTCACACTGCTGTGCTCTGTGCTTTCTATAGCCAGTGATAGGTATTGTCTCTGTAGATTTCTGAAATAATATTTTTGTGTATTTGTACTTTTGTGTATGTTTTTAGTAGCAGCAGGACTGTGAAAAATACATTCATATTCCAGGAGAGTAGCTGAACTGGGAAAGTGTCCTCACACTGCTGTGCTGTTAGATATCTGCATTAAGCTACTCTACAGCCATTCCCCTCTACTTAGATTGGCTGAAGTAGTATCCAATAGAAATCCTGCTATAGCTTTCTGCATTTTAACTTTTTTTCTGGATATTACTGGATCTGGTTTGTTTCCCAAATTAATATTTGTTATGGTTCCTTGTCCTGCTGATCTCTCAGACCCCGGCTTGTCTGTCAATTGCTGCCTGCCCTGATCTAAGGCCTGATTACCAAATCTGCACCTACCAATCCATCTCTGACTTTGGCCTGCAGCCGATTACTTTCTTTACAGCCCCATGGTGCTTTTTGCACCATAATCTCTTGACCCAGTCCAGATATCCCCTCCACTGAGAACATTTCAAGAGGTAGCTACCTGGTGGTCTCCCCGTATTACATTCTAGATCCCTAGTCCAGGTATCACCTACACTGGATAGATTTACAGTAAACTATTTGGTGGATTCCCTGTAGCACAATCTAGATCCCCAGTCCAGATAACCCTTACTGGGACCTTCCATAGGAAACTATCTGTGGTCTCCCAGTAGAACACGCTAGATACCTAGTCCAGATATCAACTTCACTGCTACCAACAAGCGGTAGCTACCTGGTGGTCTCCCTATTGCACACTCTAGATCCCTAGCCTAGGTATCACCTTCACTGGGACTAACAAGAGGTAGCTACCTGGTGGTCTCCCTGTAGCACAGTCTACATACCTAGTTCAGATATCTCCTTCACTGGGACCATCAAGAGGTAGATACCGGATAATGGCCCTTTAGCACACTCTAGATCCCTAGTCCAGGTATCACTTTTACTGGGACCATCAAGAGGTAGCTACCTGGTGGTCTCCCTGTAGTACAGTCTAGATACCTAGTCCAGATATCACCTCCACTGGGAAAATTTCAAGAGGTAGATACCGGTTAGTCTCCATGTAGCACAATCTAAATACGTAGTCCAGATTTCCCCTTCACTGGGACCATGAAGGGGTAGCTACTTGGTTGTCTACCTGTAGCATACCCTAGATCCCTAATCTAGGTATCAGTTTCACTGGGACCAACAAGATGTAACCTGTTCTTGTCCTGGTCTTCCTGTAACACTGTCTAAATCCCTATACAGGGGTTTTGAATGAAAACTTTCAGCAGCGCTTGTGTCCACAGAATTGTGTGTCGCACCTGCAGGGCACGGGGTGTTTTCATGACTGACGGTGGTGGAATATTTTTGATGCTAGAACAAGCACAGAAAGAGACCCAGTAGATGAGAGTCATCGCTATTCACTGCCCACGCACTGTACGGCTCCTCTGTTCTGCGCCTCCTGCTGCTTGTCACCGGAGGAGCGGCGCAGAGCGGGGACACAGGCTAAATATCTCTCTTCACTCCATGTTTCTCGGCTCTGCCAAACAAAACACAACCCGACGTAACATATTTTGTTTTCACCGGATTTGGACCCATAAATAATAGTCCAAAAGCATCTTCTGTAATAATAAAAATAAACACAGATTAAGCAGCGCTGCACAGAACTTGTCATATCAGTCCCTGTCCACAATGGGGCTCACAATCTAATCAGCCTACCAGTATGTTTTGGAGTGTGGGAGGAAATCGGAGGAAAACCACACAAACACTGAGAGAACATACAAACTCTTTGCGGATGTTGAACCTGTGCAGTCCTGGTGGTGGAGAGTATCCTGGTGGCCATCACTGCTTGAACCCATGTACCCAGCGCTGCAAGGCTGTAATGCTAACCACTAACCCACCGTGCCACCCCTAAACTATATTGTGTAGCACCCAGCGGTCATGGCCACCAGGATACTCTCCACCACCAGTGTTACTGCTCCCAGGACTGCACTTCATACCAACAGGAGTCATGAGCGCCACATCCGAAAATATTAAGAGCCTTAGGAAAACTGTTCTGCTGCCAATTCTTGGTGAACATTGGTTATAAGGCACCGCACCAGTGTAACACTGGTGGGGGGAGGTGAGAGATCCTGGTGGCCCTGAACCGCTGGGTGCTACACTATATTTTAGGGGTGGCACGGTGGCTTAGTGGTTAGCAATTACAGCCTTGCAGCGCTGGGAACCTGGGTTAAGCAGAGTGATGGCCACCAGAATAATCTCCATCACCATGTTACTGCTGCCAGGACTGCACAGGTCAACATCCACAAGAGTTTTTATCTTCTCTCGTGTTTGCGTGCATTTCCTCGGTTTCTTCCACACACTCCACAGAAAAGAAAGCCTAATAATTCCTTGTCTAGGTGTCCACGACTCGTGACCCACGTTAATGTCCCATGATGCACTCATTTCTGTGAAAATTTCTCAACCAAGGAAAACTCGGGGGATGATATTTCAGGTAATTGGGGAAAGCTTCACTTTTTGGTTATTTTGCTCCCCACCTATTACACGGTGCAGTCTAATTACCATTTTCTTTTAACTCTTCCCCTGCTGGGAGAGATGGGCGACGATGAGTGGTATAAATAGGCGCAGTTATCGTCTTGCTGCTACGTCTCTGTGGAGGAGTGAGTGACTGAAGGAGCCGCGTCTCGGATTTCGCCAGGAGCGGTCGCATTGTTGGGGCGCCATGCTGAGGTGGCTAATGAAATATAGTGTTTGGCGGCATGTAATTAAACCGGGGGGACTCTACACCTTGTTCTTTTCCCCTCATTAGCTCATTCCGCGTTTCAACTTTAAAGTGACGGGTCCAGAGACTTGGGAGTAAGCGATCCAATGGGGAAGGTGTCACATTCAAAGGACACGTGGGGATAATAGCAGGAACCCAACAGCAGGGACAAGGAACCGACTGCTATCCTTTTAACATCTGGATAAGGAGATTTCAGGACCTTATGGGGAAAATTGGCCACAATTATTGAGCCCCGCATCAGACACAGTGAGTCTAATGGGCAGCGCGGAGACCAATAGGCTAAAGGCTGATGGTTTGAGCGAGGGTGTCTCTGCGTTTATATTTAACCTTGGGTATTCCGAAACGAAATACTGATAATATACTCCTTAAGAGGGGTTTCAATTTAATTGGGGGGGATTCTGGTAAATAGAGGAGAGCAATATCTATATATATAAATCTCCCTCTGCTCCATTCCCGTTCCCTGCATAGGTGTTGTCCATGGCATTCTGCCCAGACAGAGTTGGAAGCTACACGCAGGGGGGTTTATTCGACTGGGATAATCCCTTATATGGGTGGTGTGCCAATTATGTAGATCTCATATCCCGGGACAGGGGGACGTTTTCTCATGGGGCGAACACTGGGCCTAGCAGCTTGCGGCAAGGACTAAGTCGGGAATATTAATAAGATGATGCTAAAGACAGGGAAATACCAGGATGTCAGTAGGGATAAACAAGTGATGTCACAGATAGGGTAATAACACAGTGATAAAGTTAGAGCTATAACGTGAGTCAGTAGAGGAATCAACAGTGAGTACGGAGGATACTACAACAGTGAGTTACGAGAGTAAAACCGTGTGATTAGATAAACACGTGATGTCACGTGGGATATAAACGGGGGGCTAGAGTAACTAGGGATAACCGGTGGTAGATACAGGCTATAAACACA